>CM064491.1:9345792-9368451 GCA_032716605.1 Paralithodes platypus | reverse complement strand
GACCTCCATCACATTGAAAATAAACATCCATTAGATCCCCCTTCTAGATTAATTTGTACATTTTTCGGTAGACAAATGTCCCGGCCGAAGGCCAGTTCTTCCAACATTACAGGCTCACTATTGTTCGCCAGGGGAAAAATCGACACCTAAATAGCACGAAAGGTCTAAATATTGACGAAGAAATGGGGTGAAAGGTCTTAAAGTCGACTAAACTATAGGGCAACATATTAACATCTCAAAACTAATGGGGCTAAACACGAGGGAGAAAGTAGTCCAGAAAAACCGGCCCATATCCCCTTAAAGGAAACCTCTAATTAATCTTCACACACCGATACGTTCGATACTAATAACACTAATACAAATAATATTATCAGTAATAACACTAGTAACGAGAATGACACTAATAACAATAATAACATAATTAAATAATAACCAAACATATCACACTCATAACAATAGTATAATCAATAACTCAAATAACAATTGAAACAATAACAACAAATAACATTAATAACAATAAATAACACTAATAACGATTATACACGAATAATAACAATAAATAACACAATACGATAATAACACACTAAGAACAAGAACAATAATAACAAGACACTAATAACGATAACACTAATAACAATAATAACAATAATAACAATAAATAACACTAATATCGATAATAACACACTAATAACACTAATAACAATAATAACAATAAATAACACTAATTACGATAATAACACACTAATAACACTAATAACAGAATAACCACATATCAATAACTTACAAAGGCTGTAGATTGACGAAAAGTAGGCCTCCCTACATACATACATACATTGATACATACATACTTACATACATACATATATACATACATACAACATACATACATACATACATATATTGATACTTACATACATACATACATACATTGATACATACATACATACATACATAGGGGAGGTGTGGTGGAGTGGTCTTGCCACTGGATTGGTAACAAAAGGTCCCGGGTTCAAATCCCGATGTAATCAATGGGAAGATATTGGGATGGAATTTGTGCTGTACCTGGTATCAGTGCATTACCACAAGCCCACCGAAACGTCAATAAAACACCCTCATTGTTCCTGATTAAATAGTACTGTATGAATATTCCCATATTCATAATATGCTACAGGGGTGCAATGCCTGGGTGAGTTATCTGCTCAACAGGTGGCGTTGTGTGTGTGTAAGTGTGAGAGTCCGAGTGTAGTGGGTGAGACAGTGAAGCACGGGAACGAGGTGGCTTCAGGATGGGGTCGTTTCAGGCCATGAGTGAGCACCGTGCCCCATGTGGAAGGCAAGAATGGCAAGGTGCTCGTTGTACTCTACTTGCTTCAACATGTTTCACTCCCTAGACTAGGAACAAGACCTCACGGGCTGCACTGTTTTTCAGGTTGTTAAAAGGCGCGGTTGAATGTTAAGGCTCCTCAGCCTGATGCCGAGAGGAAGTAAAGTTTTGGAAGACTATAGAAAGAAAACAACCAAAAAAAACAAAAAAAAATAAACATACATACAATACATATATCCATACATACAACATACAGACATACGGCATACAATACATACATACATACATACATAATATTACAACTACATAGCATACATAACATATAGACATACATCCATACATATTGATACATTACATACAACATACCTACATTACATTGATACATTACATACATAAATATATCCATACACACAAACATACATTGATACTTAACATACATACATGACATACATACCAAATACATAAATGCAAATACATACATACATTGTGACACATACATACATACATTGAGACACATACATACATACATTGCTCCACATACATACATACATTGAGACACATACATACATACATTGAGACACATACATACATACATTGAGACACATACATACATATATATACAACATGGACCATCTTAAACCCCTTTCAGTACAGATGTCGTGGTTTTTCACTTTATTCTGGGATACTTATTGTATGTACGATTAATTCATGCTTAAAAGGGCCTCCTCCAATTAACAGGGCTCGAACATTCTCAATCAACCTTTTTACTACCACAGGCATCCTCCTTAAACTGCACAACATCCTCTAAAAATGCCACTCCAGACTCCTTTTAACAGATCCTTCTTAAACTGCACAACATCCTATAAAAATGCCACTCCAGACTCCTTTTAACAGATCCTCCTTAAACTGCACAACATCCTATAAAAATGCCACTCCAGACTCCTTTTAACAGATCCTCCTTAAACTGCACAATATCCTCTAAATATAGCGATAATAAAAAAATAAAAAAAAATACCGGAATAGAAGGGGTTAAGCTAAATTCACCCCCACCCCATACTCCTTCAAGCAAAAAATTACTAATCAGACCCTCTTCAAGCTACATTTGTACATTTTTTGATAGAAAATTGTCCCTGTCAAAGGCCTGTTCCTTCTATGATGCAGGGTAGCTATTGCATCCCCCAACTAGCTCAGAAAATAAATAATCGACAACTGAATGGGGCAAAAGCTCTTCCAATCGCCAAGTTAATGGAGAGAAACGACTTAATATCGTCAGAACAAATGCTGTGAAAGGCCTTAACATCGCCTAGTTACTGGGACGAAACAGAGGGGAACATAAAAGGGCCCCCCACCGTTGAAATACAGTTAAGGAAGGAGTAGGTCTGGTTTGGACTCCCACCACCACCACCACCACATCCATCATCACAACCACCATCACCACCACCATCACCAGTAGCATTTTTGTATTGTGTTTTTATCTCTTAACCTCCTTCAAGCTAAATAAATTCCTCCCAGGCTCCCTCTAAGGCAGCTAACCCCCCCCCCCCCCCCCAATACTCCTTCAAGCTAAAGATGACTTCCAAGACCCTCTTCAAGCTAAACTTGTAAATTTCGATTAAAATGTTGCGAGATGGGTTGGGTGTGAAAGGGATCTGCCGTGTGTGGGCCAGTCGGATCTCTGCTGACTCCCGTTTTCTTGTTTTCTTATGTTTTGTTTTCTTCCAAAGGCTGGTTCCTTCTGTAATGCAGGCTCGCTATCGCTTGTCCCGACTCGCCCAGATAAAAACCAAAACTCGACAGGCTGAATGAAGCAAAAGGTCTTATAATCCCCAAGCTAATAGAGAGAAACGTTATAATGTTGTCAATCAAATTGGATGAGAGGGCTTAACCCTTTGACGTGTGTTGTAGTTTATGCTAGCTATGTTTAGGCGATATTACGCATCTTCAGAAGGATCTGTGGTAGTTAGAAGGATCGGTTGAGATAGTTCCAAGCCTTATTATTGCTAGAGGTCCTTCCTAAGCTTAACAAAATCGTCTTATTCTTGCCAGAATATAATCAAAACAATGTCACCGGTACTGAACTGGTTAAAATCACATAACTAATAGAGGGACTTCCATAAAGACCAGCCTCTACTCACCTTTCAGATAGAGTTAAGGAAGGTGAGGGTCGGGTTGGGCCTCACACCACCACCACCACCACCACCACCACCCGTTAGCCCCCCAGCAGTAGCATTTTTTGTCACCCCAGACGACCCCCAAGGCGGCCCGGAGGGGAGGGGGGGAAGGGTTAGGTGGGGGGAAGGTGAGGAGGGAGAAGGGGGGGCGGAAGGGTTAGGGGAGGGGGAAGGGGGGATCGGAAGGGTGAGGTGGGGGGGGGGGGGGGTGGAGGAGGAGGAAGGGTTAGAAGGGGGGAGAGGAAGGGTTAGGTGGGAGGAAGGGGGAGAGGAAGGGTTAGGGACGGAGGAAGGGTTAGGGGAGGCGGTCTGTGGGGAAGTGGGGTGGATAGGGTTAGGGGAGAGAAAAAAGGGGAGGGGTAGGATAGGCATAGGGATGGGGTCTGGAGGGGAGGGGGAATAGGGTTAGGGATAGGGTATGAGGAGGAGGGGAGGGATAGGGTTACGGATGGGGTCTGGGGAGGGGTAGGGTTTGGGAAGGATAGGTATGGGTATGGGGTCTGGGGGGGGGGGGGGGGGGGGAGGGGGATGGCAAGGGGGTAGATATAGGGCTAGGGTCTGGAGGGGGGGAGGGATAGGTTTAGGGATGGGGTCTGGGGAGGGGTAGGGTTATGAGAGGGAGAAGGGTGGGGAAAGATAGGTATAGGGATGGGGTCTGGAGGGGGAGTACAAAGGAGTACAAAGGAAATCAAGCAACAACAGTTCTAGTGACCCTTCTAGGCTGCTTGTCCTCCAAACCACTGAGGATCAAGTGTCCAAACAGTGGTTTAGAGTGGGTAAGGGAACATTGGAAAGGGAACTACTGCCCTGGAACTAATGTCCGTGGCAGGACTAGGAAGTTAGTAGGGGACAGATGGGTTAGTAACTGAGGGGGGATAAAATAAAGTTATTCATTTACAAACGCAGTCAGTCGCGGGTTTGATGCGAGATATTTGTCTAAGCGAAGTTTAAATGAATCAACGGTGCTGTAGTCTATAAAGTCTCGGGGAAGCCCATTCCACAAGTTGACAACTCGATTGAAGAAGAAATTCTTAGATTCGTGTGAGTTAAAAGATTTACCAATAATTTTGCAACCGTTTCCCCGCGTGTAATTAGATTGGTCGATAGTGAAGTACCGTACTTACTACAGTTCATATTGTCGATGCCTTTGATGATTTTGAACACTTGAATTAAGTCACCTCTTAATCTGCGCTGGGGGAGGGGGGATGGCAAAGGGGTAGAGATAGGGATGGGGTCTGGGGTGAAGGTAGGGTGGGGTATTACGCTGGGGGTGGCAGGAGGGTAGGGATGGGGCCTGGCGGTGGCTGGGGGTAGAGATAGGGTGGGGCTGGGGTAGAGATAGAGTGAGGGAGGGTGGCTGGGAGGTAGATATAGGGTGGGGGCAGGGGGTAGGGATGGGGGATGGTGGTGGCAGGGGGTTAGGAATGGGGGCCTAGGGAGGTGGTCTAGGATGTGTGGATGATGAAGTCTGGCTTGAATTAAGTCTGGGCCATGTATTTTACGAGAGGAGGGATCTGTCTTACTACTGTTCGTCATTCTCGGAGAAGGATGTGCCTGAAATATATATAGTATATATTTTCTACCGAAACATTTACATTTATCTCGAAAGGGGGACTTAGGGGTATTTTTTAACAATTGATGGAGATCTAAGGAGCAAACTTAAAACATAAAAAAATAAAGATTATAAGGGTAAAAGCTTGATTAGAACTGTAGGAGGCTAGTTTAATATCTAGGTGTGTGATAAGAATTGGTTCTGTTTGATGCAGCCTGACTGGATTTAGACATGTATTCTTAACACTCATTTACGATTGTATTCTGCACTCTAGGTCAAACACTACTAGTGAAATAGTTGCCTGGTGATAATTCCTCTGCTTGCTTCTGTGGGGTGAAAACGAGTTTGAGTGGTGTGTGTGTGTGTGTGTGTGTGTATGTATATATGTATGTGTGTGTGAGAGAGAAATTACTGTTGTGTTTGTGTGTGTGTGTGTTTATCCGTGTGCGAGTGTGTATACGTGTGTGTGTGTGTGCGTATGTGTATGTATGTATAAACGTGTACGTGCAAGTGTGTATGTGGGGTATTACTAACTTCTGACCGATATTACTTTTTGCGTGTGAGCAGAACAGGTCTGGTCTGTTTCATGTCAGGGGTGGTGCCAGTCCGGGATGGTCTTGGGTGCGCTATAAAGAAGTTTCGCTACCATAACGTCTCGCTAACATAAACATACGAAAAAGTTGAACATTTGCTAGAAAACATAATGTATTTATCATATCTTACCCAGAATAAAACATTTAACACTTAACCCCTTCTGTACCGGTGACGTCTTTTGAGTTCTATTTCGGCTACCTTTAGACGATTTTGTGAAGCTTAGGAAGAATATATGGTACCGGTAGCTAGATGGATTAATTGTGATAGTCCGTAGCCTCTTAATTGGTAGACGTCCTTCCTAAACTGAATATAATCGTCTAATAGTTGCCGGAATGTAATGACAAAACGTCTCCGGTACAGAAGGTGTCAAGACGTTTCGCTACCGTAACGTCTCGCTAACATAAGCATTCGAAAAAGGTGAACATTTGCTAGACAACATAAAGAACTTAGTATATCAGGGTTCTGTCCTATCTCCAATTATCTTTCTAATTTCATAAGTTATCTTCTCGCCTTACACAATTAAATTAGTTTTCCAGAACGCCCCAGCAAACAATCTCTCAAAGACAAACATTATGATGCCATACAACACTTATCTTCTGATCTAACTACCATTTCCAATTGGGGCAGAGAAAACCTTGTTGCCTTTTATGCTTCCAAAATCCAATTTCTCCATCTATCTACCCGTCATGAACTCCCAGAGGACTATCCCTTATACTTCAACAATAAAAAATCAACCCTTCATCTTCTCTCAATATTCTGGGTGTCTCTTTTTCTTCTGCTCTCTCTTGGAAATACCATATTACCAGTCTTGCTAAGGCAGCCTCCCAGAAGCTGGGAGTGCTCAACCGCCTCAAAGGGTTCTTTACCCCTGCACAGTGTCTTGCTCTGTACAGGGGCACAGTGCGTGCTTGTATTGAGTATTGTTCACATGTGTGGGGAGGATCCTCTCACACCGCACTCCTAGACAAAGTAGAAAGGAAAGCCTTTCGCATCATTAACTCCCGTCCACTCACCGACTCTGCAATCTCTCTCTCTTCGCCGCAATGTTGCATATCTATCGCTATTCTATGCTACTACAATAAACAGTGTTCCTCAGAGCTCTCTCAGTGTATACCAACTCCTCTACGTAGGGTACGTAGTACCCTTCTTGCAACACAATCCCACTCATACTCTGTGCAACTCTCCAACTCAAGAGTAATACGATACTCCCAATTTTTCTTCTATTCAACAGCTGAGCTCAGGAACTCTCTCCCTGAATCCATCTTTCCCTCATTTTATGACGTACATTGCTTCAAACTCCGTGTGTCCAGATACTTTGGCTCGACTGTTCCTTGATTTTGGCCTAGTCACTCTTTCAACTCTGGGGGAGGCACTCGTCACAGGCAGTTTTGCCTTTGGTCTCCCTCATCCAAATAGAAAAAACAAATCTTACCCAGAGTAAAGAACTTAACACTTATCTATTTTTGTCTCTCTCCCTAGACCTCTATCGAGCTTATGAAAAATACATCCAAAACTCCCCTTCGAGATAAATGATGTACACTTTTCGATTCGAGAAAGTCCCGGCCAAAGGTTGGTTCCTCCAAAAGCACTGGCTCTATATCGCTCACTATAATCTGTTTTCTTCCAGCTGATGGTAAATTGCTATCTCTCCATCCTGATTACTCGGCTATTAAGGGCAGGTTTTTAGTTTGTTTCCTACTCCTCCAGCAATCTAAAAATGTCACCCCCTTGACCCCCTTTCAAGATAAATTTGTACATTTTTCGGTAGAAAAATGTCCCGGCCAAAGGCCGGTTCCTCTTAAATTACAGGCTCGCTATCGCTCGCCAGGATAAAATCGACACCTAAATGGCACGAAAGGTCTTAATATGGGGTGAAAGTTCTTAAAATCGCTAAACTAATGGGGCAAACGTTTTATAATATCAAAAGCAATGGGGCTAAACATGAGGGAGAAAGGGGTCAAGAAAAAAATCCCTCAAGTGGAGATCTCCCCGCCGGAGTCACACGAGCGCATTTCCCGGCAATTTTCTACGAGCAAGTTTTTTCTCCTACTATTTTGAGGCTCTTTCACATTGGACCCGGCAACTAGATCGAAGGTAGATTATGTTAGCTAGTTCAATTCTTATGAAACTTAAATATTGAAGCTGCCAGACTACAATTGCCCGTACAAATTGACGGCAAAATCGCTCGTGTGACACCGGCTTTACCATGATTGTGCAGCGAAATGTGTTGCTAATTATGAAAACTGGGCAATAATATGACGCACGGACATGGCAGTATCAGATTTTCCCAGTAAGAATCAAGATATCAGATGCTAAAGGATTCAATTTACGATCAGCTAGAAAAAAATCGACTATAGTGAAAACAAATCGACACCTAAATGCCACGCAAGGTCTTAAAATTGACAAGGAAATCGGACAAAAGGTCTTAAAAAAGTCAAACTAATGGGTCAAATGTCTTGGGATATGAAAACTAATGGGGCTAAACATGAGGGAGAAGGGGTCCAGAAAAAATAACTTAAGGAAAGAGATAGGCTGCCTTTCAAAATAGAGCCAAAGCATTTTCATCTTATGCCTGTGTTTTACTTGATTCCTTCTAACATGATCCAACCTAGCCCCTTCTGTACCAGCGACGTCTAATTCTGGGTGTGGTGTCCCGAGTTCGAATCCCGGGAGGACCATATGCTTTCCTTAGTTTATTCAAGTGCATTGGGGTTTGTAATTGATGATTAATGTCAAGAACGGGGTGTTATTTATTGCTATAGGTTCAGGAACTAATGTCTAGCGAGGCCGATCCTTAGTGAACTTGGCCCCATTCATTGTTCTTTCCACTCACTAAAACATTACGCTTTCCATAGTGCAGTTGGGTCGAGTACATGATTAGAGGGATATCCAAAATTCGAAAATGGATATTAATCGTGATCGTGTATTCAACCTTTAAATGTGTTGGTGGTGTAATGGTTTAGATGCTTATGCTCTGGGTGTGGGTGTCCCAAGTTCGAATCCCGGGAGGACCATATGCTTTCATTACTTTATTCAAGTGCATTGGGGTTTGTAATTGATGATTAATGATAAGAACGGGGGTGTTACTTAATATTTATTCTAGCTCTATTTAGACGATTTTATGCAGCTTAAGGGGAGGCAGACCGTTTTTATGCAGCTTAAGGGGAGGCAGACCGTTTTTATGCAGCTTAAGGGGAGGCAGACCGTTTGTATACATCTTAAGGGGAGGCAGACCGTTTGTATACATCTTAAGGGGAGGCAGACCGTTTTCATGCAGCTTAAGGGGAGACAGACCATTTTTATGCAGCTTAAGGGGAGGCAGACCGTTTTTATGCAGCTTAAGGGGAGGCAGACCGTTTTTATGCAGCTTAAGGGGAGGAAGATCGTTTTTATGCAGCTTAAGGGGAGGCAGACCGTTTTATGCAGCTTATAAGGGGAGGCAGACCGTTTTATGCAGCTTAAGGGGAGGCAGACCGTTTTATGCAGCTTAAGGGGAGGCAGACCGATTTTATGCAGCTTAAGGGGAGGCAGACCGATTTTATGCAGCTTAAGGGGAGGAAGACCGATTTTATGCAGCTTAAGGAGAGGAAGACCGTTTTTATGCAGCTTTTTTTTTTTTTTTTTTTTAAAAGAGACTATGAACGGAGGAAGGTAAAACACAGATAAAACAAAAAGGTCCATGTGCCTAAAGGCATCCTCCATTCATAAAATGTTTGTAACAACTGGATTTAAACATTTGTAGATTGTAAGTTTGTGGAAAGAAATTCGAGGGAAGTGAATTCCAAAGAGTAGTAGTTCTAGGGATAAATGAATTTTGATAAGCAGAAGTTCTGCATTGTGGAGGAGAAAGTGTAAATTCATGGGCGCTCTCAGCTGCCCTAGTTCTACGGGGAAAGATGTGGAGAGGCGGCACAATTGAAGCAAGTTCCTCGGAACAATTGCTGTGAAAATATCTGTAGAATAATGCAAGGGATGCAACGTTTCTTCGTATGGATAATGTAGGAAGGTCCTGTGTGATTGCAGGGTTATTGATTAATCTAATAGCTTTATTTTGAATTTTGTCCAACTGCCTCAATGCAACCACTCCACTTCCACCCCACAGAGGTGAACAGTAATCCATCTGAGAACGCACATGACTTTTATATATTACGGCCAACTGCTCGTCAGTGAAGAATTCTCGAACTCTGTACAGGAGTCCCAGTTTTTTAGAGGCATTCTTAGCAATGCTTCTAACATTGTGTCCAGCTCAAGTTAGTAGTTAATGTTACACCGAGAATGTCAATACTACGGGAAGTGGGAATATTTACATCATTAAAAAATATATGGGAGTCAGTGAGATTCTGTCGGTTAGAAAATTGAATGTACTTGGTTTTCTGTGCATTAAAGGAAACTAGATTCTTTTGTCCCCATCCATTAATTCTAGAAAGGTCCTGGTTCAGAGAAATTGCAGTGTTTATTTTTGAATTTATAAGATCGGGTTGGGTGAAAGAATTGGTAAATGTAAAGGAACTGTGGAGTGTTGAGTCATCTGCGTAGGAATGTATTGGATTATGAGTGGTAGATATGAGATCATTGATATGAATGAGGAACATAATTGGGGCCAAAACTGATCCCTGGGGAACACCAGCATTTATTGAGTGAAATTGAGAATAAAGGCCATCTACCATTACACGTATTTTTTCTGTTATGAAGATAAGAAGAAATTAGTGGAACTAATGATGCAAGGCCGTAGTGTGACATCTTCGACAATAAGGATTGATGCCAGACTATCAAATGCCTTTGATATATCCAGTGCTATTGTATGTGTTTCACCATGTTGGTTTGTAGCTTGGTTGATTTGATGCGTAAGAAGGCAAAGAATGTCTGCAGTTGATCGACATCGTCTAAAACCATATTGCCTATCACTGATTAATTTATTATTCTCAAGATGCTTAATTATGTGATTATTTAATATAATTTCAAAGACTTTACCAAGAGTGGAAGTTATAACTATTGGTCTGTAGTTTGATGGATCTGAAGAGGCACCTTTTTTAGGAACTGGATGAATGTTTGCTTCTTTCCAGGGTACTGGGAAGCATGAGGTATGAGTACACAGACGGAAAAAATTTGCCAATACAGGAGCGAGCACCAAGGAGCAATTCTTAAGTACTATTGGAGGAATTTCATCTGGACCAGGAGCCTTATCTACCGAGAGATTCTGCAAAATAGTTTTGACATGTCTGGCGTGGATCTTAAGTGAGGGAATTTCAGGCGAATTAAAATTAAGTACAGGGACATCTTGATTTATTTCATCTAAGGTTGAGTTGGTGGAGAAAATATCCGCAAGAAGGTTAGCTTTACCTCTTGGGTCACTTACAAGATTGCCAGTCGGAGATTCTAATGGTGGAATGGATGAAGCAGTAGTGAAGTTGGATTTAAATGAGTTAAGAGTAAACCAAAATATTTTGTTATCATTTGGATTATTTAGAAGTTTATTTGCCTGCTTGTGGAGAAAGTTTGATTTAGTTAGGTTTTAATACAGTTTTGGCATGATTTCTGATGTTTCTAAAGTAATTAAAGGCTTCATGTGTTTTTGATCTTGTGTATGCATTGTAGGCTATTGCTTTTTGTTCAGTTACTCTAGCACAATTATGGTCAAACCATTTAGGTGAATTAGATTTTTTACTGTACTTTTGATGAGGAATAAAAGTTTCCATTCCAATTTTTACAAAATCTTGTATGTGGCTCAAGGTGGAGTGTGCATCATTAGAAAAGAAAGAGGTCCAGGGAATATCAATAAAGAAACCTTGAAGACCCTCCCAGTCTGCCCTATCGTAATGCCATTTAGTCACCAAAACAGGTTCAGAGTGGGAAGGTGTGGTAGGTGATAGACAGGTGGCCTGTATCAGACAGTGATCAGAAGATCCAAGCGGGGACCTCACTGTAACATCATAATTTTCTGAATTGGTTGTTAAAAATAAGTCCAGTAGGTGGGAATTATGATTAGGATTATCTGGTACACGGGTGGGTTGGTTGACTAGTTGAGTGAGATTAAATGAGTCTGCAAATAGCTCACATTCAAGACCAGCATCGTCAGTCCTGGCTGAATGAGTGAGCCATTCAACATTATGGACATTAAAATCACCCAACACAGTGATTTCAGAAGAAGCATTTAAGTTGAGGACACGGAGTTGTGAGGACAGAGAATCAAAAAGACTTTGCTCTGGAGGAGTATTTGAGGAACGGTAGATGCAACATATGTATTTAAATTTACCAGCAGAAATTAATTTGTATATAGAATAATCAAAATAGGGACAATTGAAACTAGTAACCTCCTCCAGGGCAATTTCAGATTTTGCGAAGCAACATACACCTCCTTTAGGTCTGAAATTTTGGAGCAGTTGATAACCTGGAAAATTTAATCTAGACGTGTCAGATGTGGATGTTACTTGAGTCTCTGTCAAAAAAATTAGTAGGGGATTCTGCTTGAAGAAATTGGTGTACAGAATTGATGTTAGAGTGAAGTCCCCTTATATTACTAAAGAAAAAGCTGCACCGACGAGCAGCTTTGGGACGTTGCAATGCTCTTGACACAGTCGCATGATGACGACCGGGAGGGCCCTGTGTCAATGACCCAACCCTGCCGGGGGTGGATATCCGAGGGACCACCAGGTTTGCTCTTAACAATTGTACTGCCATATTTATTAGGTAAGTGTATGGTGTTGCATGTATGATATGTAGTGGCAAGAGTAGTGTTTTATGGATAGAGGATAGCGATGTAGGGCAATGTCGTGAAGTTGGATGTGTATGTTATATAAAGAGGGTTTTCCTGATACCCCTGATGTGTGAGGCAGAAAGATATGTATCCAGCTACCAAGGCCTGGGAGAGAAAATGGAATTCAGGCTATTCCCCGAGTCTCCCGAAACCTTGGCGGTAGTACTTCCCTGGGCGGGGCTGCCTACCCCTACTACCTACAAGGGGAGGCAGACCGTTGTTATGCAGCTTAAGGGGAGGCAGACCGTTTTTATGCAGCTTAAGGGGAGGCAGACCGTTTTTATGCAGCTTAAGGGGAGGCAGACCGTTTTTATGCAGCTTAAGGGGAGGCAGACCGTTTTTATGCAGCTTAAGGGGAGGCAGACCGTTTTTCTGGACCCCTTCTCCCTAATGTTTAGTCCCACTAGTTTAGTCCCACATTTTTCTACCGAAAAATTTACAAATTTATCTTGAAGGGGGGTTTAGGGCGTGTTTTTCTAAGCTTGATTGAGGTCTAGGGAGGAAACTAAAACAATATATGAATACATTAATTAATAGACCAAACAAACGGTCAGTCTCCTCTTAATTATTGCAATCATACCCGAAGGCATTACGATGAATTGGAAAGAAACAGCAATAAATTAAATGCTACACTAATTTCCACGATTTACCCTTTTCCATGACCTGATATCCTAACCCAAGTCACTCAAGAAAACTGTGTCTACCCCCCAAGAACCCCCTTCGAGATAAATTTGTGCATTTTTTCGGTAGAGAAATGTACATACGGCATTACAATTAATTAAGAAATGGGGTGAAAGGTCTTAAAATCGCCAAACTAATGGAGCGAACGTCTTAAAATGTCAAAACTAATGGGGCACAATATAAGGAAAAACGAGGTCCAGAAAAAACGGGAGTCGCATTGCATCCCCCCCCCAAAAAAAAAAAAAAAAAAAAACAAACAAACATAGAAACAAACGAACGAATAAGCCCAATTCGTAAGCAGTCGTTAATTTAAAGACAGGTAGACTACTATGACAATTGGAAGTGGCCAAGATGCAAATCATTCGGAGGGAGAGAGAGAGAATAAGAGAGAAAAAAACCCCACACGCAGTCGAAACATAATTAACCCCTTCTGTACCGTCCTTTTAACTTTATTCTGGCTACTATTAGACGATTTTGTTCAGTTTAAAAAGGGCCTCCAGCAATTAACAGGCTCCGAACTATCTACCTTAACCCTTTTTACTAGTATAGATCCTTCTTAAACTGCTGAAAATTGTCTAAATATAATAAGAATAATAATAGAAAGAAGTCACCGGTAACGAAGGGGTTAATGGTCTAAATGTTGTTCCCTCAATTCGTACAAGTGGACAGTTATAAGGGAGGTGTCAGACGAGCATTTTTTGTGGCAATTTTCGATGAACAATTATTTTCTCACAGCAATATGAGACTATTCTGAATTGCTCTTGGGAACTAGACTGAAAGAAGACTAATACAGGTGATATAATTTTGATAAAACTTAGATTTAGATGCGGCCAGGCGAGAATTGTCGGTAATAATTGCTGGAAAACTCGTCCGTGTGACCCCGGCTTAATGGAATGACTGAGCGTGGTAAGTGAGCCGTGGCACTGTGACAGCCAGCCCCGCCCCCTCGCGTTTGTCTCACCTGGCGGGGGGCGGGGCTATGGGGGCGGAGCTTGGCTCAGGGGTTCAGGAGTCAGGCCAATCAGCGGGCGGCAGGTGAGAGTGGGAGGAGCCAGGTGGGAGCAGGAAGGCCCAGGTGTGAGGGGAGAGGGGCGGGGCTACCGGAGAGGGGGAGGGGCTTAAGGTCGATAGGGGCGGGTTTGTTTTGGTAGGCGTGTTGGGTTCAGATTAACAGGATGGCGTTGGGAGCATGTTAGTGGAAAAAGAGTAGCGTTAGATGGGTTATAATGGGTTAGAATTAGTTAGATAGGTTAACATTGGTTAAATAGGTTACAATTGGTTAATGGGTTGCATTAGATGGGCTAGATTTGCTTAGTTGGGTTAGAATTGGTTAGTTGGGTTAACTGGGTTGGATTCGATGGGCTAGAGTGGGTTTGATGGGTAAGAACTAGTTAAATGGTTTAGATGGGTTAAAATTGGTTACAGAAGTTAGGATGCTAGCAATAGATAGAAGTCAAAGTTTGTTAATTAGGATTTGTTAGAAATAGTTAGGGTGTGCTAGAGGTAGGCTAGTTAGGAAGATATTTATGATGTCCTATAATTTGTTAGGATAAGTTACAAATAGCTAGGATATGTTTGAAATACTCAGATTATGTTAGAACTACTAGACTATACTGGAGAGAGTTAGGATGCGTTAGAATGTGTTAGGTTGGGTTATAGATAGTTAGTATACGCTGAAAAGGGTTAGGATAAGTTACCAATAGCTATGATATGTTTGAAATACTCGGATTATGTAAGAAATAGTTAGGATGTGCTGGAGAGAGTTTGGATGTTAGGTTGGATTATAAATAGTTAGTACAAGTTACCAATAGCTAGGATATGTTTGAAATACTCGAATTATGTAAGAAATAGTTAGGATGTGCTGGAGAGAGTTTGGATGTGTTAGAATGTTAGGTTGGATTAGAAATAGTTAGTATATGCTCAAAAGCGTTAGCAAGTGTTAGCATATGGCTGAATGTAGTATAAATAGTTAGGATTTATGATAAATAGTCAAGATATGTTGGAATTTGTTAAGATGGGTCACAAATAGTTAGCATAGGTTCAGAAGAGTAAGAATATGTCAGAAATGCTCGGATATCTTATAAATAAAATTACGATGTAGTAAGAATATGTCAGAAATGCTCGGATATCTTATAAATAAAATTACGATGTACTATCAATAGGAGAGATGAAAGAGCTCCAAATGTAAATCAAACTTTTAATTCTGAGAACACCATTAACCCCTTCTGTACCGGCGACGTCTTTTTCATTGTATTTTAGCTATATTTAGACGATTTTGTGCAGCTTAAGAAGGATCTGTGGTAGTAAAAAAAGGGTTAAGTGAGATAGTCCGAAGCCTGTCAATTGCTGGAGGCACTTTTTTAAACTGAATAAAATCGCATAATAGTAGCCAGAGTAAAGGTAAAAGGACGACATCGGTACTGAAGGGGTTAAGGATTATGACGCGTTGGTTGTATGCTTTTCTCTTTAATGAAAGGGGTAACCCAATTTGTCCATCTTACTACCCGTCGAGAACTCCCAGAAGATTATCCCTTATTCTTCAACAATACACAAATCAACCCTTCATCCTCTCTCAGTATTCTCGGTGTCTCTTTTTCTTCTGCTCTCTCTCTCTCTCTCTTGGAAGGGCCATATCACCAGTCTTGCTAATGCAGCCTCCCAGAAGCTGGGTGTGCTCAACCGCCTCAAGAGGTTCTTTACCCCTGCACATCTTCTTGTTCTGTACAGTGGCACAGTGCGTCCATGTATTGAGCATTGTTCACACGTGAGAGGAGGATCCTCTCACACAGCACTTCTAGATAAAGTAGAAAAGAAAGCGCTACTCTGTGCAACTCTCCAACCCAAGAGTGAAAAGTAGTTCTTTATTCAACAGCTGAGCTCTGGAACTCTCTCCCAGAATCAGTCTTTCCCTCTTCCTATGACTTAAATTGCTTCCAACTCCGTGTGTCCAGGCATTTTGGCTCGAACGTCCCTTGATTCTGGCCCTGTCACTCTCTTAACTCTGGGGGAGGCACTCGCTACAGGCAGGTCTGCCTGTTGTCTCCCTTACTCACATAGAAAAAAAATTGTTCTTCATAATAGAGTTTTGCTTGCCAAATACACTCCATCTCATACCATTCCTTCGCTTGATTTCTCTAGAGTGATCTGAATTTGCCTTTATAACCTAGCTTAGGTGTATGTATTCTTCAATTGCTTCTATCACATTTTAAACATAATCTATTAAACATAATCTTAGTTTTCTTACTATTCTTTTCAGTCCAACCTTAAGGTTTTCTCTGTTTAAATCGTCCATCATTTGTTGTAGCTCTTCTCTCGAGTCGCTGAAAAGAACCATGTCGTCAGCAAATCTGAGGTTGCTTAGGTATTTTATTCTCCGTTAACATCAAGACTTTCAAGACGGGTGATGGCTTTTTCATTATATTCTGTCTACTAGATCGTGAGTAGCCTTTTAATCGCTAGAGGTCTTTAAACTGAAACATATCATCTAAGTTAATCCTAATAGCTACCCCAGATCCTCCCTATTCTGCATATAATTGTCTAAAGATAGTTAGAATAAAGATAGTTAGAATAAAGATAAGAGAATATGTCACACGCATTGAAAGGGTTAAGGGGAGATATCGACTTGAGGATTTTTTTTACTGGACCCCTTTCTCCCTCATGTTTAGCCCCATTGCTTTTGAGATTTTAAGACAGTCGCCCCATTAGTTTGGCGATTTTAAGAACTTTCGCCCCATTTCCGTCAATTTTAAGACCTTTCGTGCAATTTAGGTGTCGATTTTATCCTGGCGAGCGATAGCGAGCCTGTAATTTACGAGGAACCGGCTTTCAGCCGGGAAATTTTTCTACCGAAAAATGTACAAATTTATCTTGAAATGGGCGCAAGGGGGTGTAATCTTAAGCTTGATGGATATCTAGAGACCAAACTAAAAACCTCCCCTTAATTTCCTTATAATGATAACCAAAATATATGAAAAATGGCGTCCTCTCATACGGAAAGCGTTAATATTAATCTTTGGCGCTTTTTAGGGAAGATTGACAGAATATACAGGGGTTTGTTTAGCATAGTAACGGGGGTATTCACATGGCCATACTAATTGTCCCTTTAAGCGGACAGTGCTATTTTTGGGGTATATGTATTAAATTGTATTTATATATTCATAATTTGCTTTTTAGTTTCCTCGCGAGACCTTCATCAAGCTTAAAAAAACACTCCCTAGACCCCCACTTCATGGTACATTTGTAAAAAAATATATATAGAAAAATATCCCGGCCGATGGCCAGTTTCTCTTAAAATTACAGGCGAGCAATAATCGACACCTAAAAGGCACGAAAGGTCTTGATATTGATATAGAAATGGGACGAAAAATCTTAAAATCGCCTACCTAACGGGACGAACGTCTTACAATTTGAAAACTAATGGGGCTAAACATGAGGAAGCAGGGGGACCAGAAAAACAGACCATCTCCCCCTAAAGGGTCAATGGTATTGATGAACCCAGTTATAGTGTGTTCATTACAGGTAGGCCAGAAATCCTGAACCTTAACCTCTGTAACTCAAATTGGGCTAGAGCAAATGGGCTATACATTTCCACACCTATTCCCTGGCTGACTCTTCCCAAATGGTAGAAATATTTACTCGATGACGCCGGTTGTTTGTGAGTTATAGAGGATAGTGGTCAAGATATTTGGCCTAATTATAACTATATTATAAATGCCCATTACAATTGACCCTTTAACCCCTTCTGTACCGGCAACGTCTGTTTAATTATATTCTAGCTATATATGTAGACTATTTTATTCAGCTTAAAAAGGGTCTCCAGCAAAGAACAGGCTTCGTACTCTCACTTAACCCTATTTACTCTATCCTATCCTTCTTAAACTGCACAAAATCGTCTAAATATAGCTAAACTAAAATACAAAAGATTAATTACGCAATATATTAGTAGGGATAAACCCATGTAATATAGGAATACAAAGGCTATATATCAATTAAGCAAAGGTACAGTCGGCTACATAAATTTGCATCCTCTAGCTGATTTTATGTATGGAAGGAAAACAGTATGATTGACTTACAATAATTTCCTATCAAACAGTTAAGGGGGTCCACCTCGTTGTTATTTTTAATTCTCTCTCTCTCTCTCTCTCTCTCTCTCTCTCTCTCTCTCTCTCTCTCCCTGTTTCTATATATCTATCTATCTATCTATTGCCGGACGCCTTACTCCCCTATATGAGGGTGGCCATACACAAAACGCCCCCAAGCAGACCTATCCCCTGTGAGACCAACCCATGCCAACCTGATTCTAATAATTATGAATGCACAACATTGCACATCTTTGGACACGAATTTAAGCATATAATTAACAATACGTCAACTGCACAACTATGTACACTATTTATTGATTAGTAAGTTGCAATAAACAAATCAATCCAGCTAGCCATAATCAGTCAGTAGCCACCCATTACTCTCACAAGTGGTAGGGAGGATCAGCAAAAAGACACGGGACGGGAAAAATAGGTGACAGGAGCAGAACACACAATATAACAGTTCGCCCACAAAAAGCAACCGCACAAGCGTTCAGAAGCACCGAGTCATAATAACTGTCTAAAGAAAAAACAAACAAACACAGGCGGTCCACGAATTTTTATAAGCGACTGTACATCCTCCGTAAGGGGAGATGGGTTGTTTTTCTGGACCCTTTTCTCCCTCGTGTTTAGCCCCATTAGGTTACAAGACGTTTGGCCCATTAGTTTGGCGATTTTAGCACCTTTCACCCCATTTCGTTGTCAATTTTAAGACCTTTCGTGCCATTTAGGCGTCGATTTTTTCCAGGCGAGCGATAGCGAGCCTGTAATTTTAAGAGGAACCGGCCTTCGGCCGGGCCATTTTTCTACCGAAAAATGTACAAATATATCTTGAAGGGGGGTCTAGGGGGTGTGTTTCTAAGCTTGATTGAGGTCTAGGGAGGAAACTAACAAATAATAAATATATACAAATAATAAATATATACCGGTACAGTATAATTTATATACCGGTACTGTATATAAATGAGCAACTATGGAGAAACTAAAAAATAATACAAATATACATAAAAATTGAGCAAATATATACGACCCTCCCTCCTCTCCACTGCCTTTATTTACCTTTAGCGGGTCTACCTCTCTCTGTCTTATACTTTTTTTTTTTTTTTTTTTTTTTTTTTTTAACCTCTTACCGGGGGCAGGCCATAATAAAGTGACGGGGCAGAGGGAAAGAATGTGGAATGAGGTGGTGGTCAGGAGGGATGGGTGGGGGGGTGGGGGGAGAGGAGGTGTCGATTGTCATTAGGACCGAGTTATGGCAGGAGGGTGAGGGGGTTGGATGGGGGTGTGTGGGGGGGTGGAGGAAGAGTTGGTAAGGGTGTGGTGGTGTGTGAGGGAGGGAGTGTGGTGGGAGGAGAGGGGGGGTTGAGGGGGGGGGGGGGGATTGGTGAGGGTGTGGTGGGTATAGGGTGTGGTGGGTGGGGGGGGTTGGTGGGGGGGGGGGGGGTGAGGGGTGTGGTGGATGGGGGGGTGAGGGGTGTGGTGGATGGGGGGGTGAGGGGTGTGGTGGGTGGGGGGGGTGAGGGGTGGGGGGGTAAGGGGTGGGGGGTGGGGGGGTAAGGGGTGGGGGTGTGGGGGGGGGGGGGGGGTAAGGGGTGAGGGGGGGGGGGGTGAGGGGGGGGTGGAGGGTTAGGGGTGGGGGGGTGAGTGTAATCCCCCCGGGGCGGGACCGTGGGTGGTGGCGGCTCGGCGGGGGGGCAGGAGGTGGAGGGAGGGGAGGGAAGGGAGGGGAGGGAGAGAGAGAGGTACTGTCGGTCGCTAGCGGTGGTGGTGGTGGAGGAGGTGACCATGCGCCGCCGGAGCCACCACCGCCGCCGCCGCACCTCGCCGCCACCAGTCCTGCCGCAGCGGCCACACACGCCGCACCCGCAGCCGCAGCTCCCCTCACACACCTACCGCCGAGTCCCGTGGTCGCCGATAACACCGACCCGACCGACAAACACAGCCACACAATATCCTACCCGGCATCGAACCCCATGGCTCATAAGTCCATTAGTGCCCCTGATTTACCACCCACTAAATCATCTTAATATTCAAAATCCTTCTAAACATCCCAAAAAGTATATATATTTACACTCCTTGACACACGCAGCTTTAAGTACACGGACACATTCAATTACAATTGAATTTCATGCCACCTTCGATTTAGTTGCAAGTACTTCTAATTCAATGCCCAATCGATTCCCAATCGATTAACGTTAAGTTTGTCAAACGTATATATTATAATTATACTCACTGTCATAAAAACAAAAATTAACAGATTCCATGAAACCCCCAAATCTGTTGTAATACAGCATAGACAAATATCTAATAATTCAACATAAATAATTGTATCATATTGAACCTCTCCAAAAAGTCTGTCACAAACTAAATTTACCATAAATAAATAATATACAATCACTCACCTGTAGTAAAAATTCGAGCATAATAACCTCTCCCAAGATCTATCAAAGAACATCAGAGGAATAATAAATAAATAAAGAATAAATAAATAAATCATACATACACCTATAATCACTATCAAAAGTACCTGCATACTTAAAATCCTTCAATAATAATTCTGGCCAGAGCAAATACCCGATCAAAAACTAGTTAAACTTAAAACAACACAACCAAATATATATATATATATATAAATGCATCCACCTTCGACAGTTCCTCCATCAACTATATAATTATATACAGTAACAAAAAATATATTCTCCCATAAAAAGTCATCCACAAAATATATATAGCCACACAAATATTTATCAACACACCCACCTCAAAAATTCCTCCCGAAAAATCTGGACATACCAAACCCCTGTTGTACCCAAATTAGCACCCAGACACTCACCTGCCGCGAGGGTAATTACAGGTGTAGCGGACAGGTGTGTGTGTGTGTGTGTGTACGTGTGTGTGCGGTCGGTCAGTCCGTCAGCAGATGTGTGTGCGTGTGTGTACCTCTGCTGTGTGTGCACCTTACGAAGTGTCGCTCTTAAAAAGCCTGTGAGACAATCAAAGCTAAAAACAAAGAGCTAATTGGAAACGAGCAGCCATCATAAACAGTTTTCTCGCATGAACGAAATCAAGTGGTAAAGTGACCACAAATACCAGTGAAATATAGACTTTATAACCAAGAATATCCACGAAAAAGGTTAATCTATTCAACTGACAATAAATTTTGTCTTCAGTGCCCCCCAAAGACAATTCGTAACGTCAAGAAAAAGTCCAATATCTGTGTATCATCTTTCCTGGAAAATTTGTCCATCGATCCATCCCACCAGCGTCTGTTGTGCCTTCTCTCTCTCTCTCTCTCTCGCTTCTCTATTTAGTCTACCTGTTCGTCATCCCAGGAGCAGATCTACCTCATGAACAGGTAGACAGACAGGCAGGTGATTATAACTCTCGGTCTGCCCTCCTACCTGCCTACCTGCCTACCTACCTACCCTCCTACCTACGTACATACCTACCAACCTCCCTACCTACTAGCCTACCTGCCTACCAATCTACCTACCAACCTCCCTGACTACTAGCCTACCTATCCACCCACCAACCTACGTATCTACCTGTCTACCTACCAACCTACCTACGTACCTGCCCTACCTACCAACCTGGCCTGGGCAAGCTAATATACCTGGAAGGAAAGTGGGTAGGAATTTCAATGATCCTCGAAGGTTGGGAGTCATGAGGAAGGTGAAGAGATAAAGGAGAATAAGGAAAAATAAGAATAAACACGGAAGCAGAAGAAGAGGTGATAAAGGAGAATAAGGAGAACGAAGAAGAAACACGGAATCAGAAAAAGGTGATAAAGAAAGGAAGGATCACACACAATTAAACAAGGAAGGAAAAAAGGAAAGATCGCCCACAATCAAAGAAGGAAGGAAGCAGTAAGAATCACAAGCAACCAAGGAAGGAAGGAAGCAAGCAGGAAGGAAGAAAAGAAGCAGGAAGGAAGGAGGGATCAGATATACAATCAAAGAAGGAAGGAAGGAAGACATTAAGTAAGAATCACACACAATCAAAGAAGGAAGGAAGGAAGGAGGGCCCTAGTGTTCTCCTACATCCCGTCATGACCCCTGACTGTCCAATGTCTCCTGGCGAGCAAGAGACACCTGACCTCATCTGCAAGTAAGTCTATGCTCTCTCTCTCTCTCTCTCTCTCTCTCTCTCTCTCTCTCTCTCTCTCTCTCTCTCTCTCTAACACACACACCATATATGTATTTATCTACCTATTGAACTGGCTACCTTTATATCTGTCAATCTGTCTGTCTGTCTGTCTGGATAACTACTGACCCAGTCCATTTATCAATTAATTATCATTAACCTCTTCAGTACCGGTGACGTAATTTTCATTATTTTCTGGCAACTATTAGTCGATTCTATTCAGTTTAAAATAGGCCTCCAGTAATTAACAGGCTTCGAACTATCCTACTTAACCCCCTTTTACTACCACAGGTTATTCTTAAGCGACACAAAAATCGTCTAAATATAGCCAGAATACAATGAAAAAGACGTTGCCGGTA
>CM064491.1:9338292-9340792 GCA_032716605.1 Paralithodes platypus | reverse complement strand
AGACGCACTATCGCTCATCCCGAAAAAAAAACCCCACATCAACAGCTGAAAGGGATGAGTCGTCTTATTATCACCAGATTAATAAATTGACATGTCTGAAGATCTCCAAATTTACATAAATACGAATATTCTAACGCAATTCCAGCAAAGCCTTCTTCAATTATCTTTTGACATAATTATATATATATATATATATATATATATATATATATATATATATATATATATATATATATATATATGGGGACAAATCACAAATACGTGATCAAATTATGTAGTTAAACTCGCAGGAAAAATAAAATACGAGGTGTTCCATTGTTTCATTTTTCCTGCGAGTTTGAATATATAAAATAATATATACTTTTATATATATACCGGTATATATATATATATACAGTATAGATATAGATATATATATATATCTACACATAACTGAATTCATGAACTTAATAAGCATCAACATATTGCCAATCACTAGATAATAAATGAGATCCCATGAGGCAGGTACTTAGCTATATTTATCACACACCGGTAACACGATACCTCCTAAGGTTAACAATTTGGTGCACCATATTAGGGTATCAATATTACTGGACACACACACACACACACACACACACACACACACACACACACACACACACACCCACCCACACACTCTCATACACACACACGCACACATACACACAAATCAGACACGCACACAAATCAGACACAGACACACGCACACACACAAACATACACAATTACCGAGAGAGAGAGAGAGAGAGAGAGAGAGAGAGAGGTAGAGAGAGAGAGAGAGAGAGAGAGAGAGAGGGAGAGAGGGAGATGAGAGTGAGAGATAGAGAGAGAGAGAGAGAGAGAGAGAGAGAGAGAGAGAGAGAGAGAGAGAGAGAGAGAGAGAGAGAGAGAGAGAGAGAGAGAGAGAGAGAGAGAGAGAGAGAGATCACATGTGCTCTTCTACGTTACAACACCATCGAGATAAGCTATTTCTTCACCTAAAGGCAATAAAACATAACACTATACTCCATGCATTATAAATAGGCCAAAAACCTTCACCACTATAGTCCGTTCATTCTAGGTTGGGCAGAAATCGTAACCCCTAACCTCTGTAACTCAAAAAGGGCTGGAGCAAATGAGCCGTCAATTTATACGCATATTCCCTAGCCAAGTCTTCCTGTTTGGTAGAAATATTAGCTCGATTACTCCAGCCCTGTTTGAGTTATGAGAGGTTAGGGGTTACGATTTCTACCCCACCTAGAATGAACGGACTATAACTTCTATAATTCAAAATCGACTAGAGCAGTAATCGAGCTAATATGTCTACCATTTAGGAAGGTTCAGCCAGGGTATAGGCGTGGAATTGTACAGCTCATTTGCTCTACCCCTTTTTTAGTTACAGAGGATCGTATTCGCGAATTTTGTCCTACCCATAATAATCAGTATTGATAGATATATTCATATATAGCCTATTAGATAGATATAGATATTATGATATATATAATATATCAGTATATATATATATATATATGTGTGTGTTAAACTTAATATTATTAACCCTTTCTGTACCGGCGACGTCTGTTAAGTTATATGCTAGCTATATTTAGATGATTGTTTGCAGCTTAGAGAGGATCTGTGGTCGTTAAGAGGGTTGATGGAGATAGTACGAAGCCTGTTATAGTTGCTAGAGGCCCTTCGTAACCTGAATAAAGTCTTCTAACAGTAGCCAGAATTAATTTAAAGGGATGGCACGGGTACTGAACGGGTTAATAGTCTTCAGTTCGTATTAAGGAGAGATGGGTCGTTTTTCTGGACCCCTTTCTCCCTCGTGTTAAGCCCCATTTGTGTTGAGATTATAAGGCGTCCGGACCATAATTTTGGCGATGGAAACACCTTTCACCCCGCTTCGTTGTCACAATTTTTAAGGGGAACTTTCGTGCCATTTAGGTGTCGATTTTATTCCTGACGAGTGATAGCGAGCCAGAAATTTTGTGAGAAACCGGCCATTTTTCTACCAACAAATGTAAAACAAATATTTATTGTTACGGGGGCGTGTCTAGGGGGTGGTTTGCTCTTAAGCTTGGATAGGACCAAAAAAAAAAACGACCCCATCTCCCCATAATAGTATGTCTGGTTGATAGGAATTCTACCCCTTGTTATGGAGAAGCACCCCCTGCCCACCCACCACCCCCTTAACCTCGTGTAGGAAATGTGGGGGGTAAGGGAAAACCGAGGAGGTGAGGATAAGCTGATTCCTCTATCTCACTCTATCTCTCTCTCTCTCTTCTTCTCTCTCTCTCTCTCTTCTCACAACTGGTGGGTGGTAGGGAGAAAAGTGAGTGAGGGCGAAGCTGAAAATCTCGCTGCTGGGTGGTAGGGAAAGTGAGAGTGGAGGTAAGCTGATCATCTCTGCTCTCGGAATGTTGGGGTGATAGGGAAAGTGAGAGTGAGGATAGCTGATCTAATCTCTCTCTATCGGGAATGTGGGTGATAGGGAAGT
>CM064491.1:9290499-9338192 GCA_032716605.1 Paralithodes platypus | reverse complement strand
TATAAATAGGCCAAAAAACCTTCACCACTATAGTCCTTTCATTCTAGGTTGGGCCGAAATTCGTAACCCCTAAACTCTGTAACTCAAAAAGGGCTGGAGCAAATGAGCCGTCAATTTATACGCATATTCCCTAGCCAAGTCTTCCTGTTTGGTAGAAATATTAGCTCGATTACTCCAGCCCTGTTTGAGTTATGAGAGGTTAGGGGTTACGATTTCTACCCCACCTAGAATGAACGGACTATAACTTCTATAATTCAAAATCGACTAGAGCAGTAATCGAGCTAATATGTCTACCATTTAGGAAGGTTCAGCCAGGGTATAGGCGTGGAATTGTACAGCTCATTTGCTCTACCCCTTTTTTAGTTACAGAGGATCGTATTCGCGAATTTTGTCCTACCCATAATAATCAGTATATATATATATATATATATATATATATATATATATATATATATATATATATATATATATAAATAACGATATTTATACTGTGGTGTTAAATCTTAATATTACAAATTAACTGGCCGTTTCTGTCCTCTTATGTCCTTTGTCGTAAACCCAGCAAATCTCCCCTTTTTTTGAACACTTTCTGGACCGCGACCCCTAACCGCCCGACCGGCGACGTCTGTTTAAGGTATATTCTAGCTATATTTAGATGAATTGTTTGCCAGCTTAGAGAGGTAAAGTCTGTGGTGGTCGTTAAGAGGTGATGGGGTTGATGGAGATAGTACGAATAACAAGCCTGTCTAATATCGTTGCTAAGAGAGAACTATAAGAGGAGGGCCCCAAAAGAGAAGAAAGAGGGCCCCTCCTTTCGTAACCTGAATAAAGTCTTCTAACAGTAGCCAGAATTAATTTAAAGGGATGGCACGGGTACTGAACGGGTTTAATAGTCTTCAGTTCGTATTAAAAAAGGAGCAGATGGGGTACGTTTTTTTTTCTTTTTTTTTTTTTTTTTTTTTTTTTCTCTTCCTTTCTTTTCTTCTGGGTAAGAACCCCTTTCCCCCTTTCTCCCTCGTGTTAAGCCCCATTTGTGTTGAGATTATAAGGCGTTCGAACCATAATTTTGGCGATGGAAACACCTTTCACCCCGCTTCGTTGTCAATTTTAAGACCTTTCGTGCCATTTAGGTGTCGATTTTATGCCTGACGAGTGATAGCGAGCCAGAAATTTTGTGAGAAACCGGCCATTTTTCTACCAACAAATGTAACAAATTTATCTTGTACGGGGGTGTCTAGGGGGTGTTTCTCTAAGCTTGATAGACCAAAAAAAAAAAAAAAAAAAAACCGGCTGGGAAAAAACGGGGAAAAAAGACAAACGGGGGAAACAAAAAAAACCAAAAAAAAACAAAAAACACGGGCCAAAAAAAAAACGGGGGCGGGGGGAAAAAAAAAAAAAAAAAAAAAAATAAAAAAAAAAACTAAAAACGGCAAAAAACGGGGGGGCGGGGAAAAAAAACAAAACGGGCGAACCCTCGTGCTCTCCTCACTCTTCACTCCCCCCAATCGCGCGGGGCCAAAAAAAACAACAAACGGGGGCCCATCCCTCTGCGGCCCATCACATCATCCATAATAGTATGTCTGGTTGATAGGAATTCTACCCCTTGTTATGGAGAAGCCCCCTCCCCCCCCCCTTAACCTCGTGAGAATGTGGGGGGTAGGGAAACCGAGAGTGAGGATAGCTGATATATCTCTCTCTTCATGCGGTCTCTCGCTCTCTCCATCGCTCGCCATCTCTCTCTCCTCTCTGCTCTCTCTCTCCTCTCTTCTCTCCTCTCCTTCGTCTCTCTCTCTCTCGAATGTGGGTGGTAGGGAAAGTGAGAGTGAGGATAGCTGATCTCTCTCTCTCTCTCTGGAATGTGGGTGATAGGGAAAGTGAGAGTGAGGATAGCTGATCTCTCACTCTCTCTCTCTGGAATGTGGGTGATAGGGAAAGTGAGAGTGAGGATAGCTGATCTCTCTCTCTGATCTCATCTCATCTCCTCGGTCTCTCGATCCAATCTCTCCCCGCTCCCTTCCCTCTCTCCTCAGTGTCCTCTCGCTCCCCTCCATCTCTCTCTCTCTCTCTCTCTCTCAAATGTGGGTGGTAGGGAAAGTGAGAGTGAGGATAGCTGATCTCTCTCTCGAATGTGGGTGATAGGGAAAGTGAGAGTGAGGATAGCTGATCTCTCTCTCACTCTCTCTCTCTCGAATGTGGGTGATAGGGAAAGTGAGAGTGAGGATAGCTGATCTCGCTCTCTCTCTCTCACTCTCTCTCTCTCTCTCTCTCGAATGTGGGTGATAGGGAAGTGAGAGTGAGGATAGCTGATCTCTCTCTCTCTCTCTCTCTCTCTCTCTCTCTCTCTCTCTCTCGCTCCCTCTCTCTGTATCTCCCTCTCTCGAATGGGGTTGGTGGATAGTGAAAGTGAGTGATGCGGATATCTGATCTCTCTCAATCTCTCGTCTCCTCTCGTCACTCTCTCTCTCTCTCTCTCTCTCTCGAATGTGGGTGATATGGAAAGTGAGAGTGAGGATAGCTGATCTCTCTCTCTCTCTCTCTCTCTCTCTCGAATGTGGGTGATAGGGAAAGTGAGAGTGAGGATAGCTGATCTCTCTCTCTCTCTCTCTGGAATGTGGGTGATGGGAAAGTGAGTGAGGATAGCTGATCTCTCTCTCTCTCTCTCTCGAATGTGGGTGATAGGGAAAGTGAGTGAGGATAGCTGATCTCTCTCTCTCTCTCTGGAATGTGGGTGATAGGGAAAGTGAGAGTGAGGATAGCTGATCTCTCTCTCTCTCTCTCTCTCGAATGTGGGTGATAGGGAAAGTGAGAGTGAGGATAGCTGATCTCTCTCTCTCTCTGGAATGTGGGTGATAGGGAAAGTGAGAGTGAGGATAGCTGATCTCTCACTCTCTCTCTCTGGAATGTGGGTGATAGGGAAAGTGAGAGTGAGGATAGCTGATCTCTCTCTCTCTCTCTGGAATGTGGGTGATAGGGAAAGTGAGTGAGGATAGCTGATCTCTCTCTCTCTCTCTCTCTCTCTCTCCAATTAATACGTATATAAGCCATGTATATTTACCCCAGTCAACCCCCCCCCCCCTTCACTCCTTCGTTCCCTTGTGTATATTATTATTTATCACTCCTTCCCTCTCCCCTTCTCTCACTCACTTTTTACTCCAGGAAACCTCTCTCTCTCTCTCTCTCTCTCTCTCTATGTAGGTTACTTGTTTAACATCATATATGTTCCTGTCATTCTAATACGCTAGAGGTCCCTCTAAAGCTATAATATATTAATTATAATTAGGCCACTAGCCTCTATACTGCAGGGGTTCCCAACCTTTTAGTTCCTCTGTACCAATTGGGCATTCTGATAGATACCCATGTACCCCTAACAATTTAGGATAAAAATTGATAAAATTATGTCAATTTTATATTATTTTATTATGAAATATGTATGTGTAGACTGATAGGGATCTTAGCATTGATATTATCAATAAAATGAACTCCGTGACTATAAAATATTTTGATCTGTCACATACTCGGACATTATCGGGCGGTACTGCAGCTGTCTCGAATTGGTATACATACCTGATTGTTTCACGTCCAATACAGATTGTGGGCCGCAGGAAGTCACATAATAGTGAAAACAATGGAATAGTCACCTCACTGATATAATTTTAAGGGAAGGATGTAGTATCCGGGTGTACGGTCCAACAAGTAACCGACCTAGATGTGAGATATAATGTTTTGTTTGTTTTTCTGATGCGTTGTGATGTCCCTATTCGGGCTGTCTCGAGTCAGCCACCCCCATAAAAAAAAAAAAAAGGATAATTGGGGAAGGTGCCAGAGTATACACATATACAACTTCATTTTCCGAAGAAAGAATCTTTAGCAACTAGGTAGTAACAATGACAAAATTCCAAGAGCAAATTACTATATGAGAAGGAATTACAATGATGTGCTAGTTTTTGGTTAATTAACATATTAACTATACTCTGTTTATATTCAGCTGACGATAAAGTGAATCCCTGAGCAGCTAATTTCTCGATACTTAAGGTTGGACAAATATGAAACTACTATGTCTGTGCATCATAATAAGACCAAGTTGATATAATTAGCACTACATTTCACTACAAAATCTTCAAAATAACTGAGAAATCTTGATGGGAACTTTGCAATTCACCGTCAGTTGAAAAGAAACAGAATATAGTATGTAAATTTGACTATTAACCCCTTCTTTACCGACTACATCTTCTTCACTTTATTTTGGCTACCATGAGACGACTTTATTCAGCTTTGGAAGGACGTCTACCAATTAAAAGCTACAGACTATCTCAATTTATCTTTTTAGCTACCATATATCCTTCCTAAGCTTCATAAAACCGCCTAAATATAGCTGAAATAAAATACAAAAGACGTCGCCGGTAGAGAAGGGGTTACCAACATAATAGGTCTACTATTAATAAGAGCAGTAGTGGTCGAGTGGTGAGCACGCTCACGTGTGAATCTGCAAGATCTTCTGATCACTGTCTGATACAGGCCACCTGTCTATCACCTACCACACCTTCCCACTCTGAACCTGTTTTGGTGACTAAATGGCATTACGATAGGGCAGACTGGGAGGGTCTTCAGGGTTTCTTTATTGATATTCCCTGGACCTCTTTCTTTTCTAATGATGCACACTCCACCTTGAGCCACATACAAGATTTTGTAAAAATTGGAATGGAAACTTTTATTCCTCATCAAAAGTACAGTAAAAGATCTAATTCACCTAAATGGTTTGACCATAATTGTGCTAGAGTAACTGAACAAAAAGCAATAGCCTACAATGCATACACAAGATCAAAAACTCATGAAGCCTTTAATTACTTTAGAAACATCAGAAATCATGCCAAAACTGTATTAAACCTAACTAAATCAAACTTTCTCCACAAGCAGGCAAATAAACTTCTAAATAATCCAAATGATAACAACATATTTTGGTCTACTCTTAACTCATTTAAATCCAACTTCACTACTGCTTCATCCATTCCACCATTAAAATCTCCGACTGGCAATCTTGTAAGTGACCCACGAGGTAAAGCTAACCTTCTTGCAGATATTTTCTCCACCAACTCAACCTTAGATGATATAAATCAAGATGTCCCTGTACTTAATTTTAATTCGCCTGAAATTCCCTCACTTAAGATCCACACCAGACATGTCAAAACTATTTTGCAGAATCTCTCAGTAGATAAGGCTCCTAGTCCAGATGAAATTCCTCCAATAGTACTTAAGAATTGCTCCTTGGTGCTCGCTCCTGTATTGGCAAAAATTTTCCGTCTGTGTACTCATACCTCATGCTTCCCAGTACCCTGGAAAGAAGCAAACATCCATCCAGTTCCTAAAAAAGGTGCCTCTTCAGATCCATCAAACTACAGACCAATAGCTATAACTTCCACTCTTGGTAAAGTCTTTGAAATTATATTAAATAATCACATAATTAAGCATTTTGAGAATAATAAATTAATCAGTGATAGGCAATATGGTTTTAGACGATGTCGATCAACTGCAGACATGCTTTGCCTTCTTACGCATCAAATCAACCAAGCTACAGACCAACATGGTGAAACACATACAATAGCACTGGATATATCAAAGGCATTTGATAGAGTCTGGCATCAATCCTTATTGTCGAAGATGTCACACTACACTACGGCCTTGCATCATTAGTTCCACTAATTTCTTCTTATCTTCATAACAGAAAAAATAAGTGTAATGGTAGATGGCCTTTATTCTCAATTTCACTCAATAAATGCTGGTGTTCCCCAGGGATCAGTTTTGGCCCCAATTCTGTTCCTCATTCATATCAATGATCTCATATCTACCACTCATAATCCAATACATTCCTACGCAGATGACTCAACACTCCACAGTTCCTTCACATTTACCAATTCTTTCACCCAACCCGATCTTATAAATTCAAAAATAAACACTGCAATTTCTCTGAACCAGGACCTTTCTAGAATTGATGGATGGGGACAAAAGAATCTAGTTTCCTTTAATGCACAGAAAACCAAATACATTCAATTTTCTAACCGACAGAATCTCACTGACTCCCATATATTTTTTAATGATGTAAATATTCCCACTTCCCCTAGTATTGACATTCTCGGTGTAACATTAACTACTAACTTGAGCTGGACACATTATGTTAGAAGCATTGCTAAGAATGCCTCTAAAAAACTGGGACTCCTGTACAGAGTTCGAGAATTCTTCACTGACGAGCAGTTGGCCGTGATATATAAAAGTCATGTGCGTTCTCAGATGGATTACTGTTCACCTCTGTGGGGTGGAAGTGGAGTGGTTGCATTGAGGCAGTTGGACAAAATTCAAAATAAAGCTATTAGATTAATCAATAACCCTGCAATCACACAGGACCTTCCTACATTATCCATACGAAGAAACGTTGCATCCCTTGCATTATTCTACAGATATTTTCACAGCAATTGTTCCGAGGAACTTGCTTCATTTGTGCCGCCTCTCCACATCTTTCCGCGTAGAACTAGGGCAGCTGAGAGCGCCCATGAATTTACACTTTCTCCTCCACAATGCAGAACTTCTGCTTATCAGAATTCATTTATCCCCAGAGCTACTACTCTTTGGAATTCACTTCTCTCGAATTGCTTTCCACAAACTTACAATCTGCAAATGTTTAAATCCAGTTGTTACAAACATTTTATGAATGGAGGATGCCTTTAGGCATTTTTCCTTCCTCCGTTCATTGTCTCTTAAAAAAAAAAAAAAAAAAAAAAAAAAAAAAAGACCCGGGATCGAATCCCTGCCACGGCGGACATTTAGTGGGTGTGGTAGTACGTCCTAGCATGTTTCACATGCTCGCACCCAGTCAGGAAACATCCTGACGACGTACGGTATACATACTAAACACACATAACAAAGCCACTCCAACAGCTTCCTCTCTCTCCAACACCCCTTCTCCCCTCTCTACACGCTTCAGAAATATAGGAAAAGTAGAATGTAAATAAGAGGTGCCGTTGCAAAGGCTTATCCCTCAATACTTCATCTGATCTGATCTTAATATGGTGACAACATTAGTATCACCAACTAATTGATAAACTTTGTACCTACCTTAGCATTGACAGGACCATCAACATGAAGAGATGGGTTGGATGTGAAAGAGATCTGCCATGTGTAGATCATTCGGCTTTCTGCAGACTCCCGTTTTCTTATGTTCCGCGATGAAGGAAGGGTTTGGAAGACTCCCATCGCAGCACAGACCCTACAAAATCTCCGGCTACTATTCGATACAGGGGCCACATTTACAAAACAAACACCTTAATTTCTCAAAGCTTGACATTCGGATTCTTGAGAGATTGTAATTTTAGCCTGTCACAAAACGAACATCTTAATTGTCCAAAGCTTCAGATTCGAACTCTTGATGGAGAGATTAGGAACTTTAGTCTGTCACAAAACGAACACCTGCATTTCCCAAAGCTTGATTTTCGGATATTTGATGGAGAGATTTGGAACTTTAGTCTGTCACAAAACGAACACCTTAATTGTCCAAAGCTTCAGATTCTAACACTTGATGGAGAGATTGGAACTTTAGTTTTTCACTGTGTCAAGATGCAGATCCTAAATAGCAAGATTATAAGCTTCTTCATATCAATTTGTAGAGATGTGGATACTTATTAGAAATGTCGGAAACTTCTGCAAATCGCCTTGTCTAGATCTTTTAGTCCTCCTCTTATTCTTACTTTTGATCTTTAATTTATGGTTTTCACTGCTTCCTCTTCATATATTTATTCCTTCGTCTTTTCTTCTTCTACTTCTTCTCTTGTTCTGGTCTTCTTGTCATTCTTCTCTCTTGAGTAACTTAAGTAATATCTCACATATACTGGATCTAACTATTATTGAATCTTATTACTGCAGCATGGCGAATATTTAAACATTAATCTCGCTTAGTAAAGTCCTCTCATATATAAGCTTAAAGTAGAGTAAATATTGGCGAACACTGTCTATCAGTCATTAGGCTTAGGAAAGATCTCTCATCACAAATAATCAACTCCAGAGCTAAAAACAAGGCCAGTTCCATAAATTCGGCTTAGCAAAGATCTCTCACCAATAATCAACTCCACAGGGTATAAAGTCAAGGAGAGTTCCATAAATTCGGCTTAGGAAGGATCTCTCACAAATATAATAAGGTGCGTTTTATCAATCCGGCAGTCACATAAACCGAGTTCATACGAGGGGAGGGTTTTGCAGGGCCTGTGCTCCTCCGGCCAGACTTACCATTGGTTTCCTTCATTTGCTTCCGTATTTTTCTTTGTCTTTTTGGATTTTCAATTCTTGCTAATTCCATCTGGAAATACACAGAAAATATAGTTAATAATAATGATAATATTAATAATAATAATAGTAATACAAATAATAATAATAAAGTAGTGATAATAATAATAATAATAATAATAATAATAATAATAATAATAATAATAATAATAATAATGTTAAAAATTATCTTCAGGTCTTTAAAAATGGGGTTATTTGTATTTCTTTGTTAATTTATTTAAACAATATCACGTGCAAAGAGAAGAAAATATGAACATACATAGATAACAGGAGAAGAATATTTATTCCGCAGGAAGTCACATAAGCCTAATAGTGAAAACAATGGAATAGTCACCTCACTGATATAATTTTAAGGGAAGGATGTAGTATCCGGGTGTACGGTCCAACGGTAGTCATGTTTACATAGTTCGATCGCTCGCGGTTAAGTTCCCGTATATTTTTTCTGTTATTTGACCCCTGCTGGCAATATGTATGATGATGACAATGTCATGGGGGGTGAGGGGGGCAAAAGCCCCCCTTCAACCTACTATTGTATCCCACGGCAGTCAAAATAGACGGGAACATGATTGCAAGCGTCCGCATAGTGTAAGGCGGGCGGTCCACCCTGTAACTACATTCTTGCCAAATTTTAATATAAGTTTCGCTTACTGAAATGAGGAAATTGATAAAAATACAACTTTGTGCAATCTGCCTGTAGATTAGAACACCATGTTTTGTACACTATGGTTATTCTCTCAGACCCCTATGTACCCCCTGAGAAGTGCAAATGTACCCCTGGGGGTACATGTACCCCAGGTTGGGAACACTTGCTCTATAGCTAAATATAAAACGAATAAAGTAATCGAACGAATATATCAGCATATATCAATTGAGAAGAGTCAGCCAAGGAATAGGTGTGGAAATTTAAAACCCATTTATTCTAGCCTTTTTTTAATTGATTTATTTATTTTTTAGTTAGAGAGGGTAGGGGTCACGATTCTTGGCCTATCTATAGTGAACAGATTATAGTTATTCAACATATATATCCTTCACAAGATGAATTACATGTTTTTAGATCAGTTACTCCTGCATATTAATAGTACATTATTTTCCTTATCAGTTCTATCTGCCCTATTACTACCTTTTATACATTTGTGATATAAACCCAATTGGCCACTTGAGAGTTTCAGGCTATACGGAAGTTCGGCCTGTAAACATCGATATTAAACACAAATACAGCAATCATGTTGGTTTCTCATGGATCAATAGTATGTTGAATATGGTTTCATGTATTAATAAATGTAGCCTACTAAAACCGTATTATAGTTGGTAATTCTGCTTCATATCGATGCTTACAGCTCCAACTTCCTTATAGCCTGAAACTCGCAAGTGGTCAATTGATACGTCCTGCTTGTATTGTACAGTCACGAGCTATAATAGCGAAACACCCATATGAATCAGTATTGAAGGCAAATGAGATAATACAATATATGATTATTATTATACTTTTCACCCCATTCTTTCATTCATTTGTCTGTATCTTAACCTCATTCTTTTGTTTTATCTCGCTAATTTATCCTCCATTTCCTTCCATGTGAACTTGAGTACGTGTGTGTGTGTGTGTGTGTGTGTGTGTGTGTACGTTATGACCGTGAGTTCGTGTGCGTTACTGTATGAAATCAGAGCCCGATCTCTCTCTCTCTCTCTCTCTCTCTCTCTCTCTCTCTCTCTCTCTCTCTCTCTCTCTCTCTCTCTCTCTCTCTCTTTCAATCAATCTATATAATACATCTATCTTGTTTACAGTTAGCCTAGATTGCCGTTTAATGCTCAGTTTATTAATCTATCCATTTATCTCCCTACCGGTATCTCTCGTAATCTATATATATCTTAATAATGACTTGGATATGATAAGATGCAGAAATAAGTTTTACAATGAGTTTAATTGTCTTTTAAGAAAGTTTAGCAACACGAGTACTGAAGTATTTTTAAATTTATTTCAAAGCTACTGTTTGAATTTTTATGACGCTGAACTTTGGTTTAATAATAGAAAATGTTATATACCATTTAAGCAGTTTTCTATTGGATACCACAAGGTAATAAAGAAAATATTGAATATGAAGTACTGGGAGAGCAACCACAGTGCTTGTAGAGAATGTGGATTGATGGTGTTTAAGCATTTAGTTAACTGGATGAAAATAAGATTTGTATATAGAAATCTCATAAAACCATGTAGTTTTATAGAGAACAACATGTATTACATGTTACATAGATCTTTTCTTGTAAAGGATGTTGAAAAAATAATCCTACATGAGTATGGATTTACTAACTTATTGCTAAATGATATCAATGCTATCAGATCAAGAATTGTTTATGTACAGAACACAGAACCAACTATGCGCTGAGGACTTTTAGCTTAATGTATATTACGTAAATAACTCTGTAAAAAGTGTATGTATATGTCTTTATGAAATACAATTATGAATGACTGACTGACATATCTATAATTTGTCCATATCTATTTATTTACAGAATATCTAACTTCTTGCCTATCAACTACGCTCCTAACACACACACACACGCACACACACACACACACAGACCCACACACACAGTCATACACACACAAACACACACACACACACACAGCAGGGGGCAGTGAGAGTATTAAATGTACACCAGGAGTTGAGGGAAAGAAAGAAGGAGAGGGAAGAATGGAAGGAAGGAAGGAGGGAAGGAAAAGAGGGAGGGAAGGAGCGAATGGAGGGAGGGATGGGAGGAAGGAAGAAGGAGGGAGGGAGGGAAAGAGAGAAGAAAGGAAGGAGTAGAAGTAATGATGGAAGATATAAAGGAAAGATGGAGAGAGAGAGAGAGAGAGAGAGAGAGAGAGAGAGAGAGAGAGAGAGAGAGAGAGAGAGAGAGAGAGAGAGAGAGAGAGAGAGAGAGAGAGAGTCGTGAGGCAGATGGCATTAATATACGAGACGTGTAATTGGTGGTGAATAAAACTATTGTTACACACACACACATACACACATACACATAACCAGGATAACTCTGATCCATTGCAGCTTTTCCAAATTATATTAGGCTACTTAATTGAACCCTAACTCAAATTTTATAACGTTAAGGGGAGATATTTTATAATTATAGGCCTCTACACACACACACATATATATATATATATATATATATATATATATATATATATATATATATATATATATATATATTAGTTTCCTCCCTAGACCTCCATCAGAATCAGAATCAGAATATTTATTTTTCCATTTTACAATGGTTCTTCACATAAAACATTGAAAAATATTAAAACACACATACCGGTATATATACATATTTACAATAAGAAACATCTCTAGTACCCATATGTTACTATGGACTAAAGAACCCCCCCAATACCCCACTTCAAGATATATTTGTAAAATTTCGGTAAATAATGTCCCAGCGGGCCGCTCCTTTTAAATTACAAGTTTTATTTCGCTTACCAGGAAAAACAACGGACACCTAAATGGCACGAAAGGTCTTAAAATTGATGCACAAATGGGGATAAAGGTCTTAAAACCGTAATGGGGTGTACGTCTTAAAATTTCAAAACTAATGGGGCTCAACAGGAGGGAGAAGGGGGTCCATAAAAGACACCCCCTTGACTGGCAGACTGAAGTATTCGTATGTAACCCTATGCAGTGTTTATGTAGGTGTTTGGATAATGATAGCTATGTAACTGCAAGTGGAGAAGTTGTCAGTATTAATAACATTTTGTCTTACAATTTGCATGGACTAAAGATAAAATTATAATTATATATATATATATATATTAGTAGACAAAAAAAAACCCAGCTATTTCCCCTGCTTGACTAATTCTTTCTGCTCTGTTGCCAACCCAAGACAAGTTACATCCCCATATGTATGTATTTATTTATTTATCTATTTATATCTTTATATCTTTTTTGGTCATTATCCAACAAATGTTTCCTCAACTGCATAAATTGTCTAGAAAGTTATAGACCCCCAGACAAGTTATAGACCCCCAGACAAGTTATAGACCCCCAGACAAGTTATAGACCCCCAGACAAGTTATAGACCCCCAGACAAGTTATAGACCCCCAGACAAGTTATTTCCACTAGTTGACTAATTCTTTGGATTGTGTTTCAGATGGGTGGGGTGCGGTGCGAGCTTTGAGAGTCTGGATGGCTTGGTGTCTCACTTAACAGCCGCCCACGTCACCGCCCAACATGGAGCCTTCTTCTGTTTCTGGCACGGCTGTTCCAGGACCAAAGGATTCAATGCCAGGTGGGACTTTGTGACGTACCCTGTGTGTGTGTGTGTGTGCGTGTGTTGCCCACCCATGGCTCGAAGCTCTCTGGAGCTTCCTCGCCCAAGCGCTTCACTGTCTCACTCCCTAGACTCGGACCCTCACTCTCAGAATCCCACCTATTGAGCAATGAACTTACTAGGCACTGCCCCCTTATAGCATATTTTGAATGTGGGGATATTTATAGGGAATATTCATACAGTGCTTTTTAATCAGGGAACAATGAGTTTATTTTAAGAATAAATTGTAGCTAAAAAGATGAATTGAGATAGTCTGTAGCCCTTTAATTGGTCGACGTCTTTCCTTAACTGAATACAATCGTCTAATAGTACCCTGAATAAAATAAAAAGGATGACACCGGTACTGAGTGGATTAATCACACAATATTGGAATGCATCACCCATTATCTTACTCTAACTGTAATTCCCCTCCACAGATACAAGATGCTAATTCACATCCGGACCCACACCAACGAGCGGCCGTATGTGTGCAGTCAGTGTGACAAGCGGTTCAGTCGACAGGAGAACCTACGCATACACGCCCGCACGCATACAGGTAGGTGTGTGTGTGTGTGTGTGTGTGTGTGTGTGTGTGTGTGTGTGTGTGTGTGTGTGTGTGTGTGTGTGTGTGTGTGTGTAAAAATAATACTAATACTAACAATAATAGTACAATAACAATAATAATATAAATAATCGGGTTATTTCGAGCGGGTGTGTGTACTCACCTAATTGTACTCACCTAATTGTAGTATACAGGAATTGAGTTTTTAGGCTCGTATTGTCCCGCTTCCCAAGATTCTGTTATCTAATTTGGCTTTAAACATGTGGATATTCCCCGCACTCACCACTTCATCATCCAACTGATTCCACATATTAATACTTCTATACGGAAAGCTGAATTTCCTCACATCTCCTTTACATCTGCCTTTCTTTAACTTGCAACTATGTCCTCTAGTCCTCCCTTTATCTCCCTCGATAAAGTCCTCCTTGTCTATCCTTTCCAATCCCCTAACACATTTATATATCATAATCATATCCCCTCTTTCTCTTCTTTCACTTAGAGTTGGCAAGTTCAATCTCTCTGTTGCTTCATAGGCTATGTCAGTTCTCATAGTTCTGGAATCATCTTCGTTGCAGCTCTCTGTACTTTCTCCAACTTAATTATATGTGTTTTTAAGATGGGGTGACCACACCACTGCTGCATATTCCAATTTAGGTCTCACCATTGATTTTATTATATTTACTAGCATCTCTTCATTCAAATAGTTGAATGCTATTTTTACTTTATTCAACAGGCCATAAGCTTCTCCCACTATTTTATTAATATGGCTCTCGGTGAAAGATCTCCCTGTATTATAATGCCCAAGTCCTTTTCTTTCTCTGAGGGGTTAATCACGCATTCTCCTAGTTTATAATATTCCCAATGAGGTCTTCTTTTACTCACACCCCCTTCCATCACATGACATTTATCTTTGTTAAACTCTAATTTCCACATCTTGCTCCACTGATCTATCTTATCCAGATCACTCTGTAGCTCTCTACAACTGTTTTCGTCCACTATATGATTCATAATTTTTGCATCGTCAGCAAACATATTCATGTATGCATTTATTTCCTCTGGCATGTCATTTATATAGACCAGAAACATAATTGGGGCCAACACTGATCCCTGTGGAACTCCGCTTGTAACATCCCTCCATGTTGATAAGCTGTCTCTTATCATGGTTCTCATCTGTCTTCCCGAGAGATAGTCCTCCATCCACTTCAACAAATTACCCTGAACCCCTCCAAACTTCTTCAACTTCCATCTAAGTCTACTATGAGGAACTCTGTCAAAGGCCTTCTTTATATCAAGATACACACAGTCCGCCCATCCTTCTCTCTCTTGTAGTATATCTATCATCCTATCATAAAAGCTCAGCAGATTAGTAACACATGATTTTCCCTTTCTGAATCCAAATTGTCTTACAGTAAGTAAATTATTTTCTTCCAAGTACTTTATCCATCTTCTCTTAATAATCTTCTCACACATTTTACAAACAACACTTGTCAGTGACACTGGTCTATAGTTTAGCGGCTGCTCCCTACTCCCACCTTTGTAGATTGGTACTACATTAGCCCTTTTCCAGTCTAGTGGTAATTTTTGTGTGCGTGTGTGCGTGCGTGTGTGTGTGTGTGTGTGTGCGTGTGCGTGTGCGTGTGCGTGTGCGTGCGCGTGCCCGTGTGTCTGTGCGCATAAAAAGAGGATATACGAGAGACATTCAGGTATTCAGACAAACGTGCAGATCGAAGTAAAGGGGTGAACAAAAACTCAATACGTGAACAGAGAACAAGACACCGGAGGCAGACAAAAACAACAACAAAAGCATTAATAATAATAATAATAATACAAACTTTTCTACTGAAGAACTATTTATTACTTCTGAGAGAGAGAGAGAGAGAGAGAACGAGAACGAGAGATAGAGAGGGAGAGAAAGAACGAGAGAGAGAGAGAGAGAGAGAACGAGAGAGAGAACGAGAGAGAGAACGAGAGAGAGAGAACGAGAGAGAGAGAGAACGAGAGAGAGAGAACGAGAGAGAGAGAGAGAGAGAGAGAGAGAGCGAGAGAGAGAGCGAGAGCGAGAGCGAAAGAGAGAGAGAGAGAGGAGAGTCCTCAAACTGTCGCCATAAATCAATCACCTGATCCATGTAGTGTGTTTTGTAGCCCTAGCTCGAACTGTTGCTAATCGCTCCATGTCCTCCCCGAGTGTTAGAGACCAAAACCGCACAGACTAGCGGTACTCTAAAGGAGGTGGAATTAGAACACCACGGAGGGTAACAGTTATCTTCTTAACCCTTTCATGCATATATGACGCAGAGGTTGCCAGATTAGCAATAAGAAATAGAGTTTTCTCACTCTTATAATTACCTCTCCAAAATTAGTTTTCTGCCCACAGCTAACTCAAAGACAACTGCAGAGGTTGAAGTAACTAAACTAAAGGTTTCTAAATACCCCTGATGGTAACAAAGGCTTTAAAGTATCCCCAATAGGCTCAAAATCGCGTCATATGTCGGAGAGGGTTAAGGAGAGATGGGATGTTTTTCTGGTCCCCCTTCTTTCTCATCTTTATTAGCTCTATTAGTTTTCAGATTTTAAGGCGTTCGTCCCATTAGTTTGGTGGTTTAAAGACATTCGCCCCAATAGTTTAACGCTTTTATTGCCTTTCGGACCATTTAGGTGTCTATTTTTCCCTGGCGAGCGAAAGCGAGCCTGCATTTTAGGAGGGACAGCACTTGGGCCGGGATAATTTTCTACCCAAAAAGGCAACATTTTACCTGGAAGGGAGGTGTTGAGGGTATTCTTTAAAGCTTGACGGAGATCTAGGGATGAAACTAAATATAACACAATAGAATAGGCATCAAATAAATACAGGCACAACAGGTAATTATAAACCTGCCCCCTAATAACTCGCTTCTTCTCTATTTCAAGATATTGTTAGGAAAACCTCAAGGGGAGATATCCACTTGAGGGATTTTTTTTGGGACCCGTTTCTCCCTCATGTTTAGCCCCATTGCTTTTGAGATTTTAAGACGTTCGCCCTAGTAGTTTTGACATTTTAAGACATTTTGCCCAATTTATGTCAATTTTAAGACCTTTCGTGCCATTAAGGTGTCGATTTTTTCCTGGCGAGCGATAGCGAGTCTGTAATTTAAGAGCAACCGGCCTCTGGCCGGGAAATTTGTCTACCGAAAAATGTACAAATTTATCTTGAAAGGGGGTCTAGGGATTGTAATTTTAAGCTTGATGAAAACGTAGGGAACAAACTAAATACCTCCCCTTAAAGTACCGGTAACATGACTAACATGACGTAACTTCGGACGGGGAGGTAAGTTCGGACACTCTAGAAAACATATACAATGAACCACAGTTATGGGATAAATACACGATGTTATGGAAAAAACAAGTATATAATTATGTCTGCGGTGTTCTTCCATAATGCAGAGTCATTTGTCCACCATAACTGTAGCTTCCATACTGTTATCCAGAAGTGTCCGAAGTATAGCCCCCGTCCGAAGTATAGCCCCCGTCCGAAGTATAGCCCCCGTCCGAAGTATAGCCTCCGTCCGAAGTATAGCCCCCGTCCGAAGTATAGCCCCCGTCCGAAGTATAGCCCCCGTCCGAAGTATAGCCCCCGTCCGAAGTATAGCCCCCGTCCGAAGTATAGCCCCGTCCGAAGTATAGCCCCCGTCCGAAGTATAGCCCCCGTCCGAAGTATAGCCCCGTCCGAAGTATAGCCCCCGTCCGAAGTATAGCCCCCGTCCGAAGCTAGAGGGCAGTTCACGGGTACTGCTAATCAGAATACCCAATCCTTCTCCAAGTCAGTCACTCTTCAAGTCAAACACCAATAGCATTAATAGTAAATAGACTGATTTGGGATGTGATGGACCGATTTGCTTTAAGGGGAGATTTCCACTTGAGGGATTTTTTTCTTGACCCCTTTCTCCCTCATGTTTAGATTGCTTTTGATATTATAAAACGTTTGCCCCATTAGTTTAGCGATTTTAAGAACTTTCACCCCATATTAAGACCTTTCGTGCAATTAAGGTGTCGATTTTATCCTGGCGAGCGATAGCGAGCCTGTAATTTAAGAGGAACCGGCCTTTGGCCGGGAAATTTTTCTACCGAAAAATGTACACATTTATCTTGAAAGGGACTCAAGGGGGTGTAATTTTAAGCTTGATGGAGGTCTAGGGAACAAACTAAATACCTCCCCTTAACCCAGGTTCGAATCCCGGTGGATCACATGCTTACTATCATTAATTTCTTTGGGAGGTGTTCGGTGCTGGAGTGGAATAAATAAATACAAATCGATTACTAAGGAAATAAATAAATAAATGCAATACAAACAGTAGCCTACTGTATATCCGATAACTCAATCAGATCCACCTTGAGGGGAGGTTTTTAGTTTGGTCTCTAGATATCCTTCAAGCTTAACATTACACCCCCTTGAGCCCCTTTCAAGATAAATTTGTACATTTTTCGGTAGAAAAATGTCCCGGCTGAAAGCCGGTTCCTCTTAAATTACAGGCTCGCTATCGCTCGCCAGGATAAAATCGACACCTAAATTGCACGAAAGGTTTTACAATTGACGGAAATGGGGCGAAAGTTCTTAAAATTGCCAAACTAATGGGGCGACTGTCTTAAAATCTCAAAAGCAATGGGGCTAAACATGAGGGAGAAAGGGGTCCAGAAAAAAAAATCCCTCAAGTCGATATCTTCCCTTAAGCTTCTTTTTGTCTGTTGTGCCCTCCCTAGACCTTTATAAAGATTAAGAAAATACCCCCCCCCCCCTTGCAGATATATTTTTAAATGTTTCGTACATAGGTTCGCTGTCGCTCGCTAGGAGATAATCGACACCTAAATGGCACGAAAGGCCTTAAAACTGACAAAGAAATGGGTCGAAAGGTCTTAAAATCGCCAAAACTAATGGGTCAAACGTCTTAATATCTCAAAACTAATGCAAACAGACAGACCAAAAACAATAGATAAAGATAAATAGATAAATAAATGAATGAATAAATAAATAAACAAATGAGACACGGGAGACAGACAGACAGACAGACAGGGAACAATAGAGACAGCACAGAAAGAGAGACAGGGAATGCTAGAGACAGTATAGACAGACACACGACAGACAGACAGAGACAGGGAATGCTAGAGACAGTATAAACAGACAGAGAGACAGGGAATGCTAGAGACAGTATAGACAGACACACGACAGACAGACAGACAGACAGACAGGGAATAATATAGACAGTATAGACAGACAGACAGAGACAGGGAATGCTAGAGACAGTATAGACAGACAGAGAGACAGGGAATGCTAGAGACAGTATAGACAGACACACGACAGACAGACAGAGACAGGGAATGCTAGAGACAGTATAGGCAGACAGAGAGACAGGGAATGCTAGAGACAGTATAGACAGACAGACAGAGACAGGGAATGCTAGACAGTATAGACAGACAGACAGACAGGTAATAATATAGACAGTATAGACAGACACACGACAGACAGACAGAGACAGGGAATGCTAGAGACAGTATAGACAGACAGAGAGACAGGGAATAATATAGACAGTACAGGCAGAGACAGGGAATAATATAGACAGTACAGACAGTATAGACAGGGAATAATATATACAGTATAGACAGGGAATAATATAGACAGTACAGACAGTATAGACAGGGAATAATATAGACAGTATAGACAGGGAATAATATAGACAGTACAGACAGAGAGACAGGGAATAATATAGACAGGGAATAATATAGACAGTATATACAGGGAATAATATAGACAGTATAGACAGAGCGATGTGTGGAGTCTCTAGTTGAAGTGACAGGTATACTCAACCTTGACCATATAACGGACAGAGCAGGTAGTAAGACTGTAAGAGACAGACAGACAGCTAGACAGAGAGACAGACACCGGAGATAGAGACAGACAAACAGACAGGCAGACATACATACATACATACAGACACAGACAGACACCGGAAACAGAGACACGGTAGACAGACAGACAGATCAGATAGACAGAGACAGGAGGCAGACAAACAGACAGAAACAAACCGACAGGCAGTCATATATACATAGCCTCCATACATACAGACAGACAGAACGACAGACAGATAAACCGACAGACAGACAGGGACACGAGAGACAGAGCGGTGTGTGGAGACTGTGTGTGGGTATATAGATAGATAGATAGTGACAGACAGAGACACGAGAGAGACAGAGCGGTGTGTGGAGACTGTGTGTGGCTGGTATATATAGATAGATAGATATATAGCGACAGACAGAGACACGAGAGAGACAGAGCGGTGTGTGGAGACTGTGTGGCTGATATAGATAGATAGATAGCGACAGACAGAGACACGAGAGAGACAGAGCGGTGTGTGGAGACTGTGTGGTTGGTATATATAGATAGATAGATAGCGACAGACAGAGACACGAGAGAGAGAGACAGAGCGGTGTGTGGAGACTGTGTGTGGCTGGTATATATAGATAGATAGATAGATAGATAGATAGAAAGATAGATAGCGACAGAGACTGTGTGTGGCTGGTATATATAGATAGATAGATAGATAGATAGCGACAGACAGAGACACGAGACTGTGTGTGGCTGGTATATATAGATAGATAGATAGATAGATAGCGACAGACAGAGACACGAGAGAGACAGAGCGGTGTGTGAAGACTGTGTGTGGCTGGTATATATAGATAGATAGATAGATAGCGACAGAGACTGTGTGTGGCTGGTATATATATAGATAGATAGATAGATAGATAGCGACAGACAGAGACACGAGATAGACAGAGCGGTGTGTGAAGACTGTGTGTGGCTGGTATATATAGATAGATAGATAGATAGACAGATAGATAGATAGATAGCGACAGAGACTGTGTGTGGCTGGTATAGATAGATAGATAGATAGATAGATAGATAGCGACAGACAGAGACACGAGACAGACAGAGCGGTGTGTGGAGACTGTGTGTGGCTGGTATAGATAGATAGATAGATAGATAGATAGATAGATAGATAGCGACAAACAGAGACACGAGAGAGACAGAGCGGTGTGTGGAGACTGTGTGTGGCTGGTATATATATAGATAGATAGATAGATAGCGACAGACCGAGACACGAGAGAGACAGAGCGGTGTGTGGAGACTCTGTGTGGCTGGTATAGATAGATAGATAGATAGCGACAGACAGAGATACGAGAGAGATAGAGCGGTGAGTGGAGACTGTGTGTGACTGGTATACATAGATAGATAGATAGATAGCGACAGACAGAGACACGAGAGAGACAGAGCAGAGTGTGGAGACTGTGTGGCTGGTATAGATAGATAGATAGATATATAGCGACAGACAGAGACACGAGAGAGACAGAGCGGTGTGTGGCTGGTATATATAGATAGATAGATAGATAGATAGATAGATAGCGACAGACAGAGACACGAGAGAGACAGAGCGGTGTGTGGAGACTGTGTGGCTGGTATATATAGATAGATAGATAGATAGATAGATAGATAGCGACAGACAGAGACACGAGAGAGACAGAGCGGTGTGTGGAGACTGTGTGTGGCTGGTATATATAGATAGATAGATAGATAGCGACAGACCGAGACACGAGAGAGACAGAGCGGTGTGTGGAGACTCTGTGTGGCTGGTATAGATAGATAGATAGATAGCGACAGACAGAGACACGAGAGAGATAGAGCGGTGAGTGGAGACTGTGTGTGGCTGGTATACATAGATAGATAGATAGATAGCGACAGACAGAGACACGAGAGAGACAGAGCAGAGTGTGGAGACTGTGTGGCTGGTATAGATAGATAGATAGATAGATAGATAGATAGATAGCGACAGACAGAGACACGAGAGAGACAGAGCGGTGTGTGGAGACTGTGTGTGGCTGGTATATATATATAGATAGATAGATAGCGACAGACAGAGACACGAGAGAGACAGAGCGGTGTGTGGAGACTGTGTGTGGCTGGTATATATAGATAGATAGCGACAGACAGAGACACGAGAGAGACAGAGCGGTGTGTGGCTGGTATATATAGATAGATAGATAGATAGCAACAGATAGAGACTCGAGACAGACAGAGCGGTGTGTGGAGACTGTGTGTGGCTGGTATAGATAGATAGATAGATAGATAGCGACAGACAGAGACACGAGAGAGACAGAGCGGTGTGTGGAGACTGTGTGGCTGGTATATATAGATAGATAGACAGATAGCGACAGACAGAGACACGAGAGAGACAGAGCGGTGTGTGGAGACTGTTTGTGGCTGGTATATATATATATAGATAGATAGATAGCGACAGACAGAGACACGAGAGAGACAGAGCGGTGTGTGGAGACTCTGTGTGTGGCTGGTATATGTAGATAGATAGCGACAGACAGAGACACGAGAGAGACAGAGTGGTGTGTGGAGACTGTGTGTGGCTGGTATAGATATATATAGATAGATAGCGACAGACAGAGCAGTGTGTGGAGACTGTGTGTGGCTGGTATATATAGATAGATAGATAGATAGATAGCGACAGACAGAGACACGAGAGAGACAGAGCGGTGTGTGGAGACTGTGTGTGGCTGGTATATATAGATAGATAGATAGATAGATAGATAGCGACAGACAGAGACACGAGAGAGACAGAGCGGCGTGTGGAGACTCTGTGTGGGTGGTATAGATAGATAGATAGATAGATATAGATAGAGTGTGGAGACTGTGTGGCTGGTATAGATAGACATATAGATACACAGACAGACAGACATAGATAGATAGATAGATAGATATATAGACAAACAGACAGATAGATAGCTAGCGACCGACCGACAGAGACACGAGAGAGACAGAGCGATGTGTGGAGACTCTGTGTGGCTGGTATAATGAACACTAGACCTTATAAGGGGCCGAGCAGGTAGCCAGGCCCTAATTACTGCCCCCTCAGGTGTAACACATGAGTGGAGGAGGGAGGAGGGAGGGGTAGATGGCACTGGTGGAGGGAGGGAGGGAGGAGGGAGGGTTGGAATGAAAGGGAGGGAGGGGGGAGGGAGGGGGGAGGGAGGTTGGTAAGGAGGGATGGAAAGGAACAAGGGAGGGAAGGAGGGGGGGTAGTGGGGATGGATAGATGTAAGGGAGCGTTGGAATGAAAGTGAGGGAGGGAGGCTGTTAGTAGGGGAGGGATGGAAGGGAGCAAGGGAGGGAGGGAGGGAGGGTGGTAGTAGGGATGGATGGATGTAAGGGAGGGTTGGAATGAAAGTGAGGGAGGGAGGCTGTTAGTAGGGGAGGGATGGAAGGGAGCAAGGGAGGGAGGGTGGTAGTAGGGATGGATGGATGTAAGGGAGGGTTGGAATGAAAGTGAGGGAGGGAGGCTGTTAGTAGGGGAGGGATGGAAGGGAGCAAGGGAGGGAGGGTGGTAGTAGGGATGGATGGATGTAAGGGAGGGTTGGAATGAAAGTGAGGGAGGGAGGCTGATAGTAGGGGAAGGATGGAAGGGAGCAAGGGAGGGAGGGTGGGTGGTAGTCGGGATGGATGGATGTAAGGGAGGGTTGGAATGAAAGGGAGGGGAGGGAGGGAGGTAGTGGGGAGGTTGGTAGGGAGGGAAGGAGGGATGGAGCGAGGGAGGGGAGTGATATTGAGGATGGATGGGATGGAATGGAAGGGAGGGAGGGAGGGAGGGAGGGAGGGTGAGGGGTGGTAGTAGGGGAGGGAGGGAGGGAGGGTTGGAATGAAAGGCAGGGAGAGGGGGAGGGGGAGGGGGTGGAGGTGATAAGATTAATTTGATTTGATTGGACTCTTTAGTGAGATAGCATACGTACCGGTACATAACATTATATATACAAGTACATAATATTATACTGTACATGGTTTCGAAAGGGCAAAAATAGTTATATACGGTATTTGGATAATAGGGAGGGAGGGAGGGAGGGAATGAAAGAGAGGGAGTGAAATGGGGGGGAGGGAAGAGTACAAAGTACAAAGGAGTACAAAGGAAATCAAGCAACAACAGATCTAGTGACCCTTCTAGGCTGCTTGTCCTCCAAAACACTGAGGATCAAGTGTCCAAACAGTGGTTTAGAGTGGGTAAGGGAACATTGGAAAGGGAACTACTGCACTGCCACTAACGTGGCAGGACTAGGAAGTTAGTAGGGGACATATGGGTTAGTAACTGAGGGGAGGATAAAGTTATTCATTTACAAACGCAGTCAGTCGCGGGTTTGATGCGAGATATTTGTCTAGGCGGAATTTAAATGAATCAACGGTGCTGCAGTCTATAACGTCTCGGGGAAGCCCATTCCACAAGTTGACAACTCGATTGAAGAAGAAATTCTTAGATTCGTGCGAGTTAAAAGATTTACCAATAATTTTGCAACCGTTTCCCCGCGTGTAATTAGATTGGTCGATAGTGAAGTACTTACTACAGTTCATATTGTCGATGCCTTTGATGATTTTGAACACTTGAATTAATTAGGAGGGTGGTAATAAGAATGGATGGATAGAAGGAAGGGATGGAATGATAGAGAGGGAGGGAGGGAGGTAGGGAGGGTGGAAATGGGGATGGCAGGAAGGGAGGGAGGGTGGGGGGATGGATGGGAGGGAGGGAGGGAGGGTGGAAATAGGGATGGAAGGAAGGGAGGGAGGGTGGTAGTGGAGAGGGAGGGAGGGTAGGGAGGGAGGGAAGTTCGGGACCTTCTTCTGCCTCATGCTTAGCCCCATTAGTTGTTTTTATATTTTAAGAAGTCCGCCATCTATACCAAATGCAGAGAATGAAAATACCTGGGTAAGAATTCACCATCCTGACCTTTAGGCTTACCTATAAAACTCTACGGGGAAATCACTCCAGTTGTTAAATACATAATTCAGTGGTGTAATGGTTTAGGTGCTGATGTTCTGGGTGTGGTGTCCCGAGTTCGAATCCCGGTAGGATCATATGCTTTCATTGGTTTATTCCAGTACATTGGAGTTTGTAATTGATGATTAATGTTAAAAACGGGGTGTTACTTACAGTATGTGACCTAGGCCTATATGTTAGTTATTTGAACCCATTTAAGGGGAGGGTTTTAGTTTGTTCCCTAGGCATCCATCAAGCTTAAGATTACACACCCTTGACCCCCTTCCAAGATAAATTTTTACATTTTATTATGACATTTTGTTGTATTATTAATGAAGCTATTGCTTGTTTTAGCCATGTTCGAGCAAAGTATTTTAGTTTGCCCTGAGGTTAATATAAACGCTTTTCCAGAATTCCTACAAGCTAACATATTATGCCCAACCGAAGACCCCCTTCAAGCTAAATTTGTACTTTTTTATATAGAAAAATGTCCCAGCCGAATTTATTTCTAAGTTACAGGTTTGTTATTGCTCGTCCAGAAAAATAAAATAATGAGGTGAAATGTCTCAAAATATCCAAACAAAGTGGAGCGAAACAGGGGAGATCCAAAAAGACCTCTCTCAGACTAAATAGGGTTAATCTAGATGTACCCAATTCTTGCGATCGTGGTGTTCATTAATATTCTTTCCTGCAGAAGCCATGTAGTTTAAATTAGTATCACGAAAAAAATAGATAGATAGATAGATAGACACAGATAGATAGATAGTTAGATATAGATAGATAGTTAGATATAGATAGATAAATAGATAGTTATACAAGAAATAAAGAGCGTTTTTTTTCCAGCTTGGGGCGAGCGTTTCAATTTGAGCAGTACACCTGTGGTACAAAGTCCTTGATCTTTCAGGTCTGACTTTGAACTTTGAAACCCCAATCTGAAACTTCTAGGGCAATACTGATAAATCGTTTTTATGTAGTAATGATATTGACCACGATGATAATGGACAGAATAGTGAGATTGGACAATGTCCCAGGCTTTGGCATGCAATTTTAATTACACAAATCAATAATGCACTTCAAATTTATTTCGCTTTAGTGTAACCTAACTGTCTCTCTTCCCCTGCAGGAGAGAAACCGTACGTGTGCACTGTGGCTGGGTGCGGCAAGGCGTACTCCAACTCCTCTGACCGCTTCAAACACACTCGCACCCACTTCGTCGACAAGCCCTACGAGTGCCGCCACCCAGGATGCGGTAAGAGGTACACGGACCCCTCCTCTCTCCGCAAGCACGTCAAGATCTACGGACATTACCGCCGTACAGATGACCCCCCTCCGCCCTTTGCCCAGCAGCAACAACACTCTGCGGTGCTCCCTACCTCGAGTCCTGATCTCCTTGATGCCTCTACGAACGCTTCAGCATGGTCGGATCTTTCCCCGTCACCTTCCTCCTCAGGGTCCTCCCTCGTCCCTTCGCCAGTTCCTTCCACGCCCTCCCCATCCCTCATGCCCCACACACTATTCCACGGGGCTCCGCAAGGCATGGGCGTAGGTATGGGCGCCGCTGGGTTGTCGTCCTGGTCTCCCGTAACAGCGTGGACTGTAGCCCTTCAGCAATATCAGGCAGGATTACTCTTGCAGGGCAGTGCCGCGGGTCTGGCCGGGTTAGGGGGGCTCCACCATCATCACCACCACCACGGGCCGGTCATGGAGGAGGAGGAGGAGGACGACGACGAAGAAGATGAGAGGGAAAGGATGGATTCATCCACTGCTCTCGATCTCTCCATCTGTCCATCCCCGCTAGACCTCTCCCTCCCATCCTCCCGGGCCAAACACCAGTGAAACTAAGACATTAGAGGATCAAGTGGCTTTACCCCACGGCAGCTAACTTGACAACTGTGTACCACAACCTAATAACACTTCCCGGGACATAATCACAGTAGCTAAACTTTCAAGGACGATACTCTGTTGTCGAGATGGCTGACGCGTGGTTTATCAACCTCTCGTTGTTCCAATGTACTGTATATACCAGATTTTTTGGACACTATGAATGGAAAACTTGTTTTCCAAGTGCCTCCTCCGTGGCGGAAATCAAAATACTGATCTCTGACGGTCATAACATACTAAGTGAAAATTTAAGTGCCAACCAGTGCCAAAAACCTATTCTTGTGCCAATTATCAAGTGCCTTTCGTAAACGAGAATACTTGTAATATATATTATAACAAACACTGGAAAACTTAATTGCTTTAGGTGATATATTTTTGTGTATCCCATTAGTATTACAATTGTAAATGAAAATGTTAATGAATGTCTGAAACATATCTGCATTTAGAGTATAGTTGCCAGTGTATATTAGGTGATATGAAACTACAAACACATCAAAGTTAATTATTATACAACCTGCCATTGCCCATAGTTTCTCTTCATTATTCAGATGTGTATCGTGTCCAAATTATACCATGGGAAGCCTCGTTGAGTCTTAGGCAATCATCAACCACAACACAAAGCTAAACACAACACTTTACCGTTCTTTAGACACCAGATTGGCGTCTAGGGTAAAAATGCACAACCGTTCTTTGGATACCAACTGAAAATATGAATCACCAAATATTTCAACAATTGTTTGAATAACGCTTTCATTGAGATGGCTTCTATAGGGTAGGTTACGACCTGGTGGCTGTTGTGCCGCTAATTTTGCTCTATATAAGTCGCCCTAGCGCCATATTCGTAGCCCTGAGCAAATTGGAACAATCTCCAATGAAATGATTGGGTCAAACGCAAACTCTCCCTATAACAGTCACCATCCCCTCCCTACCTCCTCACTCTACCCAGGCAAATCGATCAATACTTTGCTTGTTTCGCCGCTGAAAGCCAAGCCCCCACTTTACTATCACAAGCGAAAATAAACAAATTTATCCTTCACTTCTTTCTTTATTTATTTATTTTATCATGTTTCGTGTTTACAAGGCAATACGAGTTGTTGAAATGAAGATGAAATTAACCTAATATTCCTATCTGGTATATAGCTGTCTGAAATACACAGAGAAGTGGCCCTGTTTTCATTGATTTTCAGCTTCTAAAATACCTCTTCATTATACACGATCAATCCCTCAACCACTGCACTAAGCACGCTGATATAACTATAACTATGGGTGGCAAGCTTAGAACCTCCTGGAAGCGCCTGACAACAAGTGAGGCGGATTAGTGCAACCAAATCAGCCGGTACTACCAGAGCGTATATGTACAGTCGGCCTAATAAGTGATGTCTCGGCACCAATTATGTTTTGATCAATAATTGGTATCAGCAATATTTACACATGATTTCTTCTCTTTGAGTGAGATATACACACAGGTTCCTTCACTTATCCACCTTATTCAACATCTGACAGACATTAATACAGCACACGGAGAGCAAAACGTAATGACAGCTGAGACATGGCTTATTAGCGCCACTGTACGTTGGCCACATTGCATTTTTTTTTTTTTTTTTACATACGACGTACATTTACTTCAGCAACAGTGAAAGGGTTAAATATATATATTATTTTTTAAATATGCCATTAAAAACATTTAAAACAAACATATACAGGTACCGTATATATATATAACAATGGCAATTTTTTGTCTTAAATTCTGCTCGCTCTACCACTGATATAACAGGCAAGAACGGAAAGCAGTTCGAGGCTAGAACGGTGAAGTGTTAATCTTTGGTCACTAATCGATACATAGTCAAGGAATTGGTATAAATACAGTAAATATATATATATATATATATATACAGTAAATACAGTGGAAATCAATAACTCCTTCCAATCTCTCATACACATACCGGTACATATTATTCATCCAGCCTCGGCCAATTTATTAAGCTTTGTAAATATCTCCCATTACTTTATAAGAGTATACGTCTCAATATGTACAGTAAAGGCGATGTTAAGGCGATGTTAAGGCGCTGTCACACGAGCATATTTCCCAGAGATTTTCAACGAGCAAGTTTTTTTGTCCTGCAATATTTTGAGTCACGTTCGTATTAGCATCAACAACAAGACTGCCTTTTAGATTATGGTAGGTGGCTCAATATTCATCAATCTTAAGGGGAGATGGGTTTTCTTTTCTTTTTTAGACCCCCTTCTCCCTCATGTTTAGCCCCATCATTTTTCAAATTTTAAGAAGTTTGCCCTATTAGTTTGTCGATTTTAGGACCTTTCGCCTCATTTCTTTGTCAATATTAAGACCATTCGTGCTATTTAAGTGTCGATTTTTTTTCCCTGGCGAACGATTGTGAGCCTGTAATTTTTGGAAGAACCGGCCTTCGGCCGGGACATTTTTCTACCGAAAAATGTACAAATGAATCTACAAGGGGGATCTAATGGATGTTTTTTTAAGTTTGATAGCGGTCTAGGGAGGAAACTAAAACAAATAATATATCTATATATATATACTCAGGCCCAATCCTCACTTTTCCCCCTTTTTTTTTTTAATCGACCAAAACGTGAACCCTCCTCCCTTAAATTTTGAAGCTGCCAGACTACAATTGCCGGTAAAAATTGCTGGAAATAGAGCCTCGTGTGCCTCCGCCTCGTATTATGCAAATGTGATATACCAAAACAGCGTGTCTTTCTCCCGCTACGCAACAGTATTAATTATTAACCCTTTCACTACCGAGGATGTATTTTGTGGTATTCCCGCTATATTTAGACGATGTTATGCAGCTGAGGAGGAAACTGTGGTACTTAATATGGATAATCGAGGTGGCTTCAAGCATTTTTTGAATTGCTACACGTCCTCCCTAAGCTGGTTCAAATCGTCTAATAATATCCAGATTATACCGACAAGGACAACTCGGTACTAAAAGGGTTAAGGGGGGCCCACCTCGTTTTGTTTCTCTCCTTTTTCGCTTTCTCTGGCTTGTATCCATTTGGCCCCATTCAGCCTACTGTTTTAAGACGTTTATCCTCAACCAGGTGTCTATCGCAAGCCAGCATTGTATGGAGAAATCCGGCTTCGCCGAACACATTTTTCTATCGAAAAATGTACAAATTTAGCCTGCTGTCGAAAACATCTTAAGCAATATGCTAGCTCGCTACCGCTCGCCAGGAAAAAAATCGACACCTGGATGGGGATAAATGTCTTGAAACAGTAGGCTGAATGGGGCCAAATAGATACAACCCAGAGAGAGAGGAAGAGAGAGAAGAAAAAAATAAACGAGGTGGGTCCACTAAACCGCAACCCAGAGATCCTGCAGTAAGGGAGAGTGTTGGCCAGCTGTTGTATCCTGGACGCTATTTTGCTACCAGAAGAGAGGGAAATGACCACAAGAGGGTAGCAAGATGGCGGAGGAGGTTGGCCCCCGATCTCTGTTACTAAAGGGTCTCTGCTGCCAACCCCATACAACACCGTCCAGGAAAGGTGCAATAACGAATGTGTGATGAACAGTGATGAACATGCTCATAGAAGAAGTGTGGTGAACAGTGAACATATTAGAATATTCCATGATCTACAGTGAGGTACCGTACATAATTTTCCATGTAACTTAAAATCCTCATCTCACTGGACTAAAATATTGTCTGAAAAATAGATTTATTATATTAAGAAGAATACTGAATCAAACGTGGTCTAAACCGACACGATCTTTTGTTACGATCTATAATATCATGTTACAACTGTGATAAAGGAATTACCACTACGAACACTATTTTCTACTGAATTCCGTTCATTATAAATAGGTCAGAAATTGTGACTCACTAAAGTCTATTCGCTGTAAGTAGGCAAGAAATCAATAACCTTTAACCTCTGTAACTAAAATCAATAACCTCTAACCTCTGTAACTAAAACACGACTGGAGTAATCGAGCTAATATGTCTACCATTTGGGAAGAGTCAGTCACGGAAACGATGTGGAAATTTACAGCCAATTTGCTCTAGCCCTTTTCGAGTTACAGAGGATAGAGGTCATGATTTATCGTCTACTTACAGCGAATAGACTATAGTTTCGTGCAAATACGTAATATGGGAACCAGGATTGTATGCTGTTCACACTGTTGTATAAACGATTTGGCCCTACCCCTTCCTAAGTGCCTCTGCTGTGTACATTATTTCTTCAGTATTATTATTATTATTATTATTATTATTATTACTATACTCTATGCATCGAGTGTACGGTGATTGCATTGTCTTGTTTGGGACGAGTCTAAGTCCTCTTGTAAGTTAGAGAGGGCTAGAACAAACGGGCTCTTCATTTACACACCTATTTTACTGTTCGACTCTTCCTAAAGGCGGTGTCACACGAACGTTTTATCAGGCAATTGTGATTTGACATCTTATATATACTGTACAGTATATATATATATATATATATATATATATATATATATATATATATATATATATTTAATGTAAAACTTACAAAATAAACAAACCAAAACTTATACGACCACAGTAAAGACATTAGTTGTTTCTTCAAATTCTACACATTCAGTCTAGTTATCGATTTCAATGCGAAAATACCAAACGATAATACGAGAAAAAAATTGCTCATCAAAAACTGCCAGAAAAATATGCAAATTATTAACACTGCTCAATACACTGTACCGATGCAACCCATATATATATATATATATATATATATATATATATATATATATATATATATATATATATATATATATATACTGTATATACCGGTATATATATATATATATATATATATATATATATATATATATTATCATGTAATATCTATTATATACTGTATATTTTGTTCTCATTATCTATTATATGTCGCCATAGAAACTTTTATAATATACATAGGCCTATATATATTTTTTGTGGAGCTGGACCAGGGAAAGGAAGGGGATTATCAGGTCTATTTATGTTCATTTAATTAATTACCGGTACTTATGATTTGTATTCAAGTGTCCTCCCTTACACCTCCATCAACCTTAAAAAACATATACCCCTCCCCCCCCCCCCCACGTTAGAGGATGGCAGTTTTCCTCGTGTTTCAATACGATTACTAACTTTAATTGACCACTTCCGAATTTCAGGCAATTAGTATTATTATGATGATGATTATTATTATTATCATTATTATTAGTAGTAGTAATATTATTATTATTATCATTATTATTTTTGTTATTATTATTACTACTTTATTATTATTATTATTATTATTATTATTATTATTATTATTGTGTTATTCCCGCTCCCTGGTTCTGTCTCAGGTGATCTAGTCATTAGATTTTTTACTGCTTCAATAAAAAGACTTTGTGATAGTGTTGGTGTGTTCTTAACCTCTCGTGTACAATACAAAAGTAGTTTAATCAACTTACATACATATAAACACACACACACACAATATATATATATATATATATACCGGTATATATATATATATATATATACCGGGTATATATATATATTTTTTTTTAGGGGAGGTGTGGCAGAGTGGTCTTGCCACTGGACTGGTAATCCAATGGACCGAGGTTCGAATCCCGATATGTCAATGGGAAGATATTATTGGGATGGAATTTGTGCTGTACCTAGCTTCAGTGCATTACCACAGCACACCAAAATGCCAAAAATAAAAATACCCTCATTGTTCCCTGATTAAATAGCATTGTATGAATATTCCCATATTCAAAATATGCTACAGGGGGGCAATGCCTAATGAGCTAATTGCTCAATAGGTGGCGTTCTGAGAATAAGGGTCGAGTCTGGGGTATGAAGACAGTGAAGCACAGAGGCGAAGCAGCTTCAGAGATGGAGTTGCATCGAGCCGTGAATGGAGTGCATCGCTTGTCTCGCTCCCTAGACTGGAACAAGACCTCACGGGCCTCACCGTATTCAGCGGTAGTGTGTGCAGGCTCTCAGCCTATGCCCAAGAGGGAGTAGTTGGAATATAGAAAAAAAAAAAAAAAAAAAAAAAAAATATATATATATATATATATATATACCGGTATATATATATATATATATATATATATATATATATATATATACAGTATATTAAATTATATAACCTAAAAACAAAAATAATAATAAATACATAAAAATCCGATGTTGCAATATTTCCTTGGTTAAATGTCCAGAAAAGGTGAACCAGTTTTTTACCCCATTGATGACACACAAGTACGGAATTTGTAGTGCACAGAAACCCACTAATACGTGTGGTACAGTCGGCCAAATAAGTGATGTCGCGGCACCAAGTATACTGTATATTTCGATTAATAATTGGTATCAGCGCTATCTAAGGTTTAATTCGTCGTTTCGAGTGAGATATACAATATATACCGGTATTCCTAACTTTTCACACCCTATTCAACATCTGACAGACATAAATACAGCACACAGCGAGCAAAACGTAATGACAGCGGAGACACGGTTTATTTGGCCAACGGTACAGTCAGTCATAGCAATTCGTGGACCTCCCCTATTTCTTATAATGGAAGCATGTCTCTGGAAACAAATTTATGAATATAATTTACATATCATCAACTACAAAACTATATATACTATTTATTAAAAAAAAAAAAAAAAAACTTATTAGCGCGACCGTACATATTAATTATAGAGAGGTGTTACATATAGATACTGATGCACATATAGATCATATACATACTGGGTCCACGATTTTCTTTTAAGAGACTGTACTGTCGCGTTAATAAGTCATGGCTCAGCTGTCATTATGTTTGGCTCGCTGTGTGCTGTATTAATGTCCGTCAGATGTTGGATGGGGTGAGTAAGTGTAGGAACATGTTTGTATATTTCACTTGATATGAAGAAATGAAACATATATTACTGATACCAATTATTGATCAAAACATACTTGGTGCCGAGACATCACTTATTAGCGCGACTGTACAAGGCAATAGCTATACCCTGTACCAAATAGATAGGCCAGACATCGCAACCCCCTAAACTCTGTAACTCATCAAGGGCTAGAGCCAATGGGTTGTAAATTACCAAACCTCTTCCCTGGCTGACCCTTCCCAAATGGTAGAAATATTAGCTCGATTACTCTCGTCGTGTGTGCGTTATAGAAGGTAATGTTCAAGAGTTTTGGCCTACTTAAGGGAGCCCACCTCGCTTTTTTTCTCTTTCTTTCCCTCTCTCTTTGGCTTGTATCCATTCGGCCCCATTCAGCCTACTGTTTTAAGACTTTTACCCCCCCGCCAGGTGCCAATATTTTCCTGGCGAGCGGTAGCGAGCCACATATATATATTTTTTGTTTTGATAGCAAGCTAAATTTGTAAATTTTTCGATAGAAAAATTTCTCCGGCGAAGCCGGATTTCTCCATACAATGTTGGCTCGCTATCAATCACCAGGAAGAAATCGACACCTGAATGGGGATTAACGTCTTAAAACAGTTTGCAGACTGGGGCCGAATGGATACAAGCCAGGGAAAGAGAGAAAAGGAGAGAAAGATAAAACAAAACAAAAACGGTGACCCCCCTTAACCCGTCCAGCCCCGGCTAGTTTTGTAATGTTTGTTCACCAGAACCCGGCCGGTTTTCAAAAAATGGTTTTATTCCAGAAACAATAGCGAATGGGTTAGGAATGAAGGAAAAACCACGAAAAAACGCTCAAAAAGCTTAAAGAATGGTCCTACAGAGCCCCCGAAAACGTATTTTACAAGAGTAAAAAATTGAAGGCAATTACCCCAAAAAACCAGGTTATTGCGCGCTCACGCGCACGCACGTGGACTTTGAGAGTTTTCAACCATCGGCACGGTTGCGTGGGATACGTACACAGTTCCCATACAAATCTGAGCCCTCTTGAGTCGCTACACCTGAGGTTACGGTCGGCGCAATTAGGGTGACGCGCCAGGCGCGTCTCTGGGGCTGTGTGTTACATACATCGCCGACGCGTCAGGCGCGTCGCTGGGGCTGTACGGGTTAATTGGAACAGGGCATAGGTAGTTTTATTCTATACACCCTGTTTGGTTCGAGGGAGATCTTTATGAAGCTCCCCTATTACGATCCAGTAGTATGGAGACTTTAAGATGTTTCACCCCATTAGCCTGGCCATGATGAGATGCTTCACCCCATGGCCCATTCACGTGTCTATTTTCTTTCTGGGCGAGCGAAAGCGAGCCAGTATATACATACATACATACATACATATACATACATAGATACATACATACACAAATACCGCATTTTCCTTTACCATCATTATCTCCGATAGACTGGAAATGGTGTCGTATTTCACACCCAAATGCCATAAAAGGGTGTCCAATATCAAGCCAACTCAACCCTGCTCCTCCACAGGGTTGAGTAAGTAAACAACTGGTTAAAGTCAAGCCGATTCGGGCTTTAATAATAAATAATAATAATAATAAACGGTTTATTAAAGAATGGCAGCCTCATGAGCTGAAAATACACATTTTACAATTTAGTGGATGAACATGAGATGTATAGATATGAAGATGGTAAGCTCAGTTTACAAAAAAATAAATAAATACAATAATGATGCAGGTGCAAAATACAAATTATCATAAATTAACCATGAGAGTAAGTGATATACAGTACATATACACATTTATTTTACTTACTCATATACAGAACATACATATATACACATACATACGCATACATATACATACATATATAAGAACATAAGAACATGCAGTAAGTGTGCACATGCCCGTATACACAAACGCTCACGTATGCACACAAACATACATTTTTTTTTTTTTTTTTTTTTTTTTTTTTTTTTTCTATGTGATTGAGGGAGGCAAAAGGCATAACTGCCTATAGCGAGTGCCTCCCCCATAGTTGAAGAGTGACAGGGCCAAAATCAAGGGACGTTCGAGCCAAAATGCCTGGACACACGGAGTTTGAAGCAATTTAAGTCATAGGAAGAGGGAAAGACTGATTCTGGGAGAGAGTTCCAGAGCTCAGCTGTTGAGTAGAAGAAAGTTTGAGAGTAACGTTTCACTCTTGGGTTGGAGAGTTGCACAGAGTAGGGGTGGGGATTGAGTTGCAAGACGGGTACCACGTGCCCTACGTAAAGGAGGTGGTATGCACTGGGATAGCTCTGAGGAACACTGATTATTATATAGTAGCGATTAGAATAGCGAGAGAGATGCAACATTGCGGCGGAGAGAGAGAGATTGCAGAGAGTTGGTGAGTGGACGGGAGTTAATGATACGAAAGGCTTTCCCTTTTACTTTGTCTAGGAGAGCAGTGTGAGAGGAACCTCCCCACACATGTGAACAATACTCAATACAAGGGCGCACTATGCCCCTGTACAGAGCAAGAAGCTGTGCAGGGCAGTGGAAAAGAACCCCCTAAGGCGGTTAAGCACACCCAGCTTCTGGGAGGCTGCCTTAGCAAGACTGGTAATGTGGTCCTTCCAAAGAAGAGCAGAAGAAAAAGAGACACCAAGAATATTGAGAGAAGATGAAGGGTGATTTTTGTATTGTTGAAGAATAAGGGATAGTCCGCTGGGAGATCCTGACGGGTAGATAGATGGAGAAAGAAATTGGGTTTTGGAAGCATTAAAGTTAACAAGGTTTTCTCTGCCCAATTGGAAATAGTATTTAGATCAGAATTTAAGAGTTCTATGGCTTCATTACGTTTGTCGTTGAGGGATTGCTGGCTGGGGCGTTCTGAAAAACTAATAGAGTAGTGCAAGGTTGAGTCGTCTGCGTATGAATGGATGGGAATTAAGGTACAGTTAAGGAGATCATTTATAAAAATTAGAAAGAGAATAGGAGATAGGACAGAGCCCTGAGGAACACCGGAGTTTATAGAGTGAGGAAGTGAACGATGGCCGTCCACAACCGTGGCTATGGAACGGCCGGAAAAGGAAATTAGAGACAAAGGCACAGATGGAGGGATAGAAACCGAAGGAGGGTAGTTTAGAAATTAAAGATTTATGCCAGACTCTATCGAAGGCTTTCGATATGTCTAGTGCAATAGAAAAAGTCTCACCGAAGTCCCGAAAGGAGGATGACCAAGAGTTAGTAAGATATGAAAGAAGATCACCAGTAGAGCGACCCTTAAGGAAGCCATACTGGCGATCTGAGAGCAGATTATGAGAAGAGAAATGCTTAAGAAATTTGGAAGCAAGAATAGTTTCAAAAACTTTAGAAAGACATACATACAAGAACTGTTTTGGTAGTGTCAGGTGAGGAGTTGAAAAGGGTAAAGAGGGAGTGGCTTACAAGTCCGTACAGGTAGGGTCAGGTACAGCCTACTACAATGGGAGGTTAATCCTCGGTAGAGAACAAAACAAGGATATAAAAAAAAAAAAAAATGTAGAGACAGCTTGGGGGAATTGTAGTGTATAGGACATTCTTTAGTGTAGGTGTGTGTGTGTGTGTGTGTGTGTGTGTGTGTGTGTGTGTGTGTGTGTGTGTGTGTGTGTGATAGAAGGCGAAATGTGGAAAAGCTGGGCATTCTATTGTAAAGGGTGGAAATACATGGATGAAGATACAAGAACACTTAATAATAGATAATGCTTATGCATAGATTTATAATAAGAAGTTGCGCTAGTGAGCAATATGTTCTCGCTCATATGTACGTATATTTACATACATATGTGCATATGATTATACAAATACACGTACAGTACATATATATATTATATACCTTATATTCTCAGCCGGGCTCGAACCATTGACAGCACATACACACAGACATACATATACATAAATATTTGCACATTACATGCATATATGCTCTTCTCTTATCCACCTGATACTCTCAGCCGGGCTCAAACCACAAACAGTATACACTATAGACACTTATATATATATATACATAAATAACGCATACATACATACACATATACACACACATACATACACATATACTGCACATACATAGATACACATAAACAAACTCAAGCAAATACATACATAATTATATTCTAATACACACACGCACAGTACACGCTTTAAGTATATATCTGTAAGCAAGTCATCATATTTCATTGGCGAGTGTTAAAAAATTCTATCAATCTAAATGTAGTCTTAAATTAGCCCAAACATACGCCAAAATAAAGATATTCACGATCATTCTAAATTGGGCTTTTGTGTATTTCCTCTTTAACAAGTAAGTGTTTATACTTATAAGAGTGTGCAAACTATAAATATGTTCTAATGTATAACTAAGAACCCCAAATATACGAAGCGTTTGTTGACGTTCTTAAAACAAAACAAAAGAACAACAGCTTGCGTACGCTTATACGATATCGGGAAAGTAATCCTTCTTTATTAAACCCTCTAAGTAGCATATTATCATTTATTATGTAAATGTTTGTTAAACTAATGGAACTGAAATTGTGTACTTCGACTTCCAAACCAATCTGATGATCTCTGAACTTTGAAATAATTGTAATAGTTTCGAAATCTGACCTTGTTCATTATAACGGAATGAAGGTTCTTGGTACGATGTTGCCAATGTAGCTGCTACCGCTAAATCCAGCGAATCACTTACATCACTTCCATCTAGCGACATCAAGATGTGATGAATTCTAGCGATATTCAAGTTAGTTTCCCTATTTTAAGGAATTGGAGAGATATTTCGATTGTTAAAGATTATTCTAGATACTTCAACTTATGTTTTCTAGTGACACACAAGTTTTTAGTGTCTGGTCACTATCTAGCGATTTGTCAATGCTATTCTAGCATACATTTGTGATTTAGTTTATCTTGCATTTTTGTCTAAATTTGCCCTATTTCTCCAGAAGACTTCCTACATGGTATAGTGTATTGTTCTAGTGATAATTAAATATTATATAGGGCTATTTTAAGTTGGCTGATGAATATGAAGCAGTAATATGCTGGACGATGAGAACACTGTATGTAAACATGTCTCGGATATCACTGATAATTTTTGGCATTTTCTGCCAAAAGCCCAATGGCTTATCAGTGGTGGTAACACAAAATGCAGCAATACATACATATACGTTTAATTACCGTTTTGTCTACAGAGAGTGTGGTTACCGTCTCACGTCCTAAATGGCGGCATTCCAGGCGACCCTGTCAAGGGCTGCCTCTGTTGTCAAGTTCTGTATTTCTGACAACTTTATTCAGCATAGGAAGGACGTTCAGAAGAGTGGCAATTATATTTACCCCTTTGATCAGTAGAGGGCCTTCCGAAACTGAAATAAATCGTCTAATAGCAGCCAGAATAAGGTGATAATAGGGCCTAACATACTCAAGAAGTAAAAAAAATAAAAAAATAAAAAATAAGATGTGCAATTCTCCCTACCAGAAATTCTAGGAGTTGCCGCGCCAGACACGTTGTTTTGTACAGTAAGCGACCTGGGTAGTTCTTCACCCTCCCTCTCCATCAATCCATTCTTAATTATAAGCTATATATCGTACTTTCTATAGCTGACACATTAACCCCACAACTACCATACCGGTACTATATAAGCACTTAGTGTAGCCATCTAGTATAGGCTACAGTAAAAACATGCAGAATCGTAAGAAATCGTGATAAACTTTGCATAGCCTAGGTGTTGAGTATTGTTTATGTCGACAGACGTAGCTCTGGCGCTACTTCGGAAGCGTCCACCAGAGGTCTCCGGTGAATTCCTGGTAGGGAGAATTGCCAGAAAACAAGGCATTACCGCACGGCTCACTACACACCATCCTTAACCTGACAAGCGCGATATAGACCTAGGTGCTAGGGTAGTTATTTGTGCATTTCTAGCCCTAGATTCTGACAGAATTCGTTATATTTACAATATAAAGCATTATTTGTTTTCGGTATGCTTTTATTTTACATATATGATGTATATATGAACCTTCAAGAGTGCTAAAATAAGTGGGAAAAGCATTTGGGTGGTGAAAAACGAAGATATTGGCCACCCGGTCATAATCTCAGGCGAGAGAGAGCCACAGGCAGCCCTCCCCTCTCGCTGTCTGGGAGGCAACTGAGACGAGCGGGGCGTGTGTGCCGGTGTCTGGTGTTGCATAACGATCTTTTATGCAACCCACTGTGCTACATTATCGCGGAGAGAGAAAAAATTAACCGAAAAATGATGATAATAAGAGGATAAATAGGTGATAATTGAGGAGGGGGGGGAGGGGGGAATAAGGTGGGGAAGGAGGGGAGGGGGAGGGGTGAGAAACACATGGATGAGTACTAGAGGGGAATTATCTCACCTAGAGACAAAATCCTTTGTTTTGATAGGCCTTTTTTTTTTTTGGAAGGCTTTTTTTATGGTCTTGCTTCCGTGAGGCCTATCGCGTTCCCTATAGGAAGCCTTCCGTGAGGCCTATCGCGCTTGCCGGGTTAAGAGGGTAGTACTCGCTTTTTCTGGACCCCCTTCTCCCTCATGTTTATCATATTAGTTTTGAAATTACAAGAGTACAAGACATACGGCCCATTAGTTTGACGATTTTAACACCTTTCACCCCATTTCGTTGTCAATTTTAGGACCTTTCGTGCCATTTAAGTGTTGATTTTTTCCTGGCAAGCGATAGCAAATCTCTAATTTTAGAAGGAAGCGGCCTTCGGCCAGGAATTTTTTCTACCGAAAAATGTACAAATTTATCTTGAAAGGGGGTCTAGGTTTTTTTTCTAAAATGTCCCGGCCGAAAGTCGGTTGCTCTTAAATTACCGGCTCGCTATCACTCGTCAGGAAAAATCGATACCTAATTTGCATGAAAGGTCTTAATATTGACAAATGGAGCGAAAAAGTCTTAAAATCGCCAAACTAAGGGGCGTCTTAAAATTTGGTAACTAAAGAAGCTAAACATGAGGGAGAAGGGGCACCAGTAAAACCAACCATCTCCCTTTAGTACGTTCATGAGTTTTACAGTAAATAGGCCTAGTATTACGAAAGGGACAATTCCGAAAAAACAAAACAATCAAACCATTAATGCAGTGTTGGAAGCACCCACCCAGAGGAGCTAAGAGTACATGCTAGCGGAGTGGAGGATCCTAGGAGGTAAACGAGGAGTAGCAGCAGCAGGGCAACACCGGGGATGGCGTAGGAGGGCAAGGGGACAACGATGAGGATGAACAACACATAGCATGGAGGACCTAGGCAAGCCCCGCACACGAGGAACCCGGGTCAGCCGCTTCAGGGGAACACGGGGATGGCATAGGAGGAGAAGACGGAGAAGAGGGGACAACGATGAGGATATACACAGAAGCAGGAGGACCTAGGCAAGCCCCGCACACGAGGAAACCAGGTCAGCCGCTTCACGGGAAAGAGGGAAAGGCATAGGAGGATAAGGAAAGAGCGATGAGGACGAGCTAAAAGGCAGGAGGTCCTTGGAAGACCCCGCAAAGGAGAGCCCGGGAATAACAGCAGGGGTGGGAAGATATAGAAGGCGATGAGGACGAGCCAAAAGACAGGAGGACCTAGGCAAGCCCCTCGCAGTTGGAACCGGGATCAGAGAACGACTCTCAAGGCTCAACCTCACCAACTGGATTATGGAGCTCTATAAAGCGTTTTTTCACATTCCTAATCAAACGTATCTAGGGATTCTGGCGTTCTGTAAAATATTTGTTCTACTCTGACCCGAACGCAGAAGAGAACAAGGTAGAGGAATTGGGTACCATGAACAATTTCGCTTAGCGGGGCACCGTCAGTTTAGAGCCCTAAATTATTCACCCATTCCCCTATGGAATAGAGTAACCATTTGCAGATAAAGTCAAGAAGGGCTTGCACCGAAGGCCAATTCCAGGAGTTAGAAAAACTAAGTGGCGCGAAGAATTTCGGGCTGTTCGGAAACAAATGCGGCTTTAAGACGGTTTCTGTAACAAATAATAGATCTTCGAGGGCTACATAATCTGGAAGGTGGCACGCTTCTTACAAGAGCATTCCGCAAGAATACAAAATTTCTATTATTAGCTATATTTCCGGAAATTGGAGCCACCACCGGAAGAAAGGGCCCGAGAGAACTATTTGACTGAGAAAAGTAAGCACTGCTTAGATTTGATGGAGCATAACAAAAATATCATGGAGAGGAGGAAATGGCGAAAACCCTTTCTCAAAACCATAAAGGAATGGGAGGCATTTATCGAATCTCCGGTCAATTTTTAATCGATAGAAAGGTTCAAAAGAGAGTTATAGATTGAGGAAGACGCCAAGGAGGCAATTATGTGTCGAATGTAGGATATTGACCGTCATGGATACGATCAAGAGGTAAGAGATCAAGAAGAAGATGAGTAGTGTTCTGCCTATGTGGAAGAACGTGTGAAGGAGCCAGGTCTACAGCAACCATAAATTGAAAATGAAATTCAAATCATAGGATCCCTACTGTGTAAAGAGGAAAACACAGAGAGCACAGGAACCCATCTACAAAAAGTGGAAGACAAGCACAAAGAAAATGAATGGATGATTTGAGAAGAAAAGAAAGAAACCAAATATAGAAGATAATTAAGAAATATTAATCCCATAGGATATAATAGAAGAAATAAGACTAATCCAGAGTTTGTATAATTAATAACAAAATAAACTATAATTGTAGTTTATTTTGTTATTAATTATACAAAGTCCAATTTAACACACATTGTCAAGAAATAATTGCTTAAACCAATATTAACCCATTCTGTACCAGCGACGTCTGTTATATTTGGTTCTAGCTATAGATTGAGATAGTTCGAAGCCTTATAATTGATAGATATCCTTCCTAAGCTGAATAAAATCGCAATCGACATCTATTAAAAAGGTTACCCCTAAAAATACAATTTTCTCTTATTGTTCTTGGAGTTGAAGAAAACGAAAAATATAAGGGTAGCTTTACTATTTTGTTTGAAATATTGAACTCTCGATTATCGACCCAAACGCACCGTTGTATTTTCATCGTAAACCCCCATAAACGTTATTAGATCGTTTCCAATACTGTTATGGGGGCCCACCTCGCTTTTTTCTCTTTCTCTCCCTCTCTCTTTGGCTTGTATCCATTCGGCCCCATTCAGCATACTGTTTTAAGACGTTTACCCCCATCCAGGTGTCAATATTTTCCTGGCGAGCGGTAGCGAGCCAGCATGTATAGGCCTATACATATTTTGTTTTACAGCAAGCTAAATTTGTAAATTTTTCGATAGAAAAATTTCTCCGGCGAAGCCGAATTTCTCCATACCAATGCTGGCTCGCTTATCGCTCGCCAGAAAGAAATCGACACCTGGATGGGGATAAACGTCTTAAAACAGTTGGCTGAATGGGGCCGAATGGATACAAGCCAGAAAAATAGAATAGGAGAGAAGAAAAAAAAAACAGATGACCCCCCTTAAACCCTTCACCACCATTACGTAATTTTCATCATATTCTGGTCACCATTAAATTATTTTCTCTAGTTTTTAATCTACCTATACTACTCAAATGGGTAAGGATTCCAAATATAGTCTTGGATTCTTGTCACTTTCTCAGTTTGCCTTAATCTAAATTAGTTTTCTAAAATCGTCAAAACTTTGACACTGTAGTCATTTTGAAATTTCACATTTGTTTGGATAGCCTATATTTGGATTCGTCTCTTGAATTTAGCACTCTGTCACTCTATTGGCTTTAGGGGAGACACTCGTTACAAGCAACCTGCCTTTTGTCTCCTTCTTACATATAGAAAAACAAATATATATATGAATGTATATGTATGAATATCTATGTATTGTTTTCAGTTGTCAGGAATTTTGGATTTTATTATCTTAGTATGAGCATAATCCAAACTGTATTTTAGTAGTTGTCAGGAATTTTGGATTGTATTAATTTAGTATTAGCATAATCCAAACTATCATATCATTCGTCTTTCTCCCAAGACCCTGACCATCCTGCCGCCAGAGACACGAGTGAGGAAGAGTGTGAACCTGGCGATGAAGAGAGGCTGGGTGAGTCTTACTTTATACTTTTATACATTTATTGTGCTTGTGTATAATAGCGAGAGCGAGTATGTAAGAGAGAAGACAGGGGAGTGTCTTTATTTAACCCCTTGAAGCTCTGACTCGTTTTAGCACTCTATTTTGGCTATCATTAGACGATTGTATGCGGCTTAGGAAGGATCTGTGGGTATTAAATGGGTAAATACTATCGCAATCAACCCTTTGACTTCCGTATACCGTTACTAATCTGAATAAAATCGTCTAATAGTAGCCAGAAAACAGAACAGAAACGCGTATTGGAGCTTGAAAGGGTTAATACAATTAGTGTGTGTGTGTGTGTCCTTATCCCGTCACCCCCTGCACAACTACCGCTCAATATGCTACCCGACAACAGCCTTTGCGCGGGCTCTCAACATTTCAAACAAAATAGTAAAGCTACCCTTAAATTTCTAGTTTTCTTCAGCTCCAAGAACAATAAGAGAAAATGTAATTTTTAGGGGTAAACCTTTTTAATAATAGTGTAACGGTTAAGGTGCAACTTTGAAACTTTTGTAGGTGTTTAGGTGCAATCACCACGGCCAATCTGGGGATCCGCCGTTATTGAGCTCGTCCTGGAATCTTTACGACTCTGAATCTTACGATTCTATACAGGTACCAGCTCAGAGAAGAGTGTTGAGAGGGGAGAAGGGGTGTTGGAGAGAGAGGAAGGTGTTGGAGTGGCTTTGTTATGTGTGTTTAGTCTGTATACGTCGTCAGGATGTCCCCTGACTGGGTGCAAGCATGTGAAACATGCTAGAACGTACTACCGCACCCACTAAAAGTCCGCCGTGGCGGGTCTAAACATCTGTGTGTGATAACCCGAGTTCGAATCCTGGTGGATCACATATATGCTTTCATTAATTTCATTGGATTTGTTTGGTGTTGCGGTGAAATTAATATAAAATATTAGAATATTTTACTCAGTATAAAAATTAATATAAAACATTAGAATATTTTACTCAGTATAAAAAGGGCCTCCAGCAATTATCAGTCTTCGAACTACCTCACCACCATTTTTACTACCACAGATCCTTTTTAAACTACACAAAATTGTCTATATATAGGCCTAGCTAGAATTAAATGAAAAAGACGTCGATCGCCGGTACAGAAGGGGCTAATGCTCATTATCCCACTAATAATACTAGATAGGTTAGGCTAGGTTGGGTTAAATTAAGGGGGTAGTCCTTGGCTTTTGGGCTATATATTAACTTTTTATTTATTTTTTAGTTTCTGGTGGATCACATAGGCCTATATGCTTTCATTAATTTCATTGGAGGTGTTTGGTGTTGTGGTGAAATTAATAAAAACTAGATTTCCTCGCTAGACCTCCACCAAGCTTAGAAAAACACCCCCTAGACTCCCTTTCAAGATAAATTTGTAAATTTTTCGGTAAAATGTTCTTCGGCCGGTTCCTTCTAAAATTAGAGGCTCGCTATCGCTTGCCATGAAAACATCGACACCTAAATGGCACGAAAGATCTTTATATTGACACAGAAATGGGGCGAAAGGTCTCAAAATATCAAAACTAATATGCTAAACATGAGGGAAAAGGGGATCCCTAAAAAGCGAGTACTACCCCTTATTTAGATGATATTAAATATCAGTACTGCGAAACAAAATTGTGATTAGACGCAAATGTCGGCTTCAGTCACGCAGTTGGGTAGCTTCCGAGTTTCATGCTATAAGGAAGTTGGAACCGTAAACATCGCTATCAAACAGAAATACAATAATAATGTAGGTTTCTGATGGGTAGAAAGTATGATTAATTTGCTTTTACGTATATATAAATGTACTACGACCGTATTTTAGCTGGTAATTCTGCTAAATATCGATGTTCGGCCGGCATGTACCATGATACGGGGGGCGATACCACTCTGATAATAATGGGGGTATATGTATGTATGTATGTATGCTTCCTAAACTATATAAAATCGTCTAATGATAGCCAGAATACTCAAAATGTATCATGATCTTGAAAGGGTTAAAACATGAATATATTGAGAGGGGATGGTTCACTTTTTGGTTGATTTTTTTCATTTATGTATTACCGTATTTTTCTAGTTTTCTCCCTAGACCTCAATCAAGCTTTAAAAATACCCTCTAGACACGAAAGGTCTTAAAATTAACAACGAAATGGGGCGAAATATAAAGGTGTTAAAATCGTCAAACTAATGGGCCGAACGTCATAAAATCTCAAAATTAATGGGGCTAAACACGAGGGAGAAAGTGGTCGAGAAAACCGGGCCATCTCCCCTTAAGTTGTTTGAAAGGAGTGGGTTGCGTGCCTGTCCCGGGAGTACGTTGAACCCTTGTTAGGTTATTTATATGTGTATATGGTAAAGGTAAAAGGCTTAACGTGAGAGCAATGGCCTCTCTCTCCATATAACAGGGTACCATATATATATATATATATATATATATATATATATATATATATATATATATATATATATATATATATATATATATATATAATGGTATATATAAATACAGTACCGGTATATACATATTCCTTTTTTTCTCATCCCTAAATCTCCATCCAGCATTAACAAATATACAAATACCCTCAAACTCCCCTTCGAGAAAGTGACCCAGCCAGAGGCCAGTTCCTCACAAATTGCAGGTATCCAGGAAAAAAAAATCGACACCTAAATGGCACGAAAGATCAAAATTGACGAAAAATGGAGCGAAAGGTTTTAAAATATGCAAAGTAATGGGGCAAACATCTTAAAATCTGAGTCAGAACTAATGGAACTAAACATGAGGGAGAAGGGGGTCTAGAAATTCACCACCCCCTTTAGTGATGCCTAGTCAATATTTCTGTGTTCATATTTAATAACGAACAAGAGGATTTTGTGCAGTTTAAGAAGGATCTGTGGTAGTGAAATGAGATAGGCTAAGTGAGATAGTTCGAAGCCTGTAAATTGCTGGTTAAATAAAATAATCGACGCCTAAATAGCACGAAAAGTCTAAATATTGACAAAGAAATGGGCGAAAGATCTTAAAATCGACAAACTAATAGGGCCAACATCTTAAAATCGACAAACTAATGGGGCAAACATCTTAAAATCGAAAAAATTATGGGGCCAACATCTTAAAATCTGAAAACTAATGGGGCTAAACATGAGGGAGAAGGGGGTCCAGTAAAAAAACAGCCCATCTCCCCTTAACCCTACCAATACGGAGGACGATTCCATTTATTTGATTTGAGTCATCCCTTTGAGTACCAGCGACGTGTTATATTTTAATCTAGCTATATTTAGACGATATTATGCAGCTTAGGAAGGATCTGTGGTAGTTAGCAGGCTTGATTGAGATAGTTTGAAGCCAGATTATTGCTAGAAGTCCTTCCTTAGTTGAATAAAGTCGTCTAACAATTGCTAGAATATGATACAAAATGACGTCGCTGGTACTTAAGGGACCCCATCTCGCTTTTTTATCTTTCTCTCCCTCTCTCTTTGGCTTGTATCCATTCGGCCCCATTTAGCCAACTGTTTTAAGACGTTTATCCCCATCCAGGTGTCAATATTTTCCTGGCAAGCGGTACCGAGCCAGCATATATATCTTTTTGTTTTTACAGCAAGCTAAATTTTTACATTTTTCGATAGAAAAATGTCTCCGAAGCCGGATTTCTCCATACAATGCTGGCTCGCTATCGCTCGCCAGGAAGAAATCGACACCTGGGTAGGGATAAACGTCTTAAAACAGTTGGCTGAATGGGGCCGAATGGATACAAGCCAGGGAAAGAGAGAGAGAGAGGTAAAAAAAAACGGTGACCCCCTTTAAGGAGTTATATTCAAATTAGTACATTCTGCCTCGGAAGGACCAGCGGTAGTCAAAAATTTAAGTTTGGCGATTTTATGACCTTTTGCCTCATTTCTTTGTCAATATTAGACAATATTTCGTGCCATTTAGGTGTTGATTTATTTTCCTGACGAACGATAGTTAGCCTGTAATTTTGGATGAACCAAGCCGGAACATTTTGGAAGAACCAGGCCGGAACATTTTGGATGAACCAGGCCGGAACATTTTGGATGAACCAGGCCGGAACATTTTGGAAGAACCATGCCGGAACATTTTGGATGAACCAGGCCGGAACATTTTGGATGAACCAGGCCGGAACATTTTGGAAGAACCAGGCCGGAACATTTTGGAAGAACCAGGCCGGAACATTTTGGATGAACCAGGCCGGAACATTTTGGAAGAACCAGGCCGGAACATTTTGGATGAACCAGGCCGGAACATTTTGGAAGAACCATGCCGGAACATTTTGCTACCGAAAAATGTGCATATGCCTAATGTCTTGGGATTGTTTTTAAGTTTGATGGAGGTCTACGGAGGGAACTAGAAAAATAATAAATACATGAAAAACTCTACCAAAAAATGAACCATCCCCCCTTAATCAGCCAATCCCCCAAAGTCAATCCCTTCTTAATCCCCAAACCCACAATCTCAATCCCTCGTTAATCCCCAACCCCCAACTCAATACCACGTCAATCCCCAAAGTAATCTATCGTTAATCCCCCGATCCCCAAACTCAATCCCTCGTTAATCCCCTATACTCAATCCCTCCTTAATCCCCCAATCTCAGTCGTTCGTTAATCCCCAAACCTCCCTAACTCAATCCCTCGTTAATCCACCAAACTCAATCTCTCGTTAATCCACCAAACACAATCCCTCGTCAAACCACCAAAGTCAATCCCCCTTTAATCCCATAAAGTCAATCCCCCGTTAATCCCTTAAGCCCCAAAATGCAATCCCTCGTTAATCCCCCAGACTCAATCCCTAGTTAACCCCCAACTCAATCTGTAGTAAACCCTGCAAATCAATCCCTCGTTAATCCCCC
>CM064491.1:9215499-9287999 GCA_032716605.1 Paralithodes platypus | reverse complement strand
TGCGCGTGTGTGTGTGTGTTATATTAATGAGTGCAGCATAAATTTCGAGAGGATTAGCAACACAAATAATCCTCGTCATTAAAGCGCTATCACATGCCAGTTGTTGATGTTGTTCTCGTTATTTTTGTTCTTGTTGCTATTGCCTAAGCCCGGTAACACAATAGGCTATTTTAATCAGCTTAGGAAATACGTGTTCCAATTAAAATGCTACAGACCATCTTAATTAACCCTTTTGAAAGTAACAAGATTTTCTCTGCCCCAATCAAAAATAGTTGATAGATCAGAAGATAGGCCGCACGCTATGGCCTTAGCACGTGAGTTTTGAAGTGATTGCATGCTGGGTTGTTGTGGAAAGCTAGTTGAATAGTGTAAGGTAGAGTCATCAACATATGAGTGGATAGGACTAGAGGTAGAGTAAAGGAGATAATTGATAAATATTAGAAAGAGAATAGGAGACAGAACAGAACCCTAAGGTCCCGGTTGCGCACCCACGACTCTAAGTAGCCCCATCTCTGGAGCTGCCTCGCTCCAGTGCTTCACTGTCTTACCCCTTAGATTCGGACCCTCACTCTCAGAACGCCACCTATTGAGCAATTAACTCACTAGGCATTGCTCTACTGTAGCATATTTTGAATATGGGAATATTCATACAGTACTATTTAATCAGGAAACAATGAGGGTATTTTCTTAGGCGTTTCGGTGGGCTTTGAGAAAATGCACTGATACTAGGTACAGCACAAATTCCATCCCAATAAGACCTTCCCATTGATACATCGGGATTCGAACCCGGGACCATTGGATTACCAGTCCAGTGGCATGACCAGACAAATAAAAAGCACGAGATTCTTGACTTTGAAGGCGACCGTACCATTTGAACCTGTTGTTGTTGTTGTTTTACTTGTTGATGTTTTACTTGTTGATGTTTTACTTGTTGTTGTTGATGATGCTTTATTTGTTGTTGTTGTTGTTGTTGTTTTACTTGTTGATGTATTACTTGTGGTTGTTGATGTTGTACTTGATGTTGTTGTTGTTGATGTTGTTGTTGTATTTCTTGTTATTAATGTTTTACTTGTTGTTGTTGTTAATGATGATGTTTTAATTTTTGTTTTGACGTTGTACTTGTTGCTGCACTTGTTATTATTTAATTACGGTACCCTACTTTCATACGTCTCGACTCTCTCTCTTTTAAATTCCTTCCTCTTAATATGCAAAGAAGACGATTCTAGTTCAATCGAAGAAAATCATTGACCATAATCGCCATCTGATCAGTGACCGAGATATTGAATTTTTTGTGTAGGAATTAAGACTTCGCGGGGTTCTTGATCTCTCTCTCTCTCTCTCCCTCTCCCTCGCTCGCTCACACACAACTTGACACACTCCCACGCGGGACTGACGGGGGTGCCAAACGTCTTGATATGCGGGCCTCGCTGTGATTTAGTGCGATATTTTTGTGATTGTGCATTATTTGGAAGAGAGAAAATGGAGAAAAGGAAAAGACAGATTCAATATAAACCTATTTCAAGTACACCCCGCCAGTAGACATAACTGGTACAGAATCTATTTTGTTTATATTAGCCATTAGTAAAGTGTATATCATATTAATAATAATAATAATAATAATAATAATAATAATAATAATAATACAATGAACGAGTGATAGGAGTACCAAATTGCAAGGTATGTTGGCGTCAAAGAGTCTGGACACACGAAGGTTGAAGCAGTTTAAGTGGTAGGATAAGGGAAAGACAGATTGGATGTGTGAGTTCCAGAGTTAGAGTTGTATGCAGATATAATTAGCCTATGTAGTTAAAATATAGCCTTATTAAAATTAGTTCAGGTATCTCTTTTGGCGGCTGTACCAAATTGTGTATATACCATTACTGAACAATGTACGGTAATACGCTGTGTAGATTATAGCGCATCTTGATAGGTTATTATGGCTGTCATTAGACGATTATATACAATTTAGGAATGTTCTGTGGGAATTATAAGGGTAAAGACTATTTCAATTAACCCTCTGACTTCCATATACCCCTCCTAATCTGCTCATAATCGTCTAATGATAGCCAGAACACAGAAAACAAACGCGTCATCGTTTCTGCCGAGGGTTCATTGAAAATTGATGGAAAATTACTCTGCGGAAGGGAATTCATATCGATCGATCTATCTATCTATCTATCTATCTATCTATCTATCTATCTATATATATACGGTATACAGGTATATACTGTATATATTTTTTTTATTATTTTTTACATATTTTTGTTTTACCAACCCATCAATTATCTTACAAATAAGCCTAATAAATAAAATCAATGAAAGTGACGAATACGTCATGTGGTACCGGTACTCCAAGGACTCGAACCCAGGATATAATGGAATATTGAAAAGTAGAAGTTCTGCCATGTAGAAGAGTGATTGTAAAGTGATAAAGAGGTGACCCACTTGATCCGAGCATTTAAAGAGGTGACAGACTTGATCCGAGCATTTAAAGAGGTGACCTACTTGATCCGAGCATTTAAAAAGGTGACACACTTGATCCGAGCATTTAAAGAGGTGACACACTTGATCCGAGCATTTAAAGAGGTGACACATTTGATCCGAGCATTTAAAGAGGTGACACATTTGATCCGAGCATTTATAAAGGTGACACATTTGATCCGAGCATGTGCCATAACATTTTATCCGAGGGGTATGTTTCGCTCCCGTAGTGAGCCAAGTATTGAGAGAAAATATAGTGCTTAACACTCCCAGTACCGGTGTCGTCCTTTTAACTTTATTGTGGCTACTATTAGACGATTTTCTTATTTTTTTTAGAAGGCCTCCAGCCATTAACAGGCTTCGAACTATCTCAGTTAACCCTTTTTACTACCGCAGATCTTTCCTAAACTACACAAAATCGTCTAAATATAGCTAGAATAAATATTATAAAGACGTCGCTGGTACAGAAGGGGTTAACGGAGAATTATATATCGAATATTGTGAATACGGCGTTAGCCTACATGTGAAAGCTCTACGAAGGGTCGAGTCATTTGTCTAGGTGTGAATGGTTATTAGTGGCTTATAGATCATTAACCCCCTCAGCACGATGACTCCGACGTAACTCTGTACCTTAGAGTCAGCTTAGACGATTTTATGAAGGATCCATGTCATTCAAAGGGTACAGTTTGCCTCACATATTCTATTTAGTTGGGGTCGTGATATGGCAGCGCTTCACCCACTTCCCCAACCCCCCTCCCTCACTCCACCTTCTATTGGGAGGAGGTGGAGTGAGGGAGGGGAGTTGGGGAAGTGGGTGAAGCGCTACCAAATTACGACCCCAACGGAATAGAATATGTGCGGCAAACTGTACATTGAGATCGTATTTACCCCCTTTGACTCGTAGAAGTAGATTAAAAGTTAACCCCTTTTGTACCAGCGACGTCATTTACATTTTCTTCTAGCTATACCGGTACTTAGACGACTTTTGTGCAGTTTAAGAAGGATCTGTGGTAGTAAAAAGGGATAAATGAGATAGTGCGAAGCCTGTTAATTGCTGGAGGGGCCCTTATTATACGGTACCGAATACAATTTTCTAATGATAGCCAGAATAAAGTTAAAAGGGTGGCACCGGTACAGTATGGGTTAACGAAAACGAAATGGTAATTGGAATATGATAAAATTACGCCGTCGTACTGAAAGGGTCATTGCAAATAAGGAATAGTGTTGGGGCCAGCACGGATCCTTGTGGCACAGGGGGGTAAACAGGGGATACTAGTGTAGATAGTGTTTCAAGAGTGGAATGCGAGAGTGAACTCGGGAAAATCTGGATAAAAGTGCGTCTCTTGGCCATTTAACCCCTTCTGTACCAACGCGGCTTATTTAACTTTATTCTGGCTTACTATTAGACGATTTTAGTCAGTTTTAAAATGGGCCTCCAGCGACTAGCAGGCTTCGAACTATCCCATTTTTGGCCTATCTATACTGAACAGGGTATGGTAAACACTGGAAAACAGACCTACCATTATACTTGTCTTTCTCTTCCAGTGATAGGAGGAAATTAATGGAAATATAACTTTTCAGTTGAAGGTAAATTGAATCCCTCAGCAGCTGAAGTATCGATACTTAATGGAAACAACTATGAAACTACTATGGCTCTGCATCCTATTAAGACCGTGTTTATATAATTAGCACCCTATTTCACTACATAATCTTCAAAATAACGGATACATTTTTATGGGAACTTTGCAATTTCCCGCCAGCAGAAAAGAAACGACCTGTAGTGTTGATACAAAGACGCTTATCATAATTCTAGTCTGGCTACGATGCGGCGATGTTAAGCAGTTTAGAAAGGATCTCTAGGAATATATGGGGTCAAAACTACCTCAACTATGCCTCTTGACACCCACAGACTCTTCCGAAGCTGAAAATATATCCGTTTAATGATAGAAAAAACTGTCTAAAAGGGGACAGGAGGTTCTGCAATACTCCGTCTAAAACCACTGCTACAACTGCTGCCTCTCCTGTCAGAATGAACCTCCATCATATACTGACGACAAATGGTAAGATATATTCGACACGAGACTTTCAACACAATCCCACCCCTATTCTGCCCAGCTCTCTCTAACCCAAGAATTCAACATAATCCCACCCCTATTCTGTCCAGCTCTCTCCAGCCCAATAATGTAACACAAACCTTTCAACACAATCCCACCCCTATTCAGTCCACCTATTCCCAACCCAAGAATTCAACACAACCCTTTCAACACAATCCCACCCCTATTCTGTCCAGCTCTCTCCAACCCATCAATTTACACATTTTCTGTCTCTTCCACTCAACACGTAAACTCTAGAACTTTCTCCCTCAATCAATTCTTCCTTCATCCTATGTCTTAAGACTGCTTTAAACTTTGTGTGTCCAGGCATTTTCACCCCAACGTACCTTGAGTTTTCATCAGTCTGGTTACCATTACACGATTTTCTTTAGCTTATAATCTACCTCTAGGACTCAAAGGGGTAAATATGATCTCAATAAACCCTATGAACAACCTAGGTTCTTGTTAAGCTGTATAATATTGTCTAATTATATATAGCTAGAATCAAAGGTAAAAAGGCATCATCGTGTTGAAGGGGTTAATGTTTAAATGGACAAAGTTTGACCCGATTTTGTGCAATAGTTATGGTTTTAAGTAAAAAATATGGTTTTGTCCCCCCCCCCCCCGCAGGACAGGCGTATTGTTGTAATCACTGTGTTCTTAAGTGTAGCATTCCCGGGGTTTAGAGGATGCCATTAGACTACCGGGTACCGCATTAAAATATGCAACTTAACACAAATATTCAGGGGTTTCCATTTAAGAAGGGTTCATGTGGAGGGTTCACTGGGTTTCAATTACACTTCGGAGGATAAAATTGAAACTTAATCTGGCGGATGCCTTAACATAACGTATCCTAAATACATAAATTAAGACAACCCACCTCGCTTTTTTTTTTTATATATATATGGTCTCTGGGTCTTCTCCTGGGTGACCTAGATGTGTGTGAATTGTGTTTTGTCTGTGTGTGTTCGTTGTTTTATGTTGTGTTTTGTGTTTTTCCAGTTCTTGCTCTGTCTTGAGTCGGCCACCCCCCCCAAAAAAAGAAAAAAAAATAGGGGAAAAAAAAAGGAAAAGTGGGGATTGAGCCTGAGTATATACATATATACTGTACTGTATATATATATATATATATATATATATATATATATATATATATATATATATATATATATACAGTATATACCCGGTCTGTATATAAATATGATTTTTTTTTTTTTTTTTTAAACTATGATAATGCACATCATTTGGTGCATAAAGTGAATTATTGTCAGTTCATTAATCATGACAGTTCGTATTGTGGAGAGGGAGTCCGCAATATTCAAGTGTATGAGCCGAATAGTTAAAAACGTCCTAAAGAAATAATACCCGGATCAAAATACCGGTAGATTATATTGTTAAGGGGGCCCACCTCACTGTTTTATCTTTCTCTCCTTTTCTCTTTGGCTTGTATCCATTCGGTCCCATTCAGGCTACTGTTTTAAGACGTTTACCCCCATCCAGGTGTCAATATTTTCCTGGCGAGCGGTAGCGAGCCAGCATATATATAATTTTTGTTTTGACAAGCTAAATTTGTACATTTTTCGATAGAAAAATGTCTCCGGCGAAGCCGGATTTCTCCATACAATGCTGACTCGCTATCGCTCGCCAGGAAGAAATCGACACCTGGATGGGGATAAACGTCTTAAAACAGTTGGCTGAATGGGCCCGAATGGATAACAAGCCAGAGAAAGAGAGAAAAGGAGAGAACAATAAAACAAAACACGTGACCCCCCCCTGAACATTCAGGGTCAGGGTTAGAGTCTGAAACCTGTAACAAAAGACTCTAAGAGGAGACAACAAATGATAAACCAGACACACATTACGAGGGGTACACTTTCAGCTGTTTACACTACAGTATAGTCAATTCGCTGCAAGTAGGCTAACACAAATCATGACCTCTTAACCTCTGTAACTCAAAAAACGACTAGGGTAATCGAGCTAATACTTCTACCATTTGGGAAGAGTCGGTCCAGGAATAGATGTGGAAATGTACAGCCAATTTGCTCTGGCTCTTTTTCAGTTACAGAGTATAGAAATCATGACCTCTAACCTCTGTAACTCAAAAATCATGACCTCTAACCTCTGTAACTCAAAAATGACTAGGGTAATCGAGCTAATATTTCTACCATTTGGGAAAAGTCAGTCAAGGACTAGATGTGGAAATTTACAGCCAATTTGCTCTAGCCCCATTTTAGTTACAGAGGATAGATGTCATGATTTCTCGCCTACTTAAAGCGAATAGACTATAGCAATGTGGTGTCCACCACAGGAATCTATGAGCATAATTAATTCCCACCATCATGTGTTGGGTACCGACATTGACCACTTGATATCGGTTTCTTCTAAAACATAATCAAGAAATTGGTTACATCTGTATAGGCCTATACTGTATGTTATTGTTGTTTTCCCGTTCAGTACCAGGGACGTCCTTTTCATCTTATTCTGGCAACTATTAGACGATTTTGTTCAACTTAAGAAGGACCTCTAGGAATAATAAGGCTTCAAACTATCTCACCCAACCCTTTTAACCACCACAGATCTTTCCTAAGTTGCATAATATCGTCTAAATATAGCTAGAATAAAATATAACTCACGTCGCTGGTACTCAAAGGGTTATTCAATGCAGAGTATAATTTTCAGTCACTCTGTTCTAACCTGAAGTCAAGTTCCGATGTACCGTAATAAAGCCATCTCTTGTAAGGGCATATTCCTACTATCACATGTTGGGTTCCACTGTCGACCACCAGATAGTGAGATGATGTGTTGTGTTACCCTGGGACAATTTAAAGATTACGATTACCCCATGCCTGCTTCATATCCCTAGGCCCCCGATGCTTTTTCTGGGCTTCCTTCTCCCTCACGTTTAGCGCCATTAGTTTTGACATTTTAAGACGTTCATTCCATTAGTTTGGTGATTTAAAGACCGTTCACCCCATTTGTTGTCAATATTAAGACCTTTCGTGCCATTTAGGTGTTCATTTTTACTGGCGAGCGATAACCAGCCACTGCTTCTTAGATTATGTTGTCTAACTAATTCTTGGAGGTCGCTAGTGTTCGTGCAAGTCAATCGATGTGCGCAAAAGGTACTGGAGCTTTGGGATGGAGAAGCAGTTCTTGAGAAGATACCGTACTTTGCTTGTTTCATCGCTGACGAGCCCAAGATATACAGTACAGTAGTCTTCATACCTTGGACGAGCCGATCCTCCACTTTTAAACTCGCAAGAAGATAACTTACTTTGCTTGTTTCATCGCTGACGAGCCGAACCCCCCCCCCCCCCCTCCCCTTTAAATTCGCAAGCGAAAACATAGAATTTCCCCCTTAACCCCTGCACTACCGGGGATGTCTTTTTCTCCTATTTCAGCTATATTACCCGATTTAATACAATTAGGGAATTACGTGTGTTAGGTAAAATAATTAATTAGGATGCTTGGAAGCCTTTTAATTAGTGCATGCCCTTCCTAAGCTAAATCAAATCGTCTAATAATTGCCATAAACTAATGAAAAAACAACCTCAGTAATGAAGGGGTTAAAAGCTTACAGCATCAAGGCCAATGGGTAGAAAAAGTATGAATTTATTCATTTTGATTTAATATATATTTTGTCATCAATGGGCACTGGCAATATGTAAATGATTGGTACATATACATATAATCTAAATCCATCAATTAATCGAATCCTCATGCAAATAACGGGCCATGTGGGGTGCTTGTGAAAGGCGCCTGTAACCTGATTAATGCAAGACGGGTCATTAATTTTTGTGAATTAACCCCGTGAGGATCATGACGCAATTTGGCAGTGGCTTCCGACTATCATTAGACAATTTTATACAGCTTAGTTGCGAACTTAACCTAGCAATTCGTGACCAAACGCCTAATCTTCATGGCCACCCTTTCTCGGGAATTTCGACGTCTGGGGAAAAAAAAAAAAAAAAAAAAAAAAAAAAAAAAAGAAAGGAGGAAGCTGTGGGTATGATATAGGGTACAGACTAACGATTTTATACAGCTTAGGAAGGAGCTATGGCGAAATCCGGCTTCGCCGGAGACATTTTTATATCGAAAAATATACAAATTTAGCTTGCTGTCAAAAAAAAATATATATAGGCCTATGCTGGCTCGCTACCGCTCGCCAGGAAAATATTTACCTGATTTTTTTTGTTTTCTATATTCCAACTACTCCCTCTCGGGCATAGGCTGAGAGCCTTTACACTACACCGCTGAACACGGTGAGGCCCGTGAGGTCTTGTTCCAGTCTAGGTAGTGAGACATGCGAAGCATCCCGGCTCGAAGCAATTCCATCTCTGAAGCCCCTTCGCCTCTGCGCTTCACAATCTCACCCCCCACACTCGGACCCTCACTCATAGAACGCCACCTATTGAGCAATTAACTCACTGTAACATTTTGAATATGGGAATATTCATACAATGCTATTTAATCAGGGAACAATGAGGGTATTTTTTTGGCATTTCGGTGTGCTGTGATAATGCACTGAAACTAGGTACAGCACAAATTCCATCCCAATAATATCTTCCCATGGGGGTAAACGTCTTAAAACAGTAGGCTGAATGGGGCCGAATGGATACAAGCCAAAGAGAGAGGGAGAGCAAGAGATAAAAAGCGAGATTAATTGCCAGAGCTAATTACCTGATTGATGGTAAGTCAGGTAATTAAGGGGGAAGTAGTCGCTTTTTCTGGGCTTCCTTCTCCCTCACGTTTAGTGCCATTGGCTTTGACATTTTAAGACGTTCGTTCCATTAGTTTGGTGATTTAAAGACCGTTCACCCCATTTCTTTGTCAATATTAAGACTTTTCGTGCCGTTTAGGTGTTCATTTTTCCTGGCAAGCGATAGCCAGTCTGTAATTTTGGAGGAAACGGGATTTTTTTTTACCGAAAAATTTACAAGTTAATCTTGAAAGAGGGTCTAGGCCTCTAGGGGGTGATTTTTGTTTGTATTATTCTTGGTGGAGGTCTAGCGAAGTTCCTATAAAATAAATTAGTACGGTAAATAAATAAGTAAATAGGCCTAAGTAAATAAATATATAAATAAATAAATAAATAAATAAGTAAACAAATAAATAAGTAAATAAATAAATAAGTAAATAAGTAATCAAATAAATAAATTTAAAATAAATAAATAAGTAAATATATAAATAAGTAAATAAATAAATACGCCGCCTGGCGTAGGGATGCGGCGACCGCAACGCCCGCCACTTTCTGGTGCAGGTAGCCTCCTCTGTGGTGGAGGGGTGAGAAATTTCCACCACCACTTTTCTCCGGCGAGACGTAGAAGTTGGCTAAAGGGGATCGGGGGCGGGGGGCCTGGTATCCTTCTCCCCTTAAATAAATCTACCAAAAAAACGAGACAGAGATAGGGGCGAGGGAACGCGTTCGTGGTCCCGGACCCTAAGAATAGGAGCTTTGAATGTGCGTGGATGTAGTACAAATGAGAAGCGAGAGGATATTGGAAGGTTATTTGAAAGAAGGAAGTATGATGTGCTTGCACTGAATGATACAAAGATGAAAGGAGAGGGAGAAGTGGATTTTGGAAACGTGATAGGTAGAAAGTCTGGAGTAGACGAGGGAGTCAGGGGGAAAGGAGTGGCTATTATTGTGAAGGAGGAGTTGAGAGAGTTTATAAAAAAAGAGTGGAAAGAGGTGTCATCAAGGCTAATGTGGGTGCGAATGCGGTTTAAGGGTGAAAGGTGGGATTTTGTAAGTGCGTATGGACCAGGAAGTGAAAGAGAGTTAGACGAGGTAGAGGGTTTCTGGGAGGATTTGAGAGATTGTCTACAAAGGTTTGATGAAAATGAAAATGTTATAGTTTTAGGGGACCTAAATGCTAGGGTAGGAAATGAGCCTGTTGAGGGAGTCATCGGTAGTTTTGGTGTGGATGGTGTAAACGAGAGTGGAGAAAGACTGAAAAATGTATGTGAAGAGTGCAGATTGAGTGTAGGTAATACGTTCTTCAAAAAAAGGCATATACACAAGTACACCTGGCATACACTTGTGAGGGGAGAGATTGTAGAGAGGGCATTGATGGATTATGTGCTGGTGACAAGGGAAAGATTGTGTAGACTGCTGGATGTGAATGTGATGAGAGGTGAGGCGGAGGGTATGTCAGATCATTACCTGGTGGAGGGAAAGCTAAGAGTTAAGAGTTACAGGAGAATAAGAGACAAGCGTGAAGTAAGAGAGGTAATAAAAGTTAGTGAGTTAGAGAAGAGTGAAAAAGAGAGGGAGTACAAGGAAAGACTAAATGAAAAGTGGATGGAAGTGAGAGAAGTAGAGGTTGAATGGCATCAGTTTAAGGAAGGAGTGAAAGCAAGTGCAGAGGTAGTATGCGGCAAAAGGAAAGTAGGAGGCAGAGGTATCAGGAAGGGAAGCGAGTGGTGGAATGATACGGTGAGAAAGGCAGTTGAGGAGAAGAGACAGTGTTTTGAGAGGGTTTTACAGGATGGTAGTGTTGAGGTATGGGAGAGGTACAAGAAGAAAAGGAGAGAGGCAAAACGGAAAGTTAGAGAAGCGAAAAAAGATGCAAACGAAAGGTGGGGTCAAAGCTTGAGTGAGAATTTTGAAGAACGAAAGAAGATGTTCTGGCAGGAGGTAAATAGAGTAAGGAAAGGAGGACAAAAGCGGGAAGAGTCAGTGAAAGATGCAAATGGAGAATTACTAGTGGAACCAGTTGAAGTGAGGAAAAGATATGCCGAGTATTTTGAATCTTTGTTAAATACAAGAGATGGAAGAGAAGCAGTGATTGAAGCAGAGGTGGATGGAGATAGGTTACCCAGGCCACCCAGGTGGCAGGGAATGAATGAAAGGATTGAGGAAAATTAGGTGAAAGAAGCAGTGAAACAAATGAGAGTGGGAAAAGCAGAAGGTTTGGATGGTATTGCTGTGGAGTGTATAAAGAAGGGTGGAGATGTGATAATAGATTGGTTGGTGAGACTTTTCAATGTGTGCTTTGCTGTGTCAATGGTACCAATAGACTGGAAGAGTGCATGTATTGTGCCGTTGTACAAGGGGAAGGGAGATCGCCAGGAGTGTTCAAGTTATAGAGGTATTAGTTTATTGTCAGTGGTTGGAAAGCTGTATGGCAGGGTGTTGATAGAGAGGATAATAAAGTGTACGGAAGTTGCAATAGGAGAAGAAGAGTGCGGTTTTAGGAGGGGAAGAGGGTGCGTGGATCAGATGTTTGCAGTAAGACAGTTATGCAAGAAGTATTTAGAGAAGGATAAGGAGATATTTTGGGCTTTTATGGACTTGGAAAAAGCGTATGATCGTGTGGACCGTGAAGCAATGTGGAAGGTGTTAAGGATTTATGAAATAGGAGGAAATTTGTTAGAAGCAGTTAAGAGTTTTTATGAAGGGAGCAGAGCATGTGTGAGAGTAGGAAATGGTGAGTTGAGTGAATGGTTTGAGGTAAAGGTAGGTTTGCGACAGGGTTGTGTAATGTCACCATGGCTGTTTAATATGTTTATGGATGGTGTGGTGAGGGAGGTGAAAAGGAGAACTATGGGAAGAGGATTGGGTTTAGTAGGAAAGAATGGTAGAGATTGGGAGTTGAATCAGTTGCTGTTCGCTGATGACACAGCATTGGTGGCGGATTCTGATGAGAAACTGGAGCGGGTAGTCAAAGAGTTTGGTGTGGTTTGTGGAAGGAGGAAACTGAATGTGAACGTCAATAAAAGTAAAGTAATGGTGTGTAATAGGGGAGAGCATAGAGTGAATCTAGATGTGAGGCTGGATGGGGAAATATTGGAACAAGTAGAGTGTTTTAAATATCTAGGTGGAACGATAAGCAGGAGTGGAGGTATGGAAATGGAGGTAAAACAGAGAGTGTGTGAAGGAAGGAAGGTTTTCGGAGCAATGGGAAGCATGTGGAAGACGAGAAATCTCGGAGTGAAAGTAAAAAGTGCACTGTATCAAGGAATTGTTGTGCCAACAGTGATGTATGGGGCTGAGACATGGGCTCTGAAGAAAAAGGAGAAAAGAGGGCTGGATGTGATGGAGATGAGCTGCTTGAGGAGTAGGCCTATATGTGGAGTTACTCGTAGAGACAGATTGAGGAATGAAGAGATACGTAGGAGAGTAGGGCAGCAGGAACATTTGTCAGCCAGAGTGGACAGAAGGGTGCTGAGCTGGTATGGTCATGTTGAACGAATGGGAGATGAAAAGCTTACACAGAGAATATGTGAGTCAGGTACAAGGGGAGATAGAAGGGCAGTAAGACCCCCATTGAGATGGAGAGACTGTGTAAGAAAAGCTTTGGATGATAGAGGAATGACTATAGATCAGGAAGGGGAAGTGGTGGTGGACAGGAGTGAATGGAGAATGCTTGTGAATAGTTGAGTGAACACGTGGTCATTTGGAGTAAGGGGTCGGGCTTAAGTTGGACTAGATAATAGTCCATCAGGCGCCTGGCCCGGGGAGACGATTAATATGAAGGGTGCGCCTGGAAGTGTGGTGGGAGGGCTTGTGGCTTTGGCTCCGCTGCATGTCTGCCTGCCGAGATCGGAACCTCTCCGGGTGGTCGGGGGCCGGGGGAGTGCTGGAGCGACCTTGGTGACCCTGGTCTCTGGGTCTTCTCCTGGGTGACCTGGATGTGTGTGAGTTTGTGCTTTTTATCTGTGTGTATTCGTTGTTTTATGTTGTTTTTGTGTTTTCCCTGTTCTTGCTCTGTCTCGAGTCGGCTACCCCCAAAATGGGGATGGGGCCTGAGCATATAGATAGATAGATAGATAGAAATAAATAAATAAATAAGTAAGTCAATAAATAAGTAAATAAATAAATATATAAGTAAATAAATAAATATATAAGTAAATAAATAATAAATAAGTAAATAAATAAATAAATAGATAAATAAACCAAAATATAATCACGAGCCCCATAATCTACTGGAAGTGCATTACGTGACAGCGCCTATTACTTGTTACATGCCAGACGGTCATTTATCTAAGTGAATTAAGTGACATGCATTCAGTTTGTTTTTTTATCCCAGCCTGAAAAGCGCCTAGCCTAATACCCGATGTCGGTTAGTCAATACGCCGGAAAATCACGGCCGCCTTAAGGGGAGATGGGTCATGGGTCGCATTTCTGCCCCCCCCCCCATGTTGTGGGCAAAATAACAAGATTACCCTCCCTCTTATATCCTGGCTACCGGTCAACTCAACCAGTAGACCATTTCAACCAGTAGCTCTCAACCAGTACCAAATCAATCAATACGGTTAGGTTAGGTTAGTACTATATTTTGGCACTGGTTTGGTTGGTCTGGGTTAATTTGGCACTGGTTGAGAGCTGCTGGTTGAAATGGTCTACTGGTTGAGATGACATGGAACCCCTGGCTGCACTATGTCATAGTAGTAGTCTGCACCTATCAGTATATCAAGATTACCTTCGCTACCTAGACAAGCATCTGCTAACCTATATTCTGAATCTTGTAATATACCGAAATTATTCATACTTAAACTTCTATTATACATGGTATATGTATAAATGATGTCTAAAATGGAAGGTTACCTAACAGAAAATGTATATGACGTAACTTGATGTAACAGAAAACGTATATTTTAAGGGTAACTAAACTGTAATAACTGGATGCTTAAGGGAGCCCACCTCGCTTTTTTTTATCTTTCTCTCCCTCTCTCTTTGGCTTGTATCCAGTCGATCCCATTCGGCCTACTGTTTTAAGACGTTTACCCCCACTGAAGTGTCATATTTTGCTGGCGAGCGGTAGCGAGCCAGCATAGGGCCTATATATATTTTTGTTTTGACAGCAAGCTAAATTTGTACATTTTTCGATAGAAAAAATGTGTCCGGCGAAGCCGGATTTCTCTATACAATGCTGGCTCGCTATCGCTCGCCAGGAAAAAATCGACACCTGGATGGGGATAAACGTCTTAAAACAGTTGGCTGAATGGGGCCGAATGGATACAAGCCAGAGAAAAGGAGATAAAGATAAAACAAAACCGGTGACCCCCCCTTAAAATACTGGCGAGTTTCGACAGAGTATAGTCTTGTATACATAAAGATAAATACAGAGAGAAAGATAATAATAGATAGAAGGATAATAGATACAAAAGATAGATAGATATTCCACACTGGACCTCCCAGTCAACGTCCTTATGGGGGAGGTGTATTTTTTTTTTTTTTTAACCCCCTTCTCCCTTATGTTTAGCACCATTAGTTTGTGAGATTTTAAGACGTTTGTTTCATTCGCTTGGCATTTTTTTTTACCTTTCGACCCATTTGTTTGTCAATATAAAGACCTTTCCTGCAATTTAGGCATATAATTTGTTCCTGGCGAGCGATAGCAAGCCTGTAATTCTAAAAGGAATCGGCCTTCGGCCAGTACAAGCCTAAGGCCGGGAATTTTTTCTAACGAAAAATGTACAAATTTATCTGGAAAGGAGGTCTAGAGGGTGTTATTTTAAGTTTGATGGACGTATAGAGAGGTAACTCGAAAATAAATAAATACATAGACCAAAAAGCAAGCACTACCCCCTTAATCCCACTTACCGTCCATATAGTAATGAATAAAGGGAGATCCGATCCTCCCTCTCTCTCACTTGCTCTCTCTCTCACTTGCTCACTCTCTCTACCTATTTCTACTCTCTCTCTCTCGCTCTCTCTACCCCCCCCTCTCTCTCTCTCTCACTTGCTCACTCTCTCTACCTATTTCTACTCTTTCTCTACCCTACTCTCTCTGTCTCTCTCTTGTGTCTGGGAGGGGGACCTTTCTAAGCTCGTTTTAATCGTGACCAAGACGGCTTTCTAACGGTACCGGTATTATAATTAACCCTTTTTCCATATTCTAATTCTACCTACATTTAGACGATTTTGTGCAGCTTACGAAGGGTCTGTGGTAGTCAAAAGGGTGAAGTGAGATAGTTCGAAGCCTGTTAAATGCTGGAGGGCCTTTCTTAAACTTAATATAATCGCCTCATAGTTGCCAGAATATAACGAAAAGAACGTCACCGGTACTGAATGGGTTAATTTATGTTAATTTATGTTAATTTATGTATACTCTATAGGCGGTTGGAATTGCTTTGATAACTCACAAACAATTACGTACAAGTATGTATAACTGGGGGTGGGAACACAAATAACAAAAATGACACAAATACATATAAAAAAGAGAAAACTGGAGTAAATACCAGAGTATATACATACCTATATAACTGAATGTTATATATATATTACATAAATAACTTTTAGGAACACACGTCCGGAAATATCCGACGGAAATAATGGCTTGGAGCGATTATCATGCATCTGGAAAGCCGGAGGGACGCGCAGTTATATCAAAGAGGAAATATTATCGAACATCTGGCAAGGTAGAGAAAATATTATCTTACAATTGGAGAGGCAGAAGGATAGTGGAGTAATATTTGTGCATCTGGAAAGGCAAAGGAATCATCGTACATCTGGAAATAAAACAGTGGGATTATCGTACATCTGGAAGGGCAAAGACGTGATCGTACATCTGGAAAGCCAGGGGGGATTATCGTACATCTGGGTCGCCTGCCCACACAATACGACTTAGCTAAATTTGAAAACAAAAAAACACACACACACACACACACACAGATTATCTTGGAAATAGAGCGGGATTGTCCATATATAAAGGCGATCAACAGCGCTTTGCATCAGTGTTAGAGCAGTGGCAGCGAAGAAAAGAAGTCGTCGAATCTGGTGGCAGTGGCAATAAGACTCTCGATTGGTGTCAGATTCTCCTGGAACATTAACACCGAGATACAATCGTAGACAATTAGACCACTATCTCGACTATCACCGCTTTTCGTTAGAGGATACGCGGCGATTTAGACAACGCTTATCCGAACATGGCGCAGTTTTCGTCACTTCTCGCAGGTAATACTTCTTCTACTACTACTACTACTACTACTACTACTACTACTACTTTTTTTTTTTTTTTTTTTTTTTTTTTTTACTACTACTACTAAATAGAGAGAGAGAGGTGTCTCTTGTTGGAGGTGTCAGGAGGAAACTAAATACAATAATATATATATCCCCTTAACCCCTTCTGTACCGGCGACGTATTTTACATTACATTTTGTCAACTATTAAGCGATATCATTAAGTATAAAAAGGACCTCTAGCAATTAACTGGCTTCGAACTAGCTCACTTAGCCCTTTTTACTAGCACACAGAGCCTTTTTAAACTGCACAAAATCGATTAAATATAGCTACAATCAAACTAAAAAGACGTCGCCGGTACAGAAGGGGTTAAGACCATCCTTGACAGCATACTTATTATCAGCTTTAGAATGACCTCCACAAACATCCGTGCCTCAAATATATATCCCTTAGTTTCCTCGCTAAACCTCCATCAAGCTTAGAACCCCCCCCTAGGACCCCCCCCCCCCCCCCCCCGCCCCTTTCAAGATAAATGTGTACATTTTTCGTTAGAAAAAATGTCCCGGCTAAAAATTTCGCGCGCCAGGTAAATATCGACACCTAAATGGCACGAAAGGTCTTAAAATTGACAATGAAATGGGTTGAAAGGTATTAAAATCGCTAAACTAATGGGACGAACGTCATAAAATCTGAAAACACGAGGAAGAAAGGGATCCAGAAAAACGGTCTGTCTCCCCTTAAGACCATATTTCCTTGACTGCATAACTATCAGCTTAAGAATGACCTCCACAAATGTCCGCGCCTTTACTAATGATGTCGACCCAGTTATCGCATGACTAACACATGCAGTATATATATATATAATCCCATCTGTTAACGCGCTTATTAAGAGGAGACAGACCGTTTTTTTTTGTTTTTTTTTGGGGGGGGGGGTCTATTAATTCATATATTCCTTAGTATTCTCGCTAGACCTCCATCAAGCTTAAAAAACAGCCCCTAGAAGATAAATTTTTACATTTTTTCGGTGGAAAAAATTCCCGGCCGAGGCCGTTTCCTATTAAAATTTCAGGCTCGCTATCGCTCGTCAGGAAATAATCGACACCTAAATGGTACGAAAAGTCTTAAAATTTCACAACGAAATGAAGCGAAAGGTGTTAAAATCGCCAAACTAATGGGCCGAACGTCTAATAATCTAAAACAAATTGGGGCTAAACATGAGGGAGAAGGAGGTCCAGAAAAACGGTCTGCCTCCCCTTAATGAGGCTATCTGGTGTGAGGAGGGTCTTTGTAATTAATTATTATTAGTCATCTTTCTTTTCTTGAAAATAATAAGCAACGGTTTTCATCTCAAATTTCTAAGGGATATTTTGTTTTTCATTTATGTTTCACTAAGCTGATCTGAATGAGTAGTGTTGATGGTGACAGTAGTGATGATGATAATGATGATAGTAATAGTGATGATGTTATGATGACAGTAGTAGTGATGATGGTGACAGTAGTGATTATGATAATGATGATAGTAATAGTGATGATGTTATGATGACAGTAGTAGTGATGATGGTGACAGTAGTAGTGATGATGGTGACAGTAGTGATGATGATAATGATGATAGTAGTACCGGGTAGTGATGTTATGACAGTAGTAATGATGATGGTGACAGTAGTAGTGATGATGGTGACAGTAATAGTGATGATGGTGACAGTAATAGTGATGATGGTGACAGTAGTAATGATGATGGTGACAGTACCGTAGTAGTGATGGTGACAGTAGTAGTGATGATGGTGACAGTACTACAGTAGTAGTGATGATGGTGACAGTAATAGTGATGATGGTGACAGTAATGATGATGGTGACAGTAGTGATAATGGTGGTAATAGTAGTGATGTTGGTAACCTATCGCAGAGTTGGGTATGCCGTTTTGATTTTGGGCAATGCGTGGGCACGTCTACGTTATATTTATTTATTTTATTTGTATGTCATTTATTTTCTACCAAGCTGATTTGAAATAGTAAACAGCGCAGCAATTCTACTATTAAGGGGGAAGGGTATATTTTTTGGTCTACCGGTATCTATTCATTCATTTATGTATTTTTGGTTTCCTCGCTAGACCTCCATCAAACTTGGTAAATATATAAATGTATACATTTTTGGTAGAAAAACTTCCCGGCCAAAGGTTACAGGCTCACTATCGCTCGCCAGGAAAAAGTCGACACCTAAATGGCATGAGAGGTCCAAATGTTGACAAAGAAAACGAGTGAAAGGTCTTAAAATCGCCAAATTAATAGGCCGAAAGCCTTGAAATCTCTTAACTAATAGGGCTATAAACATGAGAGAGGAGAACCAGACCCCCTCCCCCCCTTCAAGGTGGTCTTAGATAAGCCCCACCTTTTCATGCATCCCCCTGACCACCACTAATCCTTCTCCTTCTTAGCGCGGCATGACCCAACCAGCCTGCCGCAATTCTGTTAGGGTTGTCAATTCAGCTACTTTCCCGCTAGATCTGGGGGTGTTTAGCCTACTTCTACCTAGCGGAAAATGCTTACATCTAGCGACATTGAATTTTAACCCGTTCCGTACCGGTGCCGTCCTTTTAACTTTTCTCTGGCTACAATATTATTAGACGATTGTATTCAGTTTTAAAAAGGCCTTCAGCAATTAAAAAGCTTCAAACCATCTCACTTAACCATTTTAACTACCACAAAGCCTTCTTAACCCGTCCAATCCCAGCGACGGCTACTAGCCGTCAGTAAATACGTCACTCCCCAGTCCCAGCGACGTCTAGGAGCCGTCAGTAATGTACTTTCCTTGTAACTGCCTGTATCAGGCTGTACCTGGTACCACAATCGTTTGAGCACTGCTCTCGATATGGCAACACTTCTCAGCTTATATAAAACCCACTAAAGGGTGGGAGAGCCAGTCTTCCTTCATCTCTTGAGGTGGCAGGTTGTTCTATCTTGCCATTTTGGCCACATTGCTTGGGACTGGGGGGGGACTTTTATTACCGGTACTGTATCCTCCGGTACAGTAGGGGTTAAACTGCACAAAATCGTCTAAATATAACTAGAATATGATTAACAAGACGTCGCTGGTACAGAAGGGGTTAACGCTATTCTGGAAATTTGAGCCATTTCAGAGCGGGATATGGAAGGAGATTGCGGCATTATTCTAGCGTTTTACATGGAAGATATTGTGGCATTATTCTAGCGATTTTCCATGTAAGAGATTGTGGCACGATTCTAGCGATTTTCGGCCTCGACTTACCGTACTATCTAGCGGACTTGATTTGGCAACCCTGTTAGACTCCCGTGATTCATGGATACAAACACTCGTCATTCATACCAATCTGGGTGTAACGGGTCCATTCAAGGCCTGGATTCGATGACCACGTTTTTTTTATCAGGTATCCTATCTAATTGAAAGTCACATCAAATTCGAATTAAACTTACACATGGATTGCAATTAATCACCTGCTTCATCTTATATATGTATTGCAATTAATTACCTGCTACGTTTAATATATACAGTATATATATACTGTATATAGCCTATATATTTTTTTTTTTTTTTTTTTTTTCTATATTCCAACTTACTTCCTCTCGGGCATAGGCTGAGAGCCTTAACATTCACCGCTTTACAATGAACAGTGAAGCCCGTGAGGTCTTGTTCCAGTCTAGGGAGTGAGACATGTGAAGCACGTAGAGTACAACGAGCACCTGCCATCTTGCCTTCACATGAGGCACGGTGCTCACTCATGGCCCGAAACGACCCCATCTCTGAAGCCACCTCGTTCCCGTGCTTCACTGTCTCACCCCCTACACTCGGACTCTCACACTTACACACACACACAACGCCACCTGTTGAGCAGACAACTCACCAGGCATTGCACCCCTATAGCATATTTTGAATATGGGAATATTCATACAGTGCTATTTAATCAGGGAACAATGAGGGTATTTTATTGACGTTACGGTGGGCTTGTGGTAATGCACTGATACTATATATATATATAGTATACATATACCGTATATATATATATATATATATATATATATATATATATATATATATATATATATATATACCGGTACATATATATATATACATGTATATATATATATATTTATTTATATAGGCATAATAAGCTATCACATATTGTTTTCTTCCAGTGTGCAGCCTATGTGCGTTACTGATGGCGACCCACAGTACCCGCTCCTCTAGCACCACCAGCAGGGATTCTTCCTCTCTGGTGTCTGTGTGGTCCCTGCCGGGGGTGTCTAGCTACCTGAGTAACCCGTGCCACCTGGTCACCCCCCGCCCCCTGCCCCTAACCTCCGCCCAGGCCTCCCGCAGCAACATAGTTAACTTGGCGCTGACCAACATCGCCGTCGCCAACACGTCGCTTTTCGGCATAGAAGCCATATTGGTGAGACACTATATCTAACCTTTAAGTGGGGTCACCTGCTTCTTTTATCTTTCTCTGGCTTGTATCCATTCGGCCCCATTCAGCCAACTGTTTTAAGACGTTTATCCCCATCCAGGTGTCAATTTCTTCCTGGCGAGCGATAGCGAGCCATCATTGTATGGAGAAATCCGGCTTAGCCGGAGAAATTTTTCTATCGAAAAATGTACAAATTTAGCTTGCTGTAAAATATATATATATATATGCTGGCTCGCTATCGCTCGCCAGGAAAATATTGACACCTGGATGGGGGTAAACGTCTTAAAACAGTGGAATGAATGGGGCCGAATGGATACAAGCCAAAGCGGGAGGGAGAGAGAAAAAAAAACGTGAGGTGGGCTCCCTTTTTTTGTTCTATGTGATTGAGGGAGGCAAAAGGCAGAACTGCCTATAGCGAGTGCCTCCCCCATAGTTGAAAGAGTGACAGGGCCAAAATCAAGGGATGTTCGAGCCAAAATGCCTGGACACACGGAGTTTGAAGCAATTTAAGTCATAGGAAGAGGGAAAGACTGATTCTGGGAGAGAGTTCCAGAGCTCAGCTGTTGAGTAGAAGAAAGTTTGAGAGTAACGTTTCACCCGACTATAGCCAAGAAATAACCTAATAATTTGTTATATATCAAGTTGTAACCAAATATAGCTAAGAAATAACCTAATAATTTGTTATATATCAAGTTGTAACCAAATATAGCTAAGAAATAACCTAATAATTTGTTTTATATAAAGTTTTATTTATTCATATTTTTGTTTTAACCAACTATAACTAAGAAAACAACCTAATAATTTGTTGTATATCAAAGTTTTAACTCACTATAGCTAAGAAATAACCTAATCATTTGTTTTATATAAAGTTTTATTAATCTATATATTATTTTTCCCAGGATCACAACTGTTTCATCCCATTCACCCTGCAGACGCTACCTACGCCACCCCGACCCCTGCAAGCTAATGTAGGTAGTGAGAGAGAGAGAGAGAGAGAGAGAGAGAGAGAGAGAGAGAGAGAGAGAGAGAGAGAGAGAGAGAGAGAGAGAGAGAGAGGGAGAGAGAGAGAGAGAGAGAGAGAGGAGAGAGGGGAGAGAGAGAGTGAGAGGGGAGAGAGAGAGAGAGAGAGAGAGAGAGAGAGAGAGAGAGAGAGAGAGAGAGAGAGAGAGAAATATAGATAGATATACAAATATACTGTATATGGGCATATATATATATATATATATATATATATATATATATATATATATATATATATATATATATATATATATATATATATATACCGTATATAAAGAGAGAGAGAGAGAGAGAGAGAGAGAGAGAGAGAGAGAGAGAGTCAAGAAATAATCGAATAAATCGAATTTATAAATTAGGCTATAATATTAATTCGGCTAAGCATACCTAGCCCTTTCAGGATGTGATGGCGCGTTTCCTCATTTATTTCTGGCTCTTATTAGACGATTTTATTCAGACTAGGAAGGGTATGTGCAAAATGTTAATTGAGTTACCGTAATCTTTTTCCTTATATGTCACACAGATCCTTCTCAAACTGTATAATATCGTCTTGATAGACAGAATAAACTGTCAAAATGCGTCAACATTTTCAAAGGGTTAATATATAGTCATTCAGCAATTATATTGTACAGTACAGTCGGCCAAATAAGTGATGTCTCGGCACCAAGTATATTTTGATCAATAATTGGTATCGGCAATATCTAAACAGGATTTATGCATTTCGAGCGAGATAAACAAACATGTCCCTAAACTAACCCACCCTATCCAACATCTGACAGACATAAATACAGCCCAGAGCGAGCCAAACATAATGACAGCTGAGACATGATTTATTAGCACTACCGTACACATATGATAAACCCTCCTCTAAGCCTGCCTCGGCACATAATTATCTTGTCAAATGATTAAATAGAACAGCTATAAATCTCTGAGGGGAGATTATCACTAAGGAGGGTGCATTTTATCTAGACCCCCTTCTTCCTCATGCGTCACCACATTACTTTTGATATTTTAAGACCTTTGCCTTTGGTGATTATAAGACCTTTTCGCCTCATTTCCTTGTCAATGTTAAGACCTTTCATGCCATTTAGGTGTCGATTTTTTCCTGGCGAGCAATAGCGACCCTGCAATTTAGGAGAAACTGGACAAATTGTGTTTACAGAAAAATGAACAATATATCTCAAAGGGGGGTCTTGGTGGCTTGATGGAGGTCTAGGGAGCAAATTAAAAACCTTCCGTTAAGATAATATACTATAATATTGATATACACTATAGTCTATTCATTATAGGTAGGCCAGAAATTGTAACCTCTAACCTCTGTACCGGTAGGCTAACTAATGAAGGGTTACAGACGGTGAGCTGTAAATGTCCACACCTCTTCCCGATTGGTAGAAATATTTGAACGATTGTAATTGTCATTTTGAGTTAGAGGTTAGAGGTCACGATTGCTGGCCAACATTTAATGAACAGGGTATCCACATATGTAGCCTATCTGTTCATTATATATACATTCATAATATGTAAACGAAATAACCACTAAACTCTACGAACCTAACTCTCCCCCTCCCCCACAGTGCACAGATAAACTAACCATACAACTCTACGGACTGAACACTCCTCATTTCGTGTTCTTCCCTAACCACGCAACTCTACGGACTTAACACTCCTCATTTTGTGTGCTTCCCTAACCACGCAACTCTACGGACCTACAGTAACTCTCCCTAATTCTCCTTAACTGTCCTCCTTTCGTTTTTTCCCTAACCATGCAACTCTACGGACTTATATACATGACTATAGAAATTAATAGATCTAACCCCTCCCTCAGCTTACCGCAGGGGAGGTTCAGATGCACCGCGAACTGCTCTTCCTAACCGCCCACCTCTACTTCGCCCTCAACCACACCCACCCCGAGACCTCCTACTGCCCCCACGAGACCAGGCTGTTTATGCAGCAGCTGTACACGTAAGAGAGACCGAGAGATAAAGACCGTATTTAACCCCTTCAGTACCAGGGACGTCCTTTTACATCTGATTCTGGCTAAATTTAGACGATGTTATGCAGTTAAAGAAGGACATACTTTATATCATTAACTCATTCCGTACCAGAGACGTCCTTTTCATCATATTTTAGCAACTATTATACGATTTTATTCAGCTTCAGAAGGATCTCTAGCAATAATAAGGCTACAAACTATCTTCACCAACCCTTTTAACTACCACAGATCTTTCCTAAGCTGCATAATATCGTCTAAATATAGCTAGAATAAAATACACGTCGCTGGTACTCAAAGGGTTAACTCATTTAGTACCGGCGCCGTCCTTTTAATTTCATTCTGGCTATTATTTGACGATTTTTTTTTTTTTTTTTTTTTTTTTTTTTAAATAAGGCCTTCAGCAATCAACAGGCTACAAACTATCTAACTTAACCCTTTTTACAACCTCAGATTCTTCTTAACCTGCAGACAATTTACAAATTTATCTAGAAGAGGGAACTAGGTGATGTGTTTAAAGCTTGACGGAGGTCTAGGGAGGAAACTTATCAAACAAATAATAAACACATCAACCAATATGTAATACCCTGTACCCGCAAACATATATCAACCAATATGTAATACCCTGTACCCGCAAACATATATCAACCAATATGTATACCCTGTACCCGCAAAAATCCCACAACCACAAAACTACCCGGGTTGACGTCTGGGATAGCGTAAAATAGTCGTTGGTGGCGAAGTCTAATAAACCCACCACGTGTATCACCACGAGACTATCACCTGGTTCTTTCAAGGAGAACTAAGCTTGCTATCCTATTGTACGTCCGTGGTAGTACAGTGAGTTAGCGCGCGATCTGGTAAACACCTACTGAGGTCCCTGACTAGGGTGCGAAACCACACCAGTCTGGTAAAACCTACTGAGGTCCCTAACCAGGGTTCGAACACGCGCCAGGCAGGCCATTGGGCCTGGGGATTTTCGGGAGGGTTAAATTCCCTTCCACACAATAAATAAACCCGTCCCCCTTAAAGAAGCGTGTATTTTATAAGTGTAGGATAGCAGGTTAAAATATTGATAGAATCTATAATATCGGCGGGGCTGGTTGACCAGTTGACCTTTTATAGAACTGGTATTTTAAGGGGATTTTTTTCTGGACCCCTTTCTTCCTTAGTTTTTAGATTTTTAAGACGTTCGCCCCATTAGTTTGGCTATTTTAAGACATTGCAACCCATCTTGTTATCAATATTCAGACCCTCTATGCCATTTTGGTATCGATTTTTGTTCATGACGAGCTATAATATACTATATAGGGAGCCTGCAATTTAGGAAGAATCGACCATCGCCCAGGGTATTTTTCCACCGAAACATGTGCAAATTGATCTCGAGGGGGGGGGGGGGGGTCTTACGGGTGTAGGCCTGTATATTTTTTAAATGTAGCCTACTTATATGTTCCTATATATTTTAAATGTAGCCTACTTATATGTTCCTATATATTTTAAATGTAGCCTACTTATATGTTCCTATATATTTTCTAAAGCTTGATGTACGAATAGGGAGCAAACTTAGGAAAAAACAAAATATCAATTTATTTCGAAGGGGGGTGTTGGGGAAGGATGTGTGTTATGTTTGATAGAGGTCTAGGGAGAAATAAACAAATATATAACAAATAAATAAACTGTCTTGATAGCGTAATGCATAAGTGCGCTGAATTTAGATGCGAGTATCCTAGGTTCAAGTCCTTGGAGTGCCACATGTATATGTTGATTTCATTAATTGAGTTTAGAGGGAAGATGGTTGGTGGAAAAAACATAATAATATAAATAATAATGCTCGTTCCTGCCCTCAGCCTGACCGGTATGCTGGAGAACATGCTGTGCCGGCTGACAGTGCTGATCGGTAACTCCACCCTCATGGCGCCGGCGCTGACGGAGGTGATGAGTCTGCAGCTGACGAGTGTGGCCACCTGTGCGGGGCGTGGGCTGTGGGTCTGCATCATAGTGTCCAGGGTTCGATCCTCCCTGGAATCCCTTCGTCAGCAGCTCCTTCGGCCCGTCCCGGAAAGCAATGCTATCAGTGTGGTTAGTTGTAGTTGTTGTTGTTGTTGTTGTTGTTGTTGTTGTTGTTGGTGGTGGTGGTGGTGTTGTTGTTGTAGCTCGAAGATGCCCTTTATGGGCATCACAGGGGGGAGGGCAGTGGGGGAGGAGATCAGCTTCCTCCATCCACAGCTCTCCCAGCAGCGCCCTGTTGCAGGCGGATCTCATCGGTGCGTTATTCCCCCTTTTAGTCGCCTTGTACGACACACAGTAAGATACCTGGGGCATATTCTTTTCCTCCACTAAATATGGAGGACCCCCTTACCCCCAGGGGGTGTCCAGAGATCTCTGAGTGAGGTGATGTTGAAGCTGTTTCTGTGTGGGGGCAATTGTTGGGCAGTGGACTATTTAGGGGAGATGGGTAATTTTCCGGGTCCCCTTTCTTCTTCATGTTTATCCCCATTAGTTTTGACATTTTAAGACGTTTGCCCCATTAGTTGACGATTTTAAGACTTTTTGCCACATTTCTTTGTCAATATTAAGGCCTTTCGTGCCCTTTAAGTGTCGATTTTTTTCCCTGGCGAGCGATAGCGAGACTAATTCTCCCTACCAGAAATTCTTGGAGTTGCCGCGCCAGACACGATGTTTTGTACAGTAAGCGACCTGGGCCCTTTAAATGGCGATATCCCGCAGTTCTTCAGCCTCCCTCTCCATCAATCATTCTTAAATATAAGCTATATGTCGTACTTTCGATAGCTGACACATTACCCCCACAACTACCATACTATATAAGCACTTAGTGTAGCCATCTAGTATATAGTAAACTAAAAACATGCAGAATCGTATGAAATCGTGATAAACTTTGCATAGCCTAGGTGTTGAGTATTGTTTATGTCGACAGACGTAGCTCTGGCGCTACTTCGGAAGCGTCCACCAGAGGTCTCCGGTGAATTCATGGTAGGGAGAATTGTGAGGGAACCGGCCTTCGGCCGCGACATTTTTCAACAGAAAAATTTACAAATTAATCTTGAAGGGGGCTGTTTTTTTTTTTTAGTTTGATGGAGGTCTAGGGAGGAAACTAAAACATAAATTAATATATAAATATATAGACCCCAAAAATAACTACTGTCCCCTTTAGTGTGCTGTGTTGTCTGAGGGATGCTGGCAGCGGGGTCAAGAAGGGTCTAGAGTTAGATCTATTCTGTGTTTGTTATCTTGTAATGGAGGGTGGTGGCTGGACCTGAGGCGTGCATGTGTGACTCGGGTTTATATGAGTGTTTTCGCATGGGTTAATTTTGGGAGGTGGAGAGCTAGTGTGGTTTAGTAGACATTTCTTTTAGATAGCCGATCCTTTGGAAAATAGCAATAAGTGTGATCAATTGTTTACGAGAAATGCGGCCCTAGGATATCAACAGCATTTGTTGAGAGAGAGAGAGAGAGAGAGAGAGAGAGAGAGAGAGAGAGAGAGAGAGAGCGAGAGCGAGCAAGAGAGAGTGAGAAAGCAAGAGAGAGATAATCAAAAGCCATCATAACCGACTCCCTGGATTCTTCTCCCTCCCCCCAGGTTGTGCGCGAGAGGAGGCGGCACTACTACCACTGGGGTCCCTATACCGTACAGCCCCGCCACCTCCCCCACCCCCGGCCCTACCTTCCAGCCTGCCTCTTCACCAAGACATGCTCCTGGGGTACTCGCAGGGCTCACGCTAAATACAACTATAACTAAACCATAAATCAAAATTAAACTTTGACACAGTAACTAAAACAGAAAACTAAATCAATATTCTACTTTGATAACTAAAACAGAAAACTAAATCAAAACTTAACTTCAATAACTAAACCAGAACAAAATCAAAATTCGACTTTGATAACTAAACCAGAAATATATATAAAAATTCTTTGATAACTAAAACAGAAAACTAAATCAAAATTCAACTTTGATAACTAAACCAGAGTTGATTTCAATTAAGAAAGACATCCTGTATTCAGAATGTTATAATGATAGCCAATGAATAGTTGATTTCAGTACCGGGTAACTGCTGGACTCTTGTTGGAAATGCACAATAGCTACAACACTTTATCTTAATAATTAGACAGATTCGGAGGTTTCCTTAGGCATTATAAACCTAAAGGCCCAGCCACACTAGTATTTTGTGTCCAGGAAACACACTGCAAACACCTAACACCTAAACCCCTAGTGATATGGCAGACAATGTTCAAGGAGTTGTCGACCTAGTTGTTTGCAGAAAACAAATGCCTACTGAGCGCAGCATCCGGTGTAGCCAGCCTTGTGAGGATGCCAGTCGCTAATGACCAAGCATGTAGGAATTATCCCCAAGAGGGCAGTTTGTGTAGTTTGACGCACAGGAGCCATCACTTCAACACTTACAACTGGAATGTCAGTGTTGATATAATATAGCCTATATCATCTGACAATAACAGGGAACACAGACATTGTAGTGCAGTTGCCCTTCTGCAGCCCCTCCTGGGTCCCTGACGTTTGAGCCTCCTTCCCGGGAGGCCGTTGCAGCTTTGACCGACATCGTGACAGGGTTAATTGGGCCTGGCCACACAACCCTTAAATCAAGAATCAAAATCATTGTATTGCAGACAGTGTCCAGCGTTTCCTGAACAAGAGTAACAAGTGTGGACGGGTCTTAAGAAGAATTTAGGGAATGAGTGAATGAAGCTGTACCGTACATCAGCTTTTCAGTGAAATACCTCTAAGATTAACTTTAGTAGATTAATTGACGAAAATTAGACTGGGCACAACCACGCTAGGATACCTCTCTTAACGATATCGGTGACAATTATTTCAATAGTTGGGATATGGATGCTTGCTTGCTTTGCCACGGCGTTAATCTAAAGAATGTTAATGTTTGGCATATGATAGTAGGATAAGGTACCGGGTATGTAATTCTAAGTCCCAGTATACCCATAGATGTTAAGTGTCCCTAAAGGCTTTCCATGTGTAGGTGTCTATATTATATGTATATTGTAATTTATTTATTTAATTATCTATATGACAAGCCCATGAGCATAATCCTAAGTATCTATACTAAGAATATATACTGAAACTATATCAGTTCAATATAGTTTCATATCAAACATTCATAGAGAAACTTCTGATAATACTATAGCCTATATCTGTATACTACGGTATATCTCATAATATATATACCGGTACATATATTATCAACTGAACTCTTAGTAGCTATTATCGTACTATTACAGCCCTATTACCGGTGCTATTTAGTCCTAACAAACTCTCTCACACATATACGATATACCGGGTACTACACGTTTCCTGTTCCAATTATGTACGGTAGCCTATGTGTCACCAATCTTGAATTATTTGAAAAATTACTTCAAAGTCAAATCTATATTCTAGCCTTTATTTTAGCCCTTTTTAACCCCTTCAGACATATATGACGCAGAGGTTGCCAGATTAGCAATAAGAAATAGAGTTCTCTCACTCTTATAATTACCTCTCCAAAATTAGTTTTCTGCCCACATCTAACTCAAAGACAACTGCAGAGGTTGAAGTAACTAAAATAAAGGTTTGTAAAAAAAACTGATGGTAAATAAAGGCTTTAAAGTATCCCTAATAGGCTCAAAATTGCGTCATATGTCGGAGAGGGTTAAACTGAATAAAATCGTCTAACAGTAACCAGAATAAAGCTAAAAGGACGTCCCCGTATAAGGGTTAACTAAGAATGAAGCCGGTACAAACGCCAGCACCTGAGCCCAAACTGGCGCCTGTACCAGCATTCACTACACGATACCGAGACAATATGGCAGAGTCGATAAACAAATGAAAACAAATCATAACAAATCAAAACAAATTAATCAAAACAAATCATAACATATGAAAACAAATCAAAACAAATGAAAACAGATGAATGTTTGGGTTTCGTAATTGACTACTTGCGAGTGTTTCATTCTATAAGGAAGTTAGAGTTGTAGCCATCGATATTTAGCTGAATTACCCGGTAAAATATGGTTGTAGTACATTATTAAATACATAAAACCCACTTCAACATACTTTCTATCCATCAGAAACCTACATTATTATTGTATTTATGAATAATAGCGATGTTTACAGCTCCAACTTCCTTATAGCCTGAAACTCGCAAGTCGTCAATTACCATGCTGTCATTTAGGGATGAATCTAACCTCTGACAGGCATACAGTATAGCCTTAAGGTCTAAAAACAAACGAATAGCTTGGTTCATAATTATCAGGCTGCCATAGCCTACAGGGACAAATATAATATCCGATAAATATATAGCCTTAAGGTTGAAAAACAAATTAATTGCAGAGTTTCATAATCCCCATAATCTAATACCGGTATCTGACAAATAAGGTCTTAAGGTCTAAAAAACAAATTAATAGCTGGGTTTCATTATTACCATGCTGTCATTTATGGATGAATCTAACCTCTGATAATCATACACACGATGTTAAAGGAAAGCAGAGTTCAATATAGCCTATTTAGTCTTTATTATCGTATAGGTAAAGATGAAATGATGGTTTATACTTCAAATTATGTGTTTGGAAGTGATAAGTGGCTAAAATATTGCTCTGTCATGTTATTTTCTTGTATGCCTTCTCATATTCATTCAAGTCTTCAAACAAAATTACTCCGGTTAGACACCCTGATCATAAAGTACCGGTATAGCCGTAAGGTCTAAAACAAATGAATGGCTACCTATCATAATTCTCATTTTGTCATTTAGGGATGAATCTAATATGACAAATATATACCTTACCGTTATACTAAGCCTGTGTAGCATTTCAACAGGATACTAATTTAACTGTTGTGTATTGTCAAATTACAAAGTTGAATGAAATATGGGTACGGTATGTAAGTGAGAGGCAAGGTGGGCTTTCAGAGGGGTGAAGCTGTGTAGACCAGATAATCTCCACGAGACAATGTCAGGTTGTCAAACGAAAGCCGAGTCCATTATATCTATATAATTGTAATGTTTATATAAAATTGTATAGAATTGCAATAACAATACTATAGGCTATGTTAATTTTCTTGTATTTCTTTTCATATTCATTCAGGTCTTCAAACAAAATTGCTCCGGTTTGACACCCTGGTTCAGTCATGTAGAGTACAGTATATGGAGAGTGAAAGAATGACTAAAAGTGTGTGTGAGAGTGAGGTGAAAGGGCAGAGAGGGAGATTCAGACCGAGAGGGAGATGGTAGGATGGAGTCGAGAGGTATACGAGTGGTGTTGGGTGGGATGAGGAACACTGGCTAAAGGAAGGAGGCGATTTATTCATGCCCACCCCTTCGAAGATTACGAGGCTTGGCAGTAGATAGATACGATGTACATTAGCTTTCATTAGCTGATACGATAGCTTATTTAATTTATAAATATATCAACGAAGTAGGTCTATTGATAAGTAATACAAATAAATAAGTACCGGTAAATAACGTATGTGTCATTTCGTTATCCTTATAGCCTACTAAACGTTCTACACAATGTATAATAAACGTTGTATACAATATAAGGTACCGGTACAGTTGGTCAAAGTTCCAGCTGACACACCCTCACTCTGGGGCTCGCAGAATTAGCTGGCAATACTGGTGTAGTTGCCAATCAGTGGATATAATAACTTGAATATGCAAATCTACGAACTTTGGGTGAATGTTCGGGATCATACAGAGCGATGTATGCATTTTTATTTGAGATAGGTTTACTTTCCCTTGTTTAGTAGCCTATAATATGTTCTAACAATGATATAGCCGAAATCAGATCTACCAATCCCAATCTTTGTAAGACACACCTCCTTCCTACACCAGTATTGCCAGATAATTCTGCGAGCCCCAGAGCGAGGGTGGGTCAGCTGGAACTTTGACCAACTGCACCGGTATAGGTATGACCTGGTGCATAAAGCCTCCTTAGCGGTAACAAAGTGTATACAAACAAGATATTCACTTAAGGGGGTAGTGCTTAGTTTTTGGTCTATATATTAATATATTTGTTTAGTTTCCTAGCTAGACCTCCATCAAGTTTAAAAAAATAGACCCCTTCCAAGATGTATTTTTATATTTTTCGGTAGAAAAATTTCCCTGCTTAAAAAAATACATGCTCGCTTTCGCTCGCGAGGAAAAAAACGACACCTAAATGGCTCGAAAGGTCTTAATATTGACCCAAAAATAACCAAACTAACGGGACGAACATCTTAAAATCTCAAAACAAATATGCTAAACATGAGGGAGAAGGGTGTCCAGAAAAAGCGACTACCTCCCCCTTAAAACAACACCTTGACTTACGGTAAGTTTACTTATACAAAAGTAACACAAATATTCTTAACAAATACCGGTACTGATTAAACAATATGGTAAGATCTTGCGGGTAACTGTTTTTGCAGATGCCTACTTTAACCTAACCAAAACCTAACCTAGTATATTAGTGTACTATTTATGAATGTAAAATGAAAAAAAATGTTGTTGCATTAGGCTACCAAATTATTGAGATATATATATACACGATAGCCCGCTACACAGGATTATACCAACAATATTCATGTCTCTAATGAAAAAAATAAAAATAATTAAAAATTTAGGGAGATTATGGACACCAATCGAGCATGGCAATACCCAGGGGAGGCCTCATAGGCATGTGGATGTGATAAGGAATTAGTCCTGTTTCATTTATCTGGCTTCCCCCACTGTTTCTGTTTGTCTCACCAAGGCTATACCGAGAGTAATCCAGCAAGTTCTTAATACAAACACCTCCTCCTATTAATTTTACTACCGGTACACTAAACAAGTACGTCACACTTCTTTCCAATATACGAAAATGTTGGGTCAATATACAGGAGGCGCTACAATATTGGTAAAAAATTAAGCTCAATAGCATGTGATTACGCGATTGTTTTCCATTTTTTTTTTTATGTAGGTGTCATTCCCAGGAAACTAACATAATACATATTATATGGATATTTACGTTTTAAGGGTTTGTTTATACTTCTTCTTTTTCGTCTTCTTTTGGGAGAGCTCTTTTGCGTGACTGTCAGTCAACAACTGAGACATCTGGTGGCGAATGCAATGAACTATACTGGTGGCGTCGTGGCGAAAGTATCACCCTACCTAATTCATGCCAAGAGTACTCGAGTTCACTGACACGTGATGTCTATCGACCAATCAGGTGATGCCATGATTTGGAAAACAGGTGGCCCGGGATATAGGCTATCAATAATCAGTTTGACTCTGGCCAGCTTGTGTGGAGGGTGTGAGCCGATCAAAGCATTGTCCACCGTCTTACAAAAATCCACCAGCGGTTGACCAAGATGAGTGGTGATCGAGCCTCCAGCGGCCAGCCAGGCAGCCACTCAAGCCAAGGACACTCAACCCAGTACCTCCTCTGTTCATTAAGGCTAGTTGGTTGGTTGGGACAATATAAAGGAGCCGGACCACAGCTAGCTCGGGAATCTTAATGGGGGTAAATCTACAGTTATACTACCCCTCCCCCACTACCCCCCTTCAAAACACGCCTTTTAGCGTGTTTTTGGATGGTTCAGCAGACGCGGAAACTGGAAAAAAACTTATTTTGATAAAAAATTATCACCAACCAGATACGAGTTTTTCAGGTAATTTGTTGTTGTTTTTCTTTTTTTCTTTGATATACAGTGTTGTTTAATACCGAGGACCGTCGCATTTTAGTATATTTAACATTAGCCTAACCTAACCTAACTTAACCTAACCTAACCGAAAAGTAACCTGTTTCCACGACGGTCTAAACTCCCCCTCACGTTCCCTGTGTATGGGTGCGCGACGGTCTAAACCCTGCTCACGTTCCCTGTTTATGGGTTTGCGAAGGTTTGTAATACTTCAATGTATCTATTTCAAGTCAAATATACATTTCCGCGCATCATCAAACCATACTAAGTCTACTACTAATAATATTAACCCATTAGTACCAACAGAATAGCGACAAAATAGGGGTAGTATAACTGTAGATTTATCCCTAGACCTACTGTAGTACATTTGATAAAAGACTGACTCTCACCTAACACCTACACTGTGTCCGTAGTAGGTTACCTATAGTCTGGTTTGGGTAGGGTCAACTCGGACCATCCCCAACTAGGCCCACTCTCAACCAACTCGGCCCAGCTACAAACAACTCGGCCCACACAGTTTAGAAAGAACGTCTACCCATTAAAAATTAAGTTATAATTCATACACCACTGACTCTGGTTCATTTCATCTGACGGTAAATTGCTATCTCTTCATTTTGATTACTCCGCTATTATGCAGGTTTTGTCGCGGAATCGGTTGTTAATTATGAAAACTTGTCACTAATATGAAGCAGAGACCTAGTAGCTTCACATAATCCCGTTAGTTATCGAAAAATCAGTTGCTAAGGGATTCAATTTACCGTCAGATGATATGAAACGGGGTATAGTATGTGGGATACAACACTAACTTTTACCTGCCAGGTAATAAAGAGTTCCTAGTAGGCCTACTGTTCCTAGGTATCCCATACCTACCATCTGATCCCTTGTCATTAACCTAACCTAACCCTCACCTAAAACCTAGTAGGCTATAGCCTATGTCCCTAGTACTGTACTTAGTACGTGGGATACAAAACTATCCCTCACCTAACGCCTAGTAGCCTATCGAGTACAACTCCATTTATTTGTCACCAATTATTTTGACATATTTGAAGACAGATATGGAATCTATAATTATGCTCTAAGCATCATATTAAAATTAGTTTCAACCCTCGGCAAAACCTAATAAAAATATATGGTACCCAAAATGGATTTTTTTCGTAACATGGTTGTCAATACCTTCCTATAGACGGCACCGATTCGTACACACGCCATTTAGAACAAACATTCCCTATATACCTGTATATACATATACCGGTATGGTTAATATACAGGAGACGCAACAATATAGGTAGCACATTTGTAATGGCAGTTTTGGGTTCCTATCATCATATGCTTCATTTCTATATACTTTTTATCCCCTGGGGAAAAAAAACAAATCTTGGGATTTTTTTTTTTTTTGGTCATTAACCTAACCAAAAAACCTAACCTAGCCTAATAGCCCCCAAATACATATAGGTTAGGCTAGGTTAGGTTTTTTGGTTAGGTTAAAAAACAAATCCAAGAAAAACATAAAAACTATATATTTTTGTTTTCCCCCGGGGATAAAAAGTATATAGAAATGAAGCATATGATGATAGGAACCCAAAACTACCATTAGAAATTTGCTACCTATATTGTTGCATCTCCTGTATATTGACCTTTAAGGGAAACCACTGTTCTATAGCCTACGCCACGTTGATTGGTATGAATCGAAAAAGTTAAAAATATAAATGTCCTCATATAAGCTTCAAATTTAAAAAAAAATTACACTAACGTGTAGATTGAGTCATATTGCATTATAATTGTAGATGTAAATTGATATTACTATACATTACAGTATAGGTGAAACGGGCCAATATAGGCTAAGGTCGGACGTTGTTATTGTTGTGTCGGAGACTCACGCAGCCAGGACGCTTGGCGTGTGTGATAGAATTTGCCGGCGCTACTGACTGGAAACGGAGATTGGAGGATGACGAGAATTTGGCCCAATGTGATGCCCGCTTAACCCATCATACAAATTTGCTAAGAAAATGCGTGTGGAGTTCGAATAGGCCTACATGTGTGAACAAAAGGGAGGCATGTGGAGTTCTGCAGTCGGTAGAGCACAAGGTTGAGGAAAGTGTTCTCAGATGGTATGGTCACATGACAAAAATACCTGAAGAAAGAATAGTTAAAAGTATCTATGACAGTGAAGTGGAAGGAAGGTGTGGAAAGCCGAGAAGATGATATGATATTCTTTCACTCGATAACAAGAAACTGGCTAGGCCTAAAGCACGGAGTAGAACAAAGCTGCGGCGGATGTCTTTTTCCTCAGGAGTTGTGAATGTGTGGAATAGCTTACCTAATGCAGTGATTGAGGCAAGGAATGTGTTCTCCTTTGAAAAGCTCCTTGATAAGTTTTGGGGAAATCAGGCTATTCAATATAACTTGGACAAAATTACAACCACTCCGGGCCGCCACATGTTTCAACTCGGGGGATGATGATCTGGACTAACAAGACCTGCGTCCAGTAGCGCCGTGAGTTAAGGTAAAGTTACACGTACTTACCATAAAAGCAATCCCCTGGTCAGTTTGTAGATACAGCAATGTTAAGAAATCCTCAATTATAACACACACGTGCACACTGACGCAAGAGACACATCCATTCACTTCCGTAGTTGATCGGACACTGAAGTGAAATCTCTACCGGAAGCAGAGTTACCAAAAGATCCCTTCTCAAAAGTCGCTGGAATGTGCGGATATAACAAATAAATTTACAAAAAACGATGGAATGGTGCCACAATCTCTAAAATATGGCTCTACAATGTCTGAAATTTCTATAATATCACTAGGAAGTATGTCGCTAGATTAAAGTAAATACCTCTAGATCTAGCATTAAAGTAGCGAAATTGGCAATACTGTCCAGAAGCTAGGATTCACCTAGCAACAAGCTTCGAACTACTCGAGGAGGGAAGAGCTGTGTGTTGGATATTGGGGGGAGGGGGGGGGGGGAACCAATATCCTTGAATTTAAAAGGTTTATAATTTCGCGAACATGTAATCCGATAATGTCATTTGTGAGTTATAGAGGGTTTATAGAAGTTATAGAGGGTTCAAGAGTTTCGGCCTACTTATTTGGAACGGTATAACAAGTATGTCTTACAGGTGTATACGCGGTTTTGTTTGTATTATTAGTATTTAAATGTTAGTCATACAAAATGTAGATCCAAGGGGTAAGTAGTGGATGCTGTAGCAGTATGGCCGAATGTTGACGATGGGCGTGTGGATATATTGGAGTGGAAAGGGGATCTCTGTTACTATGGAGTCTCTATTAGGATGTACAGTTGCCTACATAAGTTCTGTTCCTCTCCGTGATCTTCTACATGAGAAAATAATGCGCATGATTGAATGACGAGTGTAGGTTGTTAACTAATCTGACTATAGTCTATTAGTTTCCAGCTGAGGGTAAATTGCTATGTTACTATCTTGGTTACTCAGCTATTACAAAATTTTGCAGCGAAATAAGTTGTTAATTGTGAAAACTTGGCATAAATACGGCGCAGAGACAGTAGTTTCATAGCTTTCCTATAAGTATCGAGAAGTCGGTTGCAACAAGGTTAAAGTGGTCCTGGTGGACTCCATCCCCACCTCCTTAACCCTCTCCGATATATGACGCGATTTTGAGCCTATTAGGGATACTTAAAGCCTTTGTTACCATCAGGGGTATTTAGAAACCTTTAGTTTAGTTACTTCAACCTCTGCAGTTGTCGTTGAGTTAACTGTGGGCAGAAAACTAATTTTGGAGAGGTAATTATAAGAGTGAGAGAACTATTTCTTATTGCTAATCTGGCAACCTCTGCGTCATATGAGTGTGAAGGGGTGTCACCTGCTTTGTTTCTTTCTTTTCCTTTCTCTCTCTGGCTTGTATCCATTCGGCCCCATTCAACCTACTGTTTTAAGACGTTTATCCCCATCTAGGTGTCTATTTTTCATGTAGGCCTATGTATATACTCAGGCCCATTCCCCACTTTTCCTTTTATGGGGGGGGGGGAACTCAAGACAGAGCCCGAATAGGGACAACACAACAGAAAACCATGAACACACAAAAACAAAATACAAATTCACACAGATCTAGGTTACCCAGGAGAAGACCCAGAGACCAGGGTCACCAAGGTCCCTCCAGCACTCTCCCGGCCCCCGACCACCCGGAGAGGTTCCGCTCTCAGCAGGCAGACATGCAGCGAAGCCGAAACCACAAGCCCGCCCACCACACTTCCAGGCGCACCCTTCATACAAACCGTCTCCCCGGGCCAGGCGCCTGATGGACTATTATCTAGTGACTTTCTAGTCCAACTTGCGCCCAACCCCCTCTCCCAATTGACCACGTGTTCCTTATCTATTAACAAGCATTCTCCATTCATTCCTGTTTATTACCACTTCCCTTGCCTGATCTACAGTATAGTCATTCCTCTATCATCCAAAGCTTGTCTTACACAGTCTCTCCATCTCAATGGGGGTCTTCCTGCCCTTCTATCTCCCCTTGTATCTGACTCACATATTCTCACAGATGAGTAATCAATAAAAATATAATCATGAACTTAAACATAGATGCAAATAATAAAAGACACAATCAAAATGGACATCAGTTTTTATTTAAAGAGAACTATATATATAATACACAGAGTAGAGGGGGTACAGAGAGGGGGATGGGGAGGGAAGGGGGCGAGATATGTTACATTGAGAGAAGGCTATGATACACGTTAAGATATGGTACAGAAGTGGAGAGCCTGTATAGTAAGACAGATCGGCCAATAGTTTCTTTACCAGACGCCATTTCGGTGCCCTCATGATCATGGTAGAAGATAATTCACAATGCCGCGAATGCGTAAATGTGGGCTTAATCATATTGTGAAACTTGCAAAATAAACAAACCAAAACAGGGACGACACAATATATAGGCAAAACAACTTGACCCTTTGAGTGCTGGCGACGTCTTTTTGTATGTATTTTAGCTGCATTTAGACGATTTTATGAAGCGTAGGATGGATATACTGTATGGTAGCTAAAAGGATTAATAGCCTTTTAACAAGTAGACATCATTCTTAAGCTGAATAAAATAGTCTAATAGTAGCCAGCGTACAATAAAAAGGACTTCACCGGTACTGAATGGCTTAAATACTCCGTAACGATCAAGTATCGAGGCGATCATTCATTTACGATCAAGTAGGATTTAGATCCGGAGGCCAAACTGAATATTCCGTATGCCGAATGACTATCACAGGTATGGACATGCTTAGAGTGGGTCAGTGTTGCCATATTAGACACTTTCCCGCTAGATCTAGAGGGATTTACTTCGTTCTAGAGGCAAATTTTCACATCTAGTGACATGAATTCTAGCGATATTCTGTAGATTTGAGCCATTATGGATAGATATTGTAGAAAGTGCCGTTATTCTAGCTATTTTCGGCATATATTAATTCTGTAGATTTGAGCCATTATGGATAGACATTGTAGAGAGAGTGCCTTTATTCTAGATATTTTCGGCATATACAGTATATATTCTGTAGATTTGGGCCATTATAGATAGATACTGTAGAGATTGTGCGGTCATTCTAGCTATTTTCGGCATTTATTTACAATCTAGCGGACTTGATTTGGTACCGTAACATTGGAGTGTATCAAGAGAGACTTACTGACACCAGTGGCACCAAGATGGCGGAGGTTGGCCGGTCTCTCTTACTATAGGGTCTCTAGTATGGAGCATTGTCGGTTAACCCTTTCGGTGCAGTGGCTTCATATTCATAGTCTTCTGGCTAACGTTAGATGATTTCATTTACAATTTGGTATTTTGTGTATGTGTATTGTGTTGCGTTATTGTGCAAGTGATTATGTGTATTTTGTTAGACTCTGTGATGTTGTGTGTGGAAGGAAATTTGTATCATAGAAAAAGGCTTAAAATTGTTTCCAGAAGCACATTCAAACAGATGGCCACTTTTTATAATGCATCTATTTATCTATGTTGAAATTAAAACTTTAAAAACACACATTATTGAATCAAGGGATGTATAAAGTCTGTATATTTAGCTTGCCATTGCTCTACTTAAAATAGCTTAAATACCATAAATAAACCTAGCACTGGCCAGCAGGAAATCTTGCTAGGTGGTACTTAAAATACAAAATATATAGCCTAATATAATAAAAGCTGTAAGATTGTAAGGACTTTATGAAACTCCCGACTCTAACAGATCATTCCTAAGCTGGATAAGATCATCCGAAGTTAGCCAGAATACAAGGAAATGACGTCACTGTACAAACGAGGCTACTGAGCAAATTGATAAAACGGAATAGAAAACTAACTTTATTTCGTAATAATTTCCACATAATTATGTTTATATAAGTTTGTGTCTATATATTGTGGATTTTCTAGTTTTGGTTTGTTTTGTTTTACAAGTTTTACATTTTAATTTATATTATGCAGTTTCTGGTTTGGTCTGTTTATTTTGCCAGTTTTACATTTTAATTAATTTAATTAATAAAATGAGTAAGATAAAAGAGAGTATGTATGCATGTACAGTATATACTCAGGCACATACCCCATAGCTGGGGGTGGCCGACTCGGGACAGAGATTAATGAAATTAAAATGGCACCACTGCTCAGAAAGAGTAAAACCAACTTGTAATACAACACTCAATATTGATTTACATTTTTTGCATAATTTTGTATGTACCGGTATTTGGGTTTTTAATATAACCAATATATTCAAACACATTTTAATAAACAATAGATTACACGGATAAATACCACTAAAATACTTTTTATAAAATTCTAATCTTATTTGTCAAATTCCAATGTACAGTACTGTACTTCGTATATAAAAGTATGACTCTTACCATTCTAAACCCTTTGCCCGATGATGCCGTTTCACCTCGGATTATGGCTACAATTAGATGATTTTATGCAGTTTAACCCTTTGAAGATTATGATGCATTATGAAAATTTACTCTGGCTGTCATTAAACTATTGAATACAGCTTAGGAAGGATCTGTGGGAATTTTAAGGGTAAAGACTATCTCAAATAACCCTCTGATTTCCATATACCCTTCCTGCTAAAGAAAATCGTCTAATGGTAGCCAGAAGCGCAGACCGAAATGATATCATCACGCTGAAGGGGTTAAAGAAAATTGTTAATACTCTTTCATCAATAATATAGTATCTTTAAAAAAAACTCTATATTGTCAGTAAATTTTAAAAATGAGCTCCCCTGGTGAGGAGTTGCAAGGAAATAGATTCTAAACCGATAGTCTGTTGTTTTTCAGCGGAAGGTAAATTGAATCCCCCCGTGCAGCTAATTTTCATCATGAGAAACTCGACAACAAACAGGTCTCCCTCACTGTCCGATACCCTGATTTACCATATTATTTTAGGTTTTTAGGTGTTTGTGTTTGGCTTTTAGCTGATCCGAGAACACATCCCCATTTACCCCATTCGTTTTAGGATTTGCTATATGTTTTTTCTATTTAATTATAATGTAAAACTTGCAAAATAAACAAACCAAAACGTATACGAACACAGTAAAAAGACAAAACAACTAACCAATATCGCTATGTGGAAACAACGCATTAAGTAAAATAATAATTTATAAATAAAAAAACACAATCCACCACATAGGGTGTACATTGCTACATGAGCAAGTTAATCTGTTTCCCAAGCAAACTAATCGCACACATAACAACGCACCATAGTCACGTTCAAGGAATTAGTCAATTTGGAAAGTCGGGGGACGTTCTGGTAAATTTGACTAAACTCTGCATGAATAAAGAAACTACAATTACAGTAGTGTCAAAATATCGGGTTTTCACGAACGTAACCCAATCGTAAATGGAGGGAGACCTGTAACTGCAACACATGTCAAATACAGCAAACAATAACAATGATCGCAACATAAACATTCATAGCTATAGAAAGCCAAATATATATTTATCTATAATTGATGTAAAAAAAGAAACTGCTACGTTTCAGCATCATATTATTGCTAAACTATTTGTAATTAACAGCATATTTGGTTATAAAAAGTTTGTAATAACCAAGTAATTGAAGAGGAGACATGGCAATTTACCGTCAGCTAAGAAAAGACAGGCTATAGTATTATAAACAGCATCACAACAGCCCTGCTGTATATATATATATATATATATATTTATAAATGACTGATATGCTGGCTAACTGAAAGGAAACCAAACAAGTAGAGAATATAATTATATATCGGGTGATTTTGGCACTTTTAGTACGCTAAATGTAAAAAAATACAAATATAATAAAATAAATAACAAGTAAAATTATATAAAAAACAAAATTAAAAATTAAAAGAAAACCGATAATTTTGAAAGTACAGTACAGTCATGGTCCGGAATTTCTCTCTTTACGTACATGACCTTCTTTACATCATTAGGTGTTCCAAGTATTCATAACCACACCTGTACTTTACCATACAAATAAAAAAATCAATAAGAACTTAATAACTTAAGTAACAACTCAATAACTCCATAATAACTCTGTAATATAAACAGAAACTCAAAATTATGCAGTATGGCCCACTTTATATGTCTGGTACGGCATTTCTATGTATCTGGTGAACTAAAAATAATATAGAAGTGTAAGATTTAGGATTGAAATGATATCATGGTTGGAGAGGACGTTGAGTATTTGATAGTGAGGCAATCTCTTGAGCCACGGGTACACAAAACACGTACAGACACAAGCAAAATCTCCTGCCTACCTTTGCTCGGTGTCAAGTCAAAAGAAAGTTTATTTTACTCGCAAAGGCGGGAACGAATTTAAGCTTCCGACTGTACACACACAAGCACAGAGCACGCACTTATGTCATGGATTTCCCTGCCATAGTTATTTTGTTTTTTAAACTCGTTATGCTGGATCTGAGTAAGACTAAACACAGATAGAAAACAAAGCACATGCTCCACTGAGCTTTAAGACGCACGTTACTTACACACACACGGACAATCACACAACACTCACAGAAGAAAATGGAAGTTTGGAACACAGACTATGATACTGGAGAGCCATCACATTATGTCCTCACCAAATTTGTGTCTTGGGCCTCCTTGGAATAGCTAGCGTTAATAGCACTGAAGTCATCGCAGCGTTAACATCACCACAGCATAACATGACCAGAGCATAACGTCACCATAGTATTAAAGTCACCGTAGCATTGAACTTCTCACTGAATTAACATCTCCACTGCCTTGAAGTCGCCGCAGCACTCGTGTCGCCATCACATTAATGCCAGTCTTGCATTAAACGTTGCTCCTGCTGTATAAACTCGCCAGTATACTGTATTTTTATCAACAACACTACTCAGGTCAGGTCAGGTCAGAAATATTAGGATGGTGCAGTTAGCTATGGTGATCTGTATATTGATTTATAAGATGCATGACGACTTTTATATTGACGCTACAATCCAAGGAGGTAATAATCTACGTCTGCACATTTTGACTGGCACTTCTACATGAATGGTATATTGTCACGTTCTAGAAGGTATACATGCAGGCTTGGAGTATATATATATATATACAGTATATATATACCATATATACAGTATATATATAAATACATATACATATACCAGTACCTGTATATCAATCCCTGGTTCATTCCAGAGATAGATTTGGATAGAATGAGACAAGTAGAATTTTTATAAGTTTGTTCCAGAGATGCCTTGAGGCGGACAGAATGATGCAAGTGGTTTTTTGAGACGTTCGTTCCAGAGTTAAACTTGCGGACAGAATGACACAATTTTTTTTTTTAGAGGATATTGGGCTATGAATACACTACAGTACTCTTTTCGCCATAGTCCAATGGGAAAACACGGCCTACAGTATAACATATAATTACAATTTTCAGCAGAGGTTATTATTGTTAATAAGTTTCTTCATTTTGAAAAGTATTGAGGCATCGTTACATAATTTGATTAGTGGTAGAGATCTGTTGCTGCTGGAAAACTGGATGATAATTTCTTGATTCCTTTTTATTTCATATAAAGGAACGCAAGAATACGCTTTCTTTCATGATATTTTCTCCGATTCCTATTTATTTTATACAAAGGAATGCGAGAAATCTGTTTCAATCTCTTTCAGTGGCACAGACAATAGGACTAGATACCATCCTTAATTAGTATATTCACAGGTTTATAATACAAGTGTCCAATAAGTACAACCAACACTTCACAACAAATCAATCGACGGTGAACACAAGAAGTATCGAGTGCCCTGAACGCTACGGTACTGTACACGAGTCTCCTTGGCTGTCCATCTTGAAAACTTTGCTAGCACATATCAAGCACATTCAGTACTCTTAAGATTAATTTTTTGTTTTTTTTCCAATGCATGCAAACATTTGTCAGTACGTATTTCTAGTGGCTCAGTAAAACACACAGCGACTATAAAACATTTACATAAATAGTTATTCAAATTATCTATTATTATCATATTATACCGGGTAATTATTTTTTAATGTTACTTTATCTATGGCATATTTTCAAGTCAGAATCTTCAGCAGCTAGCACAGGGTTAGTGTCTAGGGAAGGCTCGGGAAATGGGAGGGAGGGAGGGGGGGAAAATGGGAGTCGGGAGGCTATGTACAATCACTAAGAAAAATGTGTGGACCTCTTCAGTTTTCCCATATGCAAATGCAACTACTGGCATTGATTTATGAATGTAATTTGCTTTATAGTGAGTTACAGATATGATCCTATTATTATTGTATATAAAATTGCATTCATGTATCTGCTTACATAGAAATACCTGCTTAATGAAAAGCATACGAGGTCCACAACGGTTTCCCAGCACCTGTACACATGATATGGCTTAATGGTTATCTGCCCACTATGTACACTAAAGCTTGGCCAGTCTCCAATAAGTTAATGCGTTAGGAAGCAACGTGTCCGGCCCGATGCGGGGGAAGGGGAGGTAGCCCCGCCCCCGCCTCACGACCACGCGCCCCAGGGGTCACTGAACCGCAGTCTCGGGTGGGGTGGAGGACTCGGGCTTCGTGCAATAGAATCTCTTGTGGGCCAAAAAGGAATCGGTGTAGGAGAAGGTGATGTTGCAGGCCTTACAGTAACGCGGTACGTCCCCTGCGCCCGCCCCACTCTGCCCTTGGGTCTCTGTTGTTGGAGGTTCGTCTGGAGAGGTGTGGGGTGAGGCTTGGGGTGGCTGAACTTTGTCGTCAACTTCTTCCACTTCTAGCTTCACTTCCGGCTCCAGTTTGATGGCAGGCAGTGGTGGGGAGCTCACTGGGTTCCCATTCTCTACTGGGTCATGTCTTTTGGGTTCATTTGGGGAAGGGCTGGGTCCAGGGGCCGGGGTGTCGGTGGCTCCCGTGGCTTGACTCTCCAGCAGGGCCTGTAGGTCTTGGGTGAGCTTGGTGTCCAGCCCAATTTTGTGGACTAGGGCCAGGTGACGAGCCAGGGTGGTGCGGTAGGGGGTAACGTATGCACAATAATTGCAAGTCAGAGGTTGGTCTGAACACTCACCAGCTCCCTCCGCTAGCAGGGCGGAGAGCGTGGGGTTCTCTAAAATAACGCGAGGTAAGTCGGCAACACCCCTAGCTTCGGCCACGCGTCGGCTGCCATCATCATCCTCCAAAATGCAGGAAATAAAATTCTCCTCCTGAAGGTCATTAGTGCGTTTTTCAAAGTGCATTCGGATGTGTGTTCTCATACCTCGTAGAGTATTTCCTCGATATCCACAGATGGTGCAGCGAAACCCCTTGATCCCTGCATGAGTGTCTAAGTGCTTCTGTGCTGCAGCTGCTGTTGGTGACACAGCAGGACAGCAGGGACATTTCCACCCATGAGAGGGGGCAGGGGAGGGTGTGACACACTGATGAGCTGCTTGTAGGGTCTCTGGCATGGCACATCGGCATCGTGGGCACCGCCACAACCCTTTGCTCACGCCCTCCTCTCCCCCAGCACCCTCACGCTTTGGGCAATAGTAAGTCTGGTGAGCCTTTAAATTGTCTGGAGATGTAAATTTAATACCACATGCAGTACAGATGAACTGGAGAAGAGGCTTAACTTTACCTCCTTCCTTCATACCAGTTGTGGGTGGCTTGAGAGTGGCGGGTGTGGGTGTATCTTGGTGTGTAATGGGAGAGTGTCGGGAGGTGCCAGAACTACTGCCCTCACCTCCCCCAGTGGCCGCTGCTGGACTCCTGCTGCCACTCGATCGCCGATCATCATCTGGTCTGGTAGCCACTCGAGCAGCGCAATAATGTTTTTTGTGGACCTGCAAGTTCTCCTCTTTGAAGAAGACAATGTTGCACTCATTGCACTTGGCTTCCCCTTGCTTGACAATGACAGGTGGACTGGCCATGGCTGGGGCCAAGCCATTCATTAATAAATCAGAGTTAAGAAGCTTCAGTGTTAGTTCTGGAGGGATACCCTGAAGACTTTGTAGACCAGCTAGAGACAAGCCACCTAAGCTCTCCAGACTAGCCAGGAGGTTGGGGAAGCCCGGGGGTAGTTGTGGAAGTCCGGAAGGTAACTGGGAGGGTTGTCCCGGAGAACGAGCAGAGGTGGAGGGTCTGGGAGAATCTGCCAGGCCACGAGGAGAACTGAGTGCGGGTGCAGCAGAGGCTGGGCGAGGGGACCTGGGAGTAGACTGACCGTCTAGTTCACTGGAAGGGGAGGGGCGAGGTGGGGAGGTTAAAAGCTTACCCTCAAACTCTCCAGAACCGTGAGATGAGCCAGGACGGGACTTAGGGCCTGGAGACCTGGCTGAGGTTGGTGTGTTAACTTCTCGGTTCTCCTTTTCCTCGTCGCTCAGTAGATCTGTCTTCACTGCCAATTTTGGTCGCTTAGTGGTGAGATCCAGGGGGCAATCCCTCTCCATTCTCCTCTTTGTCCCAATTTCAATAGTCCCACATTTGACTCTTGACTCCTCCTTTGGTGAAGTCTTTGGTGGGGAGGTTGCATTATGTTGAGGTGAGGCCAGTGGGGGCAGGGTAATGGTAGCGGGGGATGTACCTCGTGCGGTAGAAGATGGAGAGAGGAGAGGTGGAGGAGCATGGCCTGAGAGGGAGCCTGGTGATAGGGGCTGCACTTGTCCATTAGGAAGGACAACTGCTGCCCCGGCCTGAGGCAAGACATGTGGTGGCAGCAACTGAGCTCCGGCCACCAGGGAGTATGGCACCAAAAGAATTGGATTAGTGGGTAGGGCCAGGATGGGTTGACCACTACCTGCAGCTGCCCCAACTAAAGCTGCCAATGCTGAAGCTGCCGTCCCACTGCCCAGGACCGTCCCAGTCTCCTCTCTAGCGGGACTCTTGTTGCCCTTCAGTACATGGCGCGTCTGGCAATAGTGTATCTTGTGTACCCTGAACGTTTTGACTGATGAAAACTGTATGTCACAATCAGCGCAATACCGATCCATGGCCCTTCCCTCCGCTCCTGACGTCTGAGATGGGTGCTGAGGAGCGGACGCATTCTTCCCCATCTCCTCCGGGCTGGTGTGGATGTTCATGTGGCCGTTGAGACTGAGCTTGTGTGTGGTGGTGTAGGGGCAGTGGGGACACCGTAACACCCGGCCCCCTGCCCCTCCTTCCTCATCCTCCTGTGCCCCCCCGGCTTCCACTCGGGGACTCACGCTGCTGGGGGAAGTCCGCGCGTCTTTCACACCACCATCATTTTCTGGAATATAAAGTCAAGGTTAAAAAACATTGGATTTCAGTGTTACCTAACCTAGCAATCCAGTTACTATACCATCAAAACATTGGTACTTTATTATCAAACTATTTTGTAATACTTCTAGGACTAATACATTTAGGTGTATTATTTCCTGGTGATCAATAGCAAGCCTGCAATTTAGGAGGAATTGTTCTTTGGCCGGAAAATGCTCAAATTTATCTTGAAGGTATGTTTGGAAGTTTGATGGGGGTCCCGGGAGGAAACTAAACAAAATTAATAAATAAACAATTAATATATACCACCCCATAACCCCTTCCGTACCGGCGATGTCCTTTTCATTTTATTCTGGCAACTATTAGGCAATTTTATTAACCCTTTCACGCTTTTATGACGCAGAGGTTGCCAGATTAGCAATAATAAATAGAGTTCTCTCACTCTTATAATTACCTCTCCAAAATTAGTTTTCTGCCCACAGCTACCTCAAAGACAACTGCAGAGGTTGAAGTAACTAAACTAAAGGTTTATAAATACCCCTGATGGTAACAAAGGTTTTAAAGTATCCCCAATAGGCTCAAAATCGCGTCATATGCGTGAAAGGGTTAAGAATAGGAAGGACGTCTACCCATGAAAAGGCTACAGACTAGGAAAAATATTACTTTGAGCTACCATATATCATACCTAAGCTTCATGAAATCGTCTAAATGCAGCTGAAATAGAAACAAAAAGACGTCACAGGTGCTCCAGGGGTTGAGGGGGTAGTGCTTGTTTTTTGGTCTATGTATGTATATATATATGTATATATATATATATATATATGTATATATATATATATATATGTATATATATATATATATATATATACTGTATATATATACATATATATACAGTAGAACCCCGCCGATCCGGTGCTCTCAGATCTGGAAACCCAAGAGATTCGGACAGCATTTCAATCCAGACTCATGTTTCAGCCAACCAAACTTGTCTGGATGGTTTGGGAAAAATAAAAATCAATCCGGAAAAGAGTGAGACGAATACAAGTCACCGAGCGTCTTGTTTACATCCTGCGTTTGGTACAGGCGGTGCCTATTATCCCAATTACTGTACATTGTTCTCTATAATACAGCCCCTCCACAAAGTCCCTCTTTTCAATACAGTTCATGCCGGCAACACTATCAAACAAGCTTTATTATCCCCTATTCAAGTAATTTTAAGCTCACAACCTTAAGAGATTCACGATCACGCATTCTCGATGTACGACACTGTAGTAAATAGAGAGTCAGAGACCGCTGGTACATTTCTAATTATTTTAGGAGATACTATTAGTCATATATTGTCAATATTGATTCTTATCGAATACAATAATATATAAAAGCATATATTGTCAATATTGATTCCTATCGAATACAATAATACAGTATATAAAAGCTCAATACTGTATTGACAATTTATTATGTACCACCAGTCAGCTGAGCATCAGTCTATGTTTACTAAAGTGCCGAAAATTGGGAATCCGTTAATCTCGTAACATTGTGAACTTGAATTTAATTAAATTGGGAATAATATAGCTTCTAGATGGTGTTGGTGGTATAAACTGTATTGGAAAGAGTCTTTGTTTAATAAAGAGACTGTTTACTGATGTGCATTGGTGCACGTACTTTGAAAAAAAAAAATAGGCCTAGGCCTACTTTGTACAATCGAGTATCATTTATATCTTCAGTATACTTAGCAATTACAAGCTTTGGGTCAGTGTATACTGGGGGAACATTGTAATCAGTTTTTAGAAGGGTCTGTACATCAGAGTTTGATATCCAGACTTGTATGTCAGCACTCAGCCATCCGTATTTGTCTGGATGGCTGAAACCTAAGTCTGGTTGTTTAAGTTAGATATCCGGATTCATGTTTCAGCTATCCGGATTTGTCTGGATGGCTGAATATATATCCGGACTTTTGGCAGATCCGGACTTTTGGCATATCCAGACAGGGTTCTCCCCCAATTAGTCTGGATGGGCGAGGTTTTACTGTATATATATATATATTTATTTATTTTTTAGTTTCCTCGCTAGACCTCCATCAAGCTTAAAAATACACCCCCTAGACCCCCCCCTTTTCAAGATAAGTTTGTACATTTTTCTGTAGAAAAATTTCCCGGCCAAAGGCTGGTTCCTTCTAAAATCAGGCTCGCTATCGCTCGCCAGTAAAAGACTGATATCTAAATGGTACGAAAGGTCTTAATATTGACAAAGAAATGGGGCAAAATGCTCAAAATTGCCAAAATAATGGAACGAACGTCTTACAATCTCAAAATAAATATGCTAAACATGAGGGAGAAGGGGGTCCAGAAAAAGAGACTACCTTCCCCTTAAATAAAGAAGACAGGAGCCACTACTACATTTCCACATCCTCCTCAGCTCCCCGCCATGGAGTGGCTTCGGTCACCCAGGCTTTATTGTGGTCAGCAGGGAGGGTTCTGTGGGGGCGCTCGGTTATGGCCTTGGCCTTGCTCGGGGCCTTGGGGCTGTTCGGCCAGGCAGCTTGGGGAACAACAACAACTAACCTTGTTGCTGGGATGGTCTGTGGGTGCAGTAGAACATGCGGTGAGCCTCGAGGTTACTGGCACTGCTGAACCGGATGCCGCACACACATAATGTACCTCCGACGCTACCGTTGACACCACCACTACTGCTTCCGGCGCCACCCTCTGACAATCCAACACCACTGCCGCCGCTTCCGCCACTCCCACCGGTCAACCCACTCAGACCCTGGGCCAAGCTGGCTACTGCAGCTGTTGAGGTAAAGCGAGATATGATTACATAATTCAATAAAGTGATTATTCATTGTATCATATATAAATGCGCAGAATTTTGGTGTGAGTATCCTAGGTTCGAGTCCTTGGAGTGCCTTTCCCGACCCAGATTGACCTTTATGCAGATAAATGATAAGGGTCAATCTGGGTCGGGAAAGGTCGTAGGGAAAGATTTTACGATGTTTAAAGGAACGGCCCTATGTATGTATGTATGTACTGTATGTATGTATGCATGTACAGTATGCATTATGTACAGTACTCAGTTTACCCACCAGGGGCAAGACGATGTAGCGCAGGCAACATGGAAAGCAGCGGGAAGCCTTGGATGATGTTGGAGAGCTGCTGTCGGGCCGCCTCCATCTCCGGGGACAGACGCGGAGGGGACACGGGGCCGCGGGGGGTGAGGGTCAGGCCGGAGCTAGGGGGAGAGGGGGTCGAGGGCACCTCTTCCTTCATGTTGGCTTCCGTTGGCTTGGGGCTGGGTGTCGAGGATGACCGGGCCTCCTGCTTTACCTGCAAGAGATCAATGTGTTAGAGGCCATAAATAATAGCATCAGTAAAAGTTACACATAGTGAATTCTTTCCATATTGGCTCTTGGAGTTTAATCTAGAGTTTAATTAAAATGTAAAACTATCTAGACTTTAATTAAAATTTAAAACTTACATAACAAAATAGGACCTACACGACATAAAGACACAACACACTTATCAAAAACACTACGTGGAAACAACACATTGAAGATTTAGTAAAACAATATTATGAAATAAAAAACACAAAACTATATTCAGTTACAAATTACAAATTACAAGGTCCTTCCTAACCTGTATCAAATTGTCTAATAGTAGCCAAAATATTATGAAAAAGACATCACCTGTACTGATAAGTTAAACAAATTATAAAATGCAATAATATGAAGTCTACCAGAGGAGGATTAGGCACACACAAATTGATAAAAAATATATTTATAAAAGTAGCCAGAATGAATATAAACACCATGTGAATTACTATAAAACCCCCACCCCAATACCATCTTGTACCCTTGTGGTCGTTCTTCACCTTATTTTTGTAGTGTGCGGTGTTGAAGGGGTAATGTGGTGGTGGTGAGGAAGGGGGGGAGGAGTGGTGGTGGGGGGCGGCACTGCTGGAGGGGGAGGGGGGAGACACTCGACCCTCCTCCTTCTTCTTCTCTCCTCCTCCTGATGATGAACTTAACCTGGGGAGAAAACAGACAATTTAGTTAAGAGTGGTTCATTTACTTACTTATTTCTTTATATATATTTTTAGTTTCCTCGCTAGACCTCCATCAAGCTTAAAAACACACCACCTAGACCCACTTTCAAGTTTTTGTAAATGTTTCGGCCGGTTCCTCCTAAATTACAGGCTCGCTATACCTCGTCAGGAAAAAATCAACACCTAAATGGCACAAAAGGTCTTAAAATTGCCAAACTAATGAAGCAAACGTCTTAAAATCTCAAAACTAATGGGGATAAACATGGGAAGAAAGGGACCAGAAAAAACAACAACTGTACAGTACATCCCTCTCAAGGGGAGATGAGCCGTTTTTTGGTCTATTCATTAATGTATTCCTTTATTTCTTAGTTCGCTCCATAGACCTCCATCAAGCTTAGAAAAACACCCAGTAGACCCCCCTTCAAGATAAATTTGTAAATTTTTCAGTAGAAAAAGCCGGTTCCTCTGAAAATATCAGGCTCGCTATCGTTCGCCAGGAAAAAACCGACATCTAAATGGCACGAAAGGTATTAAATTGACAACGAAATGGGGCGAAAGATGTTAAATTCGCCAAATAATAGGCTGAACGTTTTATAACTTCAAAACAAATGGGGCTTAACTTGAGGGAGAAAGGGGACCAGAATAACGGCCCATCTCCCCTTAAGATAATGGAAGAGACAATTTGAAATTGACATGAAAGAAGAATATAGGAAATTTGACATGAATTTACAGTGTTTTAGCCATTTGAGCATTCCCAACGACATACTAAAAAACTGGGAAGTCTTTATATATCTCCGTATATTTATTAATAATGACCAAAAAGCCAGGAAAAGGTCTTTGGTTTGAGAGTCTGGGATGGAAAATAATTAGGGGAAAACTGAAGGTGAACATAGGAACATGGGAGTATTTATTTGCTCATTTATGTATCCTTTTATTATATTGTCCTCCTCCTCTCCCGATGAACTTAACCTGGGGACTAAATGACAGCGGATAATGTTTATTAGTATTTAGATTGGATGGGCGTATTTATTTGCATATATATTTATATTTTTATAATCTTTAATAGTTTCCTCCCTATACCTCCATCAAGCTTTAAAAAACACCCCCAAAGACCTTCTTTGAAGATAAATTTGTACATTTTTCGATAGAAAAGTGTCCGGCCGAAGGAATAGGTTTGTTCATGGCCATCCCGTCAGTGATTAGGGCGTCTGGCAATATATATACAGTACAGTATATATAGACAGGCATTTTCAGTCTTCCTAAAGGCGGTATCACACAAGCTCTTTTTCCCTCAACATTTATACTGAACACTGGTCTGGCAGCTTACGAAGTCAACATTTAGAATATTTTGGTCACCTAAATTCATCTATCAACAGTCTAGTTTCTGATACCAGGGCAAAATATTCCAGAAATGTTGCCAGAATTTTTTTGATTATCGAATGTTGACTACATAAGCTCTTGCGTGATACCGGCTTAACAGGCATTAAATCATCTAACAGTAAACAATATGTGTGTCATCATATTGTTCGTTGTGGCCTTTGGTACCGTCCCCGAGAGTACGGGATTCGGGTACTACTTGAGTTGTGGCGACTATTATCAAAGTAGGACGGTATGAACCGTAATCCAACCACGGGTCACCTTTTAATGAGTTGTACTTTCCTACTTAACCCTTTCACTACCGGGGAGAGAGAGAGAGAGAGAGAGAGAGAGAGAGAGAGAGAGAGAGAGAGAGAGAGAGAGAGAGAGAGAGAGAGAGAGAGAGAGAGAGAGAGAGAGTGTTTGTGTTTGTGTGTGTGAAAGTCAGTGTGTGTGTGTGTTTTTTTTTTTTTAAAGTGAATGTGTGGGTGTGTGTGTAGGTCCCCCTAAATATGATAACCCGTTCATTGTTGCATTGGCTGCGGCGTTAGGATCACATAGACGGAAGCAAATATAGATATTATATTTGTATCGTTAATTATAAGTTAATTTTAACCCACAAATAAACTTTAAGTGAACATCTCCCCTTAAGGCTTGTAAGATAACGGACCAATTGATAAGGCTATAGTGCCAGTTGTTCTCGATAGCAAGATAAAGAGATAAAATATATATACATAGTCACGTGGTGTACTAATTTGGGAGAAGATAAACAGCTTACTATATCGTTTCGCCAGTCAGTTCGTCCTCTAATATATTTAGACGTTTCGCCCCATTGCTCTGTCAATTTTAAAACATTTCATGTCCTTTAGGAGTCGATTTTATCCTGGCGAGGCTGTAATTTAGGTGCAACTGGTCTTTGGCCAGTACTTTTGTCCATCGAAAAATGTATAGGCCTACATTTATCTCGAGGGGGGGGGGGGGGGGGCGAAAGTTTTGTTTTGTTTTCCCTTAAGCTTGACGGAGGTCTAGGGAGCAAACTAAAAATATGAATATATTTTGAATAACATACAAACAAATAATACAATAACAAATATATATATATATATATATATATATAATGTTAAAGGGTTAAATATAGAGGAAGTGGCTCTGAATAATGCTGGCGATGATGACTGGCAAAATTACCTGTTGCCGAAGTAACCACGAGCCTGATAATAAGGTCACGTGTACCCAGGTGCAGTGCATTTCTGATAAGGATGAATCAGAATTGGCAATATAGCAATTTAACGCTAGATTGATTTATTATTTTAGCAAAGTTACCTATTTACCGCTAGATATTGTTCATAATATTCTTTTGGTAAATCTTCAATGCATTATTTCCACATATACTGTACTCTGTTTTTACCAGCTGATCGCAAGTAAAAATTAACTCCTAAATGGCACGAAAGGTCTTAACCCTTGTCTGGCGGGGGTGGACTTAAGTCGGGCTAGAGAACCATGGACTATGTGGCGGGGACCGACTTAAGTCCATGTGCAATTTTGGAGCAATAATGGCTCTGAGAGAGAGACGAGCGGGTGGAGGAGCGTAGGTCGGCTCATGACCGCTCGGCACGGGTCCCGCGTGACTACTGACGTTTACTCCACACACACCCACACTCACTGCCTCGCTACACAGGGAATTATGTAAGGAAATTACCGTATTTTAGGGATTTTGCACTCGTCTTGCATGATCGTTGCAAGAGAACGCGTGGTCATAGAAGGATGGTTCTGGTGTCATTGGAAAGCTCAATTTACGCCCTTTCAGGGATACACAATTGTATTACGCTCTGGCTCTTGTTTATGCATGAAAAAGAGCACGGAAACAAGGTCGTTTAGGGTAAAACCACCCGCTTGGCGGGTAGTAGAAGTTACTGACGGGCCCGCTCGTAAGGCGTTAAAATTGCTATCTCTCCATCCTGATTACTACGATATTGCCATGATTTTGTAGCGAAATATGTTGCTAAATATGAACACTTGGCAATAATACGACGCACAGACAGCAGTATCATATTTTTCCATTAAGAATCAAGAATTCAGAGGTTAAAGATTCAATTTACCATCAGCTGGAAAAAAACAAATATGACTTTGTTTTTGTTAATTTATCTTTATTTTGTGCGGTTCTCTTTTGGTTTGTTTGTTTTGCTTGTTTTATTTACTTTACCGCTATATCTAGATATATTTACTTTACCGCTATATCTAGAAATATTTACTTTACCGCTAGATCTAGAAATATTTACTTTACCGCTAGATCTAGAAATATTTACTTTACCGCTAGATCTAGAAATATTTACTTTACCGCTAGATCTAGAAATATTTACTTTACCGCTATATCTAGAAATATTTACTTTACCGCTATATCTAGATATATTTACTTTACAGCTATATCTAGATATATTTACTTTACAGCTATATCTAGATATATTTACTTTACCGCTATATCTAGATATATTTACTTTACCGCTATATCTAGATATATTTACTTTACCGCTATATCTAGAAATATTTACTTTACCGCTAGATCTAGAAATATTTACTTTACCGCTATATCTAGATATATTTACTTTACCGCTATATCTAGATATATTTACTTTACCGCTATATCTAGAAATATTTACTTTACCGCCAGATCTAGAAATATTTACTTTACCACTATATCTAGATATATTTACTTTACCGCTATATCTAGAAATATTTACTTTACCGCTAGATCTAGAAATATTTACTTTACCGCCAGATCTAGAAATATTTACTTTACCGCTATATCTAGATATATTTACTTTACCGCTAGATCTAGAAATATTTACTTTACCGCTATATCTAGATATATTTACTTTACCGCTATATCTAGATATATTTACTTTACCGCTATATCTAGAAATATTTACTTTACCGCCAGATCTAGAAATATTTACTTTACCGCCAGATCTAGAAATATTTACTTTACCGTCAGATCTAGATATATTTACTTTACCGCTATATCTAGATATATTTACTTTACCGCTATATCTAGATATATTTACTTTACCGCTATATCTAGATATATTTACTTTACCGCTATATCTAGATATATTTACTTTACCGCTAGATCTATACATATTTACTATACCGCTAGATCTAGACCTATTTACTTTACTGCTAGATCTAGAAATATTTATTTTACCGCTAGATTTACACATATTTACTTTACTGCTAGATCTAGATATATTTACTTTACCGCTAGATATAGACATAATTATTCACTTTACCGCTAGATCTAGACATAATTATTCACTTTACCGCTAGATCTAGATATATTTACTTTACCGCTAGATATAGACATAATTATTCACTTTACCGCTAGATCTAGACATAATTATTCACTTTACCGCTAGATCTAGATATATTTACTTTACCGCTAGATATAGACATAATTATTCACTTTACCGCTAGATCTAGATATATTTACTTTAATCTAGCGGCAATTACTGACATCTAGGAAGATGATTTTTAGTTTTATTCTGAATTTATTTAGCGACATAATAGAGGATTTTTGAAGACTAATTAGCATTTTTTTGCTATATATATTTCCTAACTATTACTATACCCTGTTTCAAATAGGTAGGCCAGAAATAGTGAACCCTAGCCTCTGTAACTCAAAATGGGCTAGAACAAATTAATGGGCTGCAGATTTCCACATCTATTCCCTGGCTGACCCTTCCCAAATGGTAAAAAGGGGGTCTAGGGGGTGATATTCTTTTGCAATGTGTATATCAATCATCACGCATGTATTTTCTTCATTAACTATTTCATTACCTGGAGAACTACCTCAATCGACCACTTGCGAGTATCAGGCTATAAGGAAGTTGGAGCCGTAAACATCCATATTTAACCCTCTCTTAGACAATATCTCTCTCGAGCTCGTTTTCCAGTAGCCTACCCTGATAGTCTAGCTACCACCAGATGATTAGATTCAGCTTAAGAAGGGATTATTCAGAAGTTTCATAAGTGTGATTACAAATTTACATTTATGAATATGAATTATAAATGACATAAAATTAATTTCAATTATCAACCTTTTAACTTTATCTTGTAATTCCGTGCACCTGAACTCAGCTCACCTGTCTAATAGAGCCTTGTCGAGCGTTTCCTTCAGATCTTTATCACAACTACCACTGGCCGTCTCGTTGTTCGCAGTATTAGTGGTGGCTCTCTCCCCGCCCTCCTCCCCCTCCGACTGCCCCACTGCCCTCCTCCCCTCCGATTGGTCCGCGGGTGGCTGTGGGGGCGGTGACGTGGTGCCCTCCCCGCCTGCTGATTGGTCCGAGCCAGGTGACGTCATCAAGGCGCTGGGGGATTTGTTGTTGTCATCGTCGCTGTCCCACTCATCCTCTCCTGGGGGAAAAAGTAAACAAATCATGAGGACAATGTGTTAATAAGAACAACAACAACAACAACAAAAACAACAACAATAATAATAATAATAATAATAATAATAATAATCTATCTATCTATCTATCTATTTACTCAGGCCCATTCCCCATTTTTGTTTTTTCCTATTTTTTTCTGGGGTGGCCAACTCGAGACAGTATATATTATTATAATAATAATAATAATAATAATAATAATAATAATAATCATAATAATAATCATAATAAGTAAACGTGTCTTTATTACAGGTGAACCAGGTGTAATGAGAGTATTGAGGACAGGATGACTGGAGTGATAGGGGTGGGGAGAGTATCTGATCTACCTAGCATTAAGAGGAGGCAGACCGTTTTTCTGGACCCCCTTCTCCCTAATGTTTAGCCCCACTAGTTTTGAGATTATAAGAAGTTCGGCCCATTAGTTTGGCGATTTTAACACCTTTCGCCCCATTTCGTTGTCAATTTTAAGACCTTTCGTGCCATTTATGTGTCGATTTTTTCCTGGCGAGCGATAGCGAGCCTGCAATTTTAAGAGGAATCGGCCTTCGGCCGGAACAGTTTTCTACCGAAAAATATACACATTTATCTTGAAGGGGGGTCTAGGGGGTGTTTTTCTAAGCTTGATGGAGGTCTAGGGAGGAAACTAAAAAAACATATATGAATTAATGAATTAACAGACCAAACAAACGGTCTGCCTCCCCTTAACACACACACACACACACACACACACACTTATAACCAGGTGTATAGAGAGTTTTGAGGACAGGATGACTGGATGATAGTCGTGATGATAATATCTTATTTAATGTAATGTACCTAATACACACATACACACTATATATATATATATATATATATATATATATATATATATTGTGGTTTACTTCTTTTAATAAAAATTTTGTGATGCGATTATTGCCTCTTATATTTTCTTATACCACCCGCTCGCTCATATTATGGAATAGATATTGGAATCTTAAATAGTGATATTTTCTAATTTCTTACGTAACTATCCTCCCCCCCCCCCCCTCTCTCTCTCTTTGACACACACACATTTTATCCCCCCCCCCCCACACACACACACAGCCACCAGACCCTCCCCAAAGCTCTCTCTCTCTCTCTGTTGTTATCTTATCTCTCTCTCGGGACGCCTGCCAGCTTATCCTACCTAGTACACCTGCACTAGAAGGACCACTACGTACACAGATACATATACACCATTATCAACATACACACACACACACACCTTTATATACACTTTTATCATTACACATACACTTACATATATACATCTTTATTAGCAGGCTAGACACACATAAATACACACATAGGCTTTTACCAGTACACACACACACACACACACACACAAACACATAATCACACATATATATATATACAGTACACCTTTATTATCACACATACACACACACACACACACATACACACACACACATACACAAACACATAATCACACATATATATATATATATATATATATATATATATATATATATATATATATATATATATATATACAGTACACTTTTATTATCACACATACACACACACACACACACACATAGACACACACACACACACACACAAACACATAATCACACATATATATATATATATATATATATATATATATATATATATATATATTACACACACTTTTATACACACACACACACACACACACACACACATACACACACACACACATACACAAACACATAATCACACATATATATATATATATATATATATATATATATATTTTCTTTAATACATACGAGGTTGAAAGAAATTTTATTATTCAAAGTTTCCAGGTCTCCACATAAATGTACAATGATACACATATACATACACTTCACTACACAACCAGCATTATCATAAACAGGAACGGATAGACACTATATATATATATATATATATATATATATATATATATACAGTACACTTTTATTATCACACATACACACACACACACACATAGACACACACACACACACACACACACACACATAATCACACATATATACAGTACACTTTTATTATCACACATACACACACACACGCTCATATCAGTACATCCATCCTAGCCCCAGTACATGTTAAACCAGTACAATCCGCTTCACCAGTTCATATCTTATTACATAATGTGTACAAATCCACTCAGTACCGGTGCCTCCTTGTAACTTATATTATGGCTGCTACTAGACGATTATATTCAGTTCATAAAGGGCCTCCAGCATCTAACAGGCTTCTAACTATCTCACTTAATCATTTTGACCACCACAGATCCTTCTTAAACTGCATAGAATCGTCTAAATATAGCCTAGCATAGACTAAACAAAAGACGTCACCGGCACTGCAAATGGTCACATCATTATCTAACAGCACATATTATATTAAGGGGGAGATATTTAGTTTGTTCCCTAGACCTCCATCAAGCTTAAAATTACACCCCCTTGTGTCCCTTTCAAGATAAATTTGTAAATTTTTCGGTAGAAAAATGTCCTGGCTGAAGGCCGGTTCCTCTTAATTTACAGGCTCGCTATCGCTCGCCAGGATAAAATCGACACCTGAATTGCACGAAAGGTCTAAATATGGGGTGAAAGTTCTTAAAATCGCTAAACTAATGGGGCAAACGTTTTATAATATCAAAAGCAATGGGGCTAAACATGAGGGAGAAAGGGGTCAAGAAAAAAATCCCTCAAGTGGAGATCTCCCCTCAAGTCAATCTATCTGACCCTATCGCGAACACGTCGGTTATTCACTTAAGGGGGTAGTGGTTAGTTTTTGGTCTATTCATTTATTTAGTATAGAGTTTCCTCGGCAGACTTCCACCAAACTAAAGGAACGAACTTTTAAAAATCTCAAAGCTAATGGAACGAAGCATGAGGTGGAAAAACAACTAATTCCTCCTTAATTCGAATTTATGTTTAGTATTTAATTTCGAACCTAACCTTGCATACACTATGATTTAGATCGAATGGTATCCAATCGTATAATATTAGCCAGAATATTATTGAGAAGAGCATCCCAAAAGTAAGAGGTTATCTAAATCGCTACCAACCATCCATTATCAAACGCCACATAGATTGAAAATAGAGTTAATCCAAATAGTGGTTCCAAATACCGCGGACTTTTATGGCGAGTGATGGACGAATTCAAATTGTGGTTTAAAATACCGTAGACTTTTATAGTCATGTGATGGGGTCCAAATGCCAAAATAGTTACGGAACCATAACAACTACCATCACCCCTCCTACCACCATAACTAACCACTCTCTTACCACCACCACAACTACCACCACCCCTCCTACCACAACTACCACTCTCCCCTATCACACCACCACAACAACCACCACCCCTCCTACCACAACTACCACTCTCCCCTATCACACCACCACAACAACCACCACCCCTCCTACCACAACTACCACTCTCCCCTATCACACCACCACAACAACCACCACCCCTCCTACCACAACTACCACTCTCCCTTATCACACCACCACAACAACCACCACCCCTCCTACCACAACTACCACTCTCCCCTATCACACCACCACAACAACCACCACCCCTCCTACCACAACTACCACTCTCCCTTATCACACCACCACAACAACCACCACCCCTCCTACCACAACTACCACTCTCCCCTATCACACCACCACCCCTCCTACCACAACTACCACTCTCCCCTATCACACCACCACAACAACCACCACCCCTCCTACCACAACTACCACTCTCCCCTATCACACCACCACAACAACCACCACCCCTCCTACCACATCTACCACTCTCTCCTATCACACCACCACAACAACCACCACCTCTCCTACCACAACTACCACTCTCCCCTATCACACCACCATACCACCACAACAACTACCACCATCCCTACCACTCACCCTTATCACCACCACCATACGTTCCACCACACCAACCGACCTCTCTCTTCTATAAACTCGCTATCTCTCACCCATTATCTCACTCTCTCTATCTCTCGCTCACTCTCCCCTCCCTATAGTCTGGCTCTTTGAATTATCTCAGTGTCTATCTCTCCCTCCCTCTCTCTCTCTCTCTCTTTTCTTATCTTCTTGCTTCCCTTCCTGGCTCTACTCTCTCTCTCTCTCTCTCTTAAACTAATGTCTTTCTCTCTGTGTACATCTGTCAATGTATTATCTAGGCCTGCAGATAAAACAGTTCTCAGCATAATGATATATAATTTCATCAGTTTGAGTTGTATAACCTTTAAAGCCAAGTTGTGAAGCATTGTATTGTCTCGTTTGTGTTCGATACTGATTCAAATGGATATATCGCCAATGTTATGCTCTTGACAGTAGCCTACATCTAAGAGCTACTAAATGTTTGAACCGTTCTATACCGGGGATAACTATTTAATCTTATTGTAGCTTTATTTAGACGATTTTATGCAGTTTAAGAAGGATCTGTGGTAGTAAAGAGGGTTAAGCGAGATATTTCGAAGCTTGTTAAATGAGTCTTCGATTTTACAAACAAACATAAATTTTCACACAAATTCTCACCTAACTCAAAAAATAATTGTCCTAGATCATTAAAATTTTGGAAATCTCTCTTATTTTAGGTGCCCTATATGTGTACCAACTCTTATGAAATGCAGACGAATTCCATTGACACGTTCTAGAGTAAAAAGCGGCCGGTCCGACCCCTTAACTGCTGATTTTATTCAACTTGGGAATGATGTCTACCCATGACAAGGCTACAGACTATCTCAATTAATAATTTTAGCTACCATATAACCTCACTAAGCTTCACAAAATCGTCTAAATGTAGCTGAAATCGAATAAAAAATGACTTCGCTGGTACAGAAGTGGTTAAGGAGAGACGAGTCGCTTTTCTAGACCACCTTCTCCCTCATCTTTAGACCCATTAGTTTGGCGATTTTATAAACTTTCGCCCCATTTCTGTCAATTTTAAGACCTTTCCTGTCAATTAGGTCTCGATTTTTTCCTGGCGAGCGATAGCGAGCCTGTAATTTAAGAGGAATCGGCCTTCGGCCAGGAAATTTTTCTACCAAAAAATGTACAAATTTATCTTGAAAGGGGGTCTAGGGGGCTTCATTTTAAGCTTGATGGAAGTCTAGCGAGGAAACTAGAAAAATAATAAATAAATACAAAAATTGACAAAAAGTGAAGGATCTCCCCTGAAAATCAGATATGTCAACCATCTCTTTATCTCTCCTTCAAGTTTATAGGCTAATACCAATTAACTCGCTACTCTCTCTCTCTCTCTCTTGGATTGCATGAATTAGTATGTAAGTGTAATGTTCCCTTCAGACTAATTTCTTTCTATACTCTATAAAACTTTTCTTGTGGGCATTTGCTGACCCATAAGGTTACACTTCACCCTATTTTCCGTACCTTAGGTAGCGGAGGGTGGGGAGAGAGCCCTCTATTTTGCTGTCCTATTGGTCTACTATAAACTACCCCTGTCTAGTAGTATTAAGGCCGGACCACCTAGTAGGGATCACAAGGTCTATGTAGTCTGGTTATCTGTGTAACCCTGTGTAACTGTCTCTCACACACACACTATCTCTCTCTCTCACAAACACACACACACACATTCTCTCTCTCTCTCACACACACACACACATACACAGTCTCTCTCACACACACACACAGTCTCTCACATACACTCACACACTCTCTCTCTCTCTCTGCTCCCTAGTACACTTGCACTCAACTCTTATCACGCCGATAACGATAAGGCCAGGGTGAGTCGCCTTATCTAGACCTCTCTCTCTCTCTCGTCATCATCTTCATCTCCTTCCTTTCTTTCTCCATTCTTTCTCCATTCTTTTCTCTCTCTCTCTCGCTCTCTCTCTCTCTCTCTCTCTCTCTCTCTTCTTCCTTTCTTTCTACGATGTTTTCTAGCATGTTCTGAAACTTAATAATAGGTGACCGCATGTACAGTACATGTCTTAAAAAGCTGTACAGTGAACCTAACATTTTCTACACTTCTCTTGGTGCGGGAAATATTTTTGCATAATTATACTGTATATATATAAATAAATCTTCCCTTAAATACATCCTTTCGATTAAGTATTTTTTTCACCAAAACATCAACTCCTCTCACGAACCAACAATCTATCCAAATAAATACCCACAGATCTATCCAAATAAATACCCACAGATGTCAAAAACTCAAAATAATGAACAATAACAAACGTTTGGCATTAAACTCTACGCACTTCACCCTCCCAATTTGACATTCACGATAATAATAATAATAATATAATAATAGGCTAATAATAATAATATAATAATAATAATAATAATAATAATAATACGATATATTTAAGATAGGGTTGATTTTTCTGGTTCCCCTTCTCCCTCATCTTTAACTCATTCATTTTGATATTTTAAGACATTCGGCCCATTAGTTTGGCAATGTCAAGGCCTTTCACTCCATTTCTTTGTCAATACTTTTTTTCCTAGAGAGAGAGAGAGAGAGAGAGAGAGAGAGAGAGAGAGAGAGAGAGAGAGAGAGAGAGAGAGAGACAAAATAGAAAACGGAGGAATCGTTTTCCTTGCTTTCGCTCGCAGAAAATCTAGGGAGAAAAAAAAAATTACCCCACCCCCCACTTCTCACTACCCCCCCCCCCCCCCCCTCTCACTCACACACACTTCTCAGTAACCCCCCCCCCCCCCCCCACACACACACTTTCAACTACCACTAACCCCCCCCCCCCCACCACCTTTCTCACCACCCCTCAACCCTTCCATTTATCCATTAACACCACCCGTCCAACACCCACTTATATCCACCCCACTCACCTTATCCACTTTAATTATCCACCTCCACCCACCCAGCCCAACCCCGCTATTAAAAACCGCTCACACACAGAGATTAAACCTGCACTTTTTACGGGCGGATATAGTCTGACAGCTTTAACATTTTAAGCTTGGTGAGAATTAAACTACCTAACATAATCTACCTTCGATATATGGTAGTAAAAAGGGTTAAGGGGGGTGACCCGACTTCGCCGGATACATTTTTCTATAAACAAATGTACAAATTTAGCCTGCTGTCAAAAACATTATTAGAAATATGCACATATTTAAATGGGTGTGCAGGTATTATGGCTTATGACTGTACATACCTCTAGATTGACCGTAAAACGAGCTAAATTGACCACCCTACCCGTCGCACCTGAAGAACCCACCTGCCCAGCACAAGTTAATACAATGTGAGCGAGTCCCCGGCCATAATAATTAACGCTGTGTAGAAATGGTTAATTGGCTTCCCGGTAGTTATGGCGCCCGGCCGTTACTTGGTTCACTACTACTCCACCCGCTGCCAGACCGGAATTCATATGGAGAGAGTTACATAGATACTCAGACTACACAGACCTTGCGGTCCCTAATAGGCAGTCCGGACTAAATGCTTAAATATAATTTGTTACAGAGTGGAAGACAAGGATAGCACTTCTGCTCTCTCCCCAGAGATATATGAGAGAGAGAGAGAGAGAGAGAGAGAGAGAGAGAGAGAGAGAGAGAGAGAGAGAGAGAGAGAGAGAGAGAGATATCACATGCAAAATGTTAACGCCAATTTCCGATGACCTAAGGTTTTCCTGCAGTATTTCTGAGATATTTCGCCCTGGTATCGTAAAGTACCACACTGAAGATAGTTAACATAAAACACAGACATAATTAAAAAGTATACCCCCATATGGCCCATAAGCTGCCAGATCAGTGAGAGAGAGAGAGAGAGAGAGAGAGAGAGAGAGAAAGAGAGCGTTCGTGTAATTTAATAATTTACTGCCTTCCCCGTTTTCTCCTAATTCCAAATGTAAACATGGGGGGGTGGGTGGGGGGGGGGGCTCGCCAAACTTCGCCAAGGGTGGAAATCGGCGGCGCTCGTTTAGTTCCCCCAGCCCTTATAGTGCCTCATATACCTTCTCAATTACAATGAGAGTTATACGGGTTAATTGAATCCCGGACAAAGGCGAAAGAACTCAACCAAGACGGCAGAAGTACAAGACAAAAGTTTAAGGGGGATCACCTGCTTTGTTTTATCTCGTTTTCTCTCTTTCTCTGGCTTGTATCCATTCGGCCCGATTCAGCCTACTGTTTTAAGACGTTTATCCCCATCCAGGTGTCGATTTTTTCCTGGCGAGCGGTAGCGAGCCATCATATTTAAACAAATGTTTTTGACAGCAGGCTAAATTTGTACATTTTTCGATAGAAAAATTTCTCCGGCGAAGCCGGATTTCTCATACAATGCTGGCTCGCGAAAATCGACACCTGGATGGGGATAAACGTCCTAAACCAGTAGGCTAAATGGGGCAGAATGGATACAAGCCAGAAAGAGAGAGAAAGGGAGAAAAAAAAGCAGGTGACCCCCCTTAAACGCAGTATTCAAGGCCAACGAGACGAGCTGGCAACCCTCCCCGAGTGATGCCTATCGGGAGCCCCCAGACCAGGGAGTATCGGGCCATCAGTAACACAATTAAAAACTTTACACTGGCTTCCTATCGCTCGCTGCCATCTTTTTCGACAAATGGGACTTGTTCTGATGGAGCAGTGGCCGTACGATACCCGTCCACGCACCTGCCGGCCGCAAGAGCAAGCTGGGGTCTCTATTAACATTTTCAGACATCCTTTCTCTTGTTTTTGAACGGGTCTCAAGCGCTGAAGGGAGAATATCGAGGCTCAAATTGATGGGTTTTGAAGTTAAGTTTGTTTTAGATATTCACAACGATGATCAATGAGACGGCGCGAAGGCTTGTGGGAAATGTAAGCACTCAACCCTCAGCCTCGTATCGTCTTGGCCAATCAAAGATGGCGGACGGGAAGGTGGGCGGAGCCAGGGCCGGGGCCGCAGAATGAAACTTGAATGTGATTGGTTGATTTTATCGGGGAACATGTAAACGAACAAAAACTCCCGCGGTTAAACTGACGATAAGAACGCTGCCTATTCTCGGGGGAACCTAGTCCTTAAGGATTAGTGAATTGAGGCCCAAAATGGCTTGAAATAATTAGTGTAGCTTTGGTCGCTTTTACCCTGTAGTTCCTCCTTCGTAACCTCCGTCTTCCCTTCTTGCTAATTCTCCTACTTCCTTGCTTACTCTGTTCGGCTCTTTATCCCTCCTTCTGTATCTCTAATTTCCTACTGTTTCTACGTCTCTTGTTGCTTCGGTTTTGCCATTATAACCTTCATAATTTGCCCTCTAAATAATACTTCCAAACGTTTTTTTTTTGAGACTCCCTTAACTTATGTTTTTCAATTTCATAATATTATGCTGTCAATTTATCAGTACGCTAATTCCACATAGTGATTTTTATAAGTACGTTTTTTGGTTTTGGTTTGATTATTTTGCAAGATTTACATTATAATTCCGAACTAGTCTATACATTAAATCTTCGGTTTCTTCTCTCCGTCTTTCACTAATTTATCTAATTAAATTTTCTTTCCCTTTGTTACTCATTCTGATTGTATCTATATTTATTATTAACTGTTCTTCCATTCCCTTCTTTCTTTCGCAGTTACTCATGCATCCTGTTCCCTGATTAACCATCCTCTCTCTCTCTCACTCTCTCTTTCTTTCTCTCTCTCTCTCTCTCTCTCATGGTTTACTCATTATATATTAATTCCTCTTATTTGTATTGTTGATCTTATTCCTCTTATTCTAACACATATCCTAACCACACAGACGTAAACAAATAAATATTACACACTTAAAAAAAAAAAAAAAAAAAAAAAAAAAAAAAAAAAAAATTACCTCACACTCTCGCTCGCTCTCTCTCTCTCCCCCCCCTCTCTCTCTTTCTCGCTCTCGCTCTCTCTCTCTAGCCCAGTACATTGTTTGATTCTTGTACCTATATCTTTATTCATGAAGCCTTTGGCAGCAGTCTCCGCCACATCACAATACTGGCAGCCTTTTACGCCCTATCTGATGCCTGGGTAGAGAGAGAGTGAGTGTGTGAAGAATGAGTGAGTGAAGTAAAATGAGTGTGTGTGTGAGAGAGAGAGACTATTTGTTTGTGTGAGTGTGTGTGTGAGAGAGAGAGAGAGAGTGAGTGTGTGAAGAATAATGAGTGTGTGTATGTGAGTGAGTGGTGTGTGAGAGAGAGAAAGAGGGAGGGAGAGGGTGAGAGTGAGTGCGAGTTTGTGAGGGAAGAGGGAGATAGATAGTGATAGTGAGAGTGCAAAGGAGTACAAAGGAAATCAAGCAACAACAGTTCTATGTGTGTGCGTGTGAGAGAGAGAGGGGAGAGAGAGAGATTCACATAAGAAGATAGTCATAGAAGCGTAAACACAGGGAATCCAAATAAACGAAGTATAAAACAGGAAGACAGTAGGCAAGATTAACACAATGGGCCTATTTATTGGCTCATTTATATATATTTTTATTATTTGTTTAGTTTCCGCCCTAGACCTCCATCAAGCTTAAATAAACATCTCCAAGACCCTCCTTCAAGATGAATTTGTACAATTTTCGATAGGAAAATGGGCGGTTCCTCTTAAATTACAGGCTAGCTATCGCTCGAGAGGGGAAAATCGACACCGAAACGACACGAAGTTTTAATATTGACAAAGAAAATGGTTGAAATGTCTTAAAATCGCCAAACTAATGGGCCGAACGTCTTAAAATCTGAAAACCAAAGGGGCTAAGCATGAGGGAGAAGGGGGTCCAGAAAAGCGCCCCATCTCCCCTTAACGCTAGGGAGCAGCAGAGGGAGAAGAAGAAGCTAGATATGAAATTAACGAGTGGAGATGAGCGAGAGTGATTAGCCGAGAGAGAGTGAGTGAGTGAGTGAGTGAGTGAGTGAGTGAGTGAGTGAGTGAGTGAGTGAGTGAGTGAGTGAGTGTGTGTGTGTGTGTGTGTGTGTGTGTGTGTGTGTGTGTGTGTGTGTGTGTGTGTGTGTGTGTGTGTGTGTGTGTGTGTGTGTGTGTGTGTGTGTGTGTGTGTGTGTGAAGAGAGAAACAATAAGCGAGAGAGAGAGAGAGTGAGAGTTACATAGTTACACAGACACACAGACTGCTGCACAAGCCTGGCGGTCTCTACTAGGTAGTCCGGACTTTAATCTAACGGAGAATTTGCTACAGAAGAGATATTTACATATTTACAAAAATGCACTGGCCACACAGATCTTACGATCCCTGCGAGGTGGCCAGGACTTAATCCTATATAGTAGAGATAGCAACCCTGAAAGAAAGTGGAAGGAAAGGATAGCAAAGATAAAGGCTCTCTCCCCACCCTCCAGTAAAGAGAGAGAGAGAGAGCGATTAGACGAAAGAGGGCGGAAAGAAAGAGAAAAAAGAGAGAGAAAGATAGGTAGATGAATTTAAAGTAGGAGTGGGCGAGCGATAAAGGTAATTCCGGGAAAGGGGTAAATGGGGGAGCTGGTTACATAGCGTTACATGGAGACCCAGGCCGCACAGACGCGCTGGTTCCTGGGAGGTAGTCCGGCCATAAAAAAAAAAAAAAACACACACACACACATACACGTGCATACTCACTCATTCTCTCTCTCTCTCTCTCTCTCATTAACCCTTTTTCAGTATATTCAATGGATAAATTAGAATTATAGCAAATAAAGACAAAAGTGGAAATTTGAATGAAAAAGGATGAGAGAGAAAGAGAGAGAGAGAGGTATGAAGGAAGGAGGTATGGAGGTAAAATTGTCTGGTACGGTAGTGGAAGAGGTGTCGGATTGCAGGAATTAATGGCGAGCTTATCTGAGAGAGAGAGAGAGAGAGAGAGAGAGAGAGAGAGAGAGAGAGAGAGAGAGAGAGAGAGTGAGAGTGAGTGAGTGTGTGTAAAGAGAGAGAGAGAGAGAGCATACGTAGAGTGATAGGAAAAGCTCAGAAGTTCATTAAGTTAACAAACACACACACACACACACACACATACAACTTATTTTTTTATTTACGTTCTTCTCTTATCTCTCTCTCTCTCTCTCTCTCCTCCCCTCCCAACCTCTGCCGTTCCTCTTTCATCTCTCCATCTCTCTCTCTCTCTCTGATTCAAATTGTCAAGATTAGTTTTTTATGTTCTCACTTTGTTTAGTAATATGGTATTTCCTATTTGACTATATGTACAGTTTGTCTCCTCTTTGACACACACACACACACACACACACACACACACACACACACACACACACACACACACACACACACACACACACACACACACACACACACACACACACACATGTCTAGGAAACTGGACAATACGAGCCAAAAATGTAATTCCTGTCAAACTACAATTATGAATACACACACTCACTCACTCTCTAATAATACACACACTCACTCACTCTCTAATAATACACACACTCACTCACTCTCTAATAATACACACACTCACACTCTCTAATACACACACTCACTCTCTAATACACACACTCACTCTCTAATACACACACTCACACTCTCTAATAATTATACATTCCAATAGTTTCGATCACCCCCCCCCCCCTTCTTTCACACCCGTTCCATGTTTGTTGTTATGGCTTGCCCACTTGCATATATTAACTCCCTATCTCCCTACTTCCATGGTTTTTCCAATTTCCTTAACCCTTTCTGTACCGGCGACGTCTTTTTAAATTATATTCTAGCTGTATTTAAACGATTTAGTGCGGTTTAAGAAAGATCTGTCGTAGCAAAAAGGGCTAAGTATGATAGTTTGAAGCCTGTTAATTACTGGAGGCCCTTTAAATACTGAATAAAATCGTCTAATATTAGCCAGAATATTGTTAAAAAGACGTTGCTGGTACAGAATGGGATAAGGGGGAGGGTGTATCTATTGGTCGATTTATGTATTTATTTAATATTGGTTTAGTTTCCTCCCGAGACTTTCATCAAACTTAAAAAATACCCCCAAACCCCTCTTCGATATACATTTGTGCATTTTTCGGTAGAAAAATACCACGGCCGAAGGACGATTCCTCTTAAATTGCATCCTCCTAGGAAGGATCTGTGGCTGAAAAGAAAGGGTAAAGGCCATCTCAGCTAAACCTCTGACTTTCCACACCCCCTTCCTAATCTGAATGAAATCGTCTAATAATAGCTAACAATATCGAGAAAAAATTGCTTCTCGGAATAAAATCGTCTAATAATAGCCAAAAAATATATAGGAAAAATATTGCGTCTCGGAATAAAATCGTTTAATAATAGCCAAAAAATATAGGGAAAATATTGCGTCTCGAAATAAAATCGTTTAATAATAGCCAAAAATATCGAGAACAAAATTGTCTTGGAATAAAATCGTCTAATAATAGCCAAAAATATCGAGTAAATATTGCGTCTCGAAATAAAATCGTCTAATAATAGCCAGAAATATAGAGAAATAATGGCGTCTCGGATTCTCAAAGGGGGTAAAAACTGTGCTTGCCTTCACTTCCTCTCTGCCTTGGGTGTTACATATATGCCTTCATGCTTGACTGACTTGCCTGTCTGTCTGTCTGTCTGTTTGTTTGTTATTATTGTTGTTTATTCTGGCTGGTCTTGTTGTCTTTCCTTATACCTCGTCTTGTCTTTAAGTGTTCAGTCTTTATTTATTTTAGCTCTTTATTTATTATATTTCGTTAGTTTGCTCTCTAGACCTCTTATCAAACTTAATACAAAAAAAAAATCCATTTATATACATTCTCTAGACCTCCCTTCGAGATAACTGTTGACATTTTACGGTTGAAAAAGTCCCAAAAATGGTAGAAATATTAGTTCGATTACCGCAGTCATCAGTTTGTGTCCCCCCCCCCCCCCTGCCGCTACCCACTGCTATAGTCTACTCCACCCCTCTCCCTCCCGGTCACTATCAGGAGGGAGGGAAGGGGGAGATTGCTACTCCTCCCCTCCACTCCCCCCTCCCTCCCTGCCGTTACCCCCTACTAGTCTACTCCTCCCCTCTCCCTCCCTGTCACTATCAGGAGGGAGGGAGGGAGGGGGGGGGGGGGGGGGGGGGGGATTACTACTCTCCCCCTCCCCCACCCCCTTCTCCCTCAACATAAGACAAGACTGAGTAATTGTCAGTGGAGATGAAGGCTGCTGCATTAACCGTCATCAGATAATGTGTGTGTGTGTTGGTAGCTCGCTCTCTCTCTCTCTCTCTCTCTCTCTCTCTCTCTCTCTACTTCCTCTCGCTCTCCTCCCTCTCTCTCTCATCTCTCTCTCTCTCTCCTCTCGCTCTCTCTCTCATCTCTCCTCTACTTCTGCAAGGCTCATCTCATCGGGATGCAACGTCTCCTCTCTCTCTCTCTCGGTCTCATCTGCTCATCTATCTCTCTCTCTCGTGCTCTGACATTGCTGCATTTTATATCTGTGAGTGTAGATAGCCTTACCTTTGGATAGGCGGTCTTTGGATGTGTTCGCCCGCCTCTTGCTAGTCGGCATTCCAAGGAGCGCGACCGCGGTCCCCTCGTTTATGGGTGGTGATTATGGTGCAGTAGACTGTTTGAAAGACGGTACAATGCTCGGTCGCGCCTTGCGAGGATGGGCTGCGTCTGGCACTTTTTGCTAGTTTGCGACATCTAGGGCTCTCTTGAAGATTGTCTAACGTAGTATGTCACCTCATGTCTCTTACTCGCCGTGGCGGAGTTTTGTTTGAAAAGACGTGGGTCCTCTGTGTGATAACCACGCCCTCTCGGGCAGAGCACGCCGCATAGTCACCCGTGGCTGTTATTCATCGCGGGGGATTTTCTCATTCCTTCAGTCCATCTCCTATCACTGAATTTCATGACTATTATCGGAGTATGTAGTTTTGGTAGCTAAACCCTCTGCGATTTTCCCACGTGTATATTATTGAGGTTAACCGTTCCTCTTCTAGCGTTGCCCAGAGTGAGTACAGATTCACAGTTTGGGCTTCTTAAACGCTCCCAATAGTGTAGATGTTTTATCGAACTTATATGCGAAGTGGAAATTTCTTTGTAACACATCTCTACGTGCATTTATTTCATTTCATCCTGCTATTGTATGGGGAGGAGTGTTAATTACGCTAACAGTTATGTGCAAGGGCCGCGGTAGGGGTCACTATGTATTTTGAAGAGGTCGTTTTATCATAGACAATTCACCGCGTGTTTTAAAAAGTACGCAGAATCTCAAACCCGTTAGACGTTTCGCAGCACCGCCCACTTTGACCTTGTTTATGTACGCATCTTAATTTTCACACGAATCTTGCCTTAGCACATATCAGAGAGAGAGAGAGAGAGATAGGATAGAGCAGAGTAGAGTGTCGAGAGAGAGAGAGATGAGAGAGAGAGAGAGAGAGCAGGAAAACGACACTAGATCGACTACGTGCCAGCGAGCGTTTTTTAAGAGAGGGTGAAGTTCACATTACAACACACACACAACACAACACACATCACAAACTGACACAGCACAATATATATATAAAGGAACGTC
>CM064491.1:9123184-9213184 GCA_032716605.1 Paralithodes platypus | reverse complement strand
CTGAAACTAGACTAATATACAGTATCTGAAACTAAACTAAATATACAGTATCTGAAACTAGACTAAATATACAGTATCTGAAACTAGACTAAATATACAGTATCTGAAACTAGACTAAATATACAAGATCTTAGATGATATAAAGCTGATAAGGGCTTAATTCAGAAGTGGGAAGATCATAAATGCTGAAATATATTGCCTGACAAACCTTTCGTGTAACTTAGATTTATATTTGTGTCTGAAATATGATGATAATAAAATGACACCACTCTCTCTTTGTACGGTAATATCTATCCACACCACACCCTAACTATATCCACACACACACACACACACACTCTTACACACACACACCACCACACTCCTCGTACACACAACACACACACACACAGCCCACTCCCTCCCCCTTGTCTTGTTAAAACCACACCGACATATGACACACACACACACATTAGAAACCTTTAGTTAGTTACCCCCACCACCACTACAAGGTATTATAGAGTGAGAGAACTCTATTTCTTATTGCTAATCTGGCAACCTCTGCGTCATATAAGTCTGAAGGGGTTAATAAACACGACACACACACACAAAACAAGTCACCACCACACACACACATGCAAAACACACACACACACACACACACACACACACACACACACACACACACACACACCTTCCCCTTGTATTATCTATCCACATTATCCACACTACAACCCACACCATATCCACAACACTATATATTTAACAGACATAATATTAGCATGTGGATATTACTCGCCTATGTGGCCTATACCCTGTCCAAATCAGTAGGGCAAAACTCTTGTACTTGGACCTCTAATACTCACAAACAGCTAGAGTAATCGAGCTAATATTGCTACCATTTGGGAAGAGTCGGCCGGGGAATAGGTGTGGAGAAATTTTCAAGCCCATTTGCTCTATCCCTTTTTGAGTGACCAAGGTTATAAGGGTTCACGATTTCCAGCCTACCCATTTGGAACAGGGTAGAGCACGAAGCAGTGACAATCTTTTCCCCATTGTCACGCTCTCCTGTTCTTCCACACTCCAAAATATATAGAGTATAAAAGGGTATGATAAAGGTATATAAGCTAATTGGACAGAATGATAGTGATTTACCGTACCTTTCTATTACTTCTACAATTATTGCTAATATTACTAATATAAAACTACTAACGCAACTACCAAAAGATTCTATCAGTATTTTTAGCCCTAACTTGAGAAATAATGCAATGCCCTCTTACCAGTTCTTAGGTAAGCTACATTATCACTATTATGACACACACACACACACACACACACAGACACCCCCAGTAACACACACACAAAAACGCCTTATTTCCCGTTCTTAGCTAACCTTTATTATCACTATTATGACACACACACACACAACTCTCTCTCACTCTCACACTCTCTCTCACTTAAGATCCAACACACACCATGTATTCCAATAAATTACATTCCACGCTCAATTTGTGCTGTAATAAATCCTTTCTTTGTATATATATATACTGTATATATTTCACTACACCGACACACACATAATTATAGCCTACACGTCTCACACATACACACACACCCTAGCCACACCCACCCACCCACACAACCTAGCCCCCCCCCCCCCCACAAACACACAACCTAGCCACACCCACACACACAACCTAGCCACACCCACCCACACACACAACCTAACCCCATCCCCCCACAAACACACAACTAGCCACACACACCTAAATACCACCCACACACACACACACACCTAGCACCCCCCCCCCCACAAACACACAACCTAGCCACACCCACACACACATAGCCCCCCCCACAACACAACTAGCACACACACACCACCCTAGCCACACCCACACACACAACCTAGCCACACCCACCCACACACACAACCTAACCCCATCCCCCCACAAACACACAACCTAGCCACACCCACACCGACCCACACCCACAACCTAGCCATACCCACCCACACACACAAACTAGCCCCCCCCCACAAACACAACCTAGCCACACCCACCCACACACACAACCTAGCCACACTCACACACATAACCTAGCCACACCCACCCACATACACACACAACCTACCCCCTCCACACACACAACCTAGCCACACCCACCCACATACACACACACACACAGGTTCAAGACCGACCCACTTTCATCTTGACCTTTGTCAAGTCTTAGGCTTCATGCACATATTATATACACACTTACAATCACACAAGCATGACTGCACGCAACACAAGTAGGCTACAATATATTTACACCTACACATACACAGACACACACACACACACACACACTGGGCTACGCGGTTTAAGGCGCCCGAACTGTAACCACGATGTCGAGGGTTCAAATCCATGTGAATCCTAAATTTTTTTTTTTTTTGGCCATCCTGATGGGAGAGGATTGTATCGTGGTCGCTCCCTAGCAAGCTGCTCAACTATCATATCTATCTCTCTCTCACACACACACACACACACACACACAACTGTCTTCTCAAGCAGGTGGTCTGCGGTCAAACACCTTCTCATAACACTTCTAAACTCACACCATCACTAGGGTCATCACATCTATTATATCATCACTATAAACACTATATATTCACTATAACTAATATCATAATCACCATTCACTATAACACTTATAAACTCACACCATCACTATACTATGTTTCTTTTCAACTGACGGTAAATTGCATAGTTCCTATCAAGATGTTGTAGTGAAATATGGTGATAATTATATAAAGTAGGTATTTATTTATATATAGGCCTACATTATGTATGTGTGAGAGAGAGAGAGAGAGAGAGAGAGAGAGAGAGAGAGAGAGAGATGAGGGCCACTTGTGAACAAATTGCCAAGTTATAAAGATTGCTCCTCCAAAAAATATATCCCCCCCCAGTTGAATGGGGGGAATAATACATCACAGGAGGGCTCTCTCTCTCTCTCTCTCTCTCTCTCTCTCTCTCTCTCTCTCTCTCTCTCTCTCTCTCTCTCTCTCGTAAAGGGTGGTGTGTGTGGTAGGTTCATTATTTGGGGAGAGAGTGAGGGGAGTCTTGTTCATTATCTCTCTCAATCTCTCTCTCTCTCTCTTTCATTACTCCCACTCCTTTCCTCTACAGTTCTCTCTCTCTCTTTGCAAGGTCTGTGTGGCCTGAGTATCTGTGTAACTCTCTCTCTCTCTCTCTCTTTAGTATCAGAGGTTGGCCACGAATAAATCACAAACTATCCCTACAGCTGGTTGTTACGGATTAGGCTTGTGCGGATTGGGTTACGGGGCAGGGTTAGCAAGGGAGGTCATAAACCTCTTTACTAACTCAACCGGCAGCAGGATTCGAACCCATATCAACCAGCGAGACTCCTCCATGCATCCCCCCCCCCCCTTCTCTCTCTCTCCCCCCACCCTACCCCAGTCAGTCCGTGAAAAGAGAGCACTGTATTCCTTCAGACGTAGCCTGAAGGAACACCTGAACCGGACAGCTGCGAGAAGGGAGCACCAAGCTTATGTCTACTACTAAATACGACATAAGAGATAGGCAAACCAAACTGAAATGATTACTGATTACGGATTACTGATATTTACCATAGGATGTAAGGTATCTTAAAATAACCCCCTAGAAATACTTTCTCTAAAGTATCTATTTCTTTATCCTCCCCTTTTCCCCAGCTAACCTAATCCCACAAGGACCCCAATGGAATACGCCTAACGGCCTTATTGGGCTATCCTTAGTTGGAATTATGCAAGGCTGGTACATGTCATATTTGTAACATACTATGTGGTACCAACTCTGTAAATTGCTAACTGAATAAATATATTATTATATTATTATTATTATTACCCCCCCCCCCCCCCCCTCTCCGACTCTCCCCTCTCTTTTCCCCTCCTCATTTCACCCCCTACCCTCCCCCCTCTTTTCCTTCCCCCCTCCTCTCTTCACTCTAAATCCCCCTCTAACCCTCCTCTCGTTTCCTCCCTTTCCCACCTCCCTCATTTCATCCTCTCTTCTCCTCAAAAGTCTCATTCTCTCAATTCCCTCCCACTGTCTCTCTCTCTTTCTCATCCTCCCACTCCTTTCCTCTCCAGCTGTCTCCCACGCATTCTCTCTCTCTTTCTCACTCTCACACCCTCCCCCTCCCTCCCTCTCTCTCTTTCTCATTCCTCCCACTCCTTTCCTCTCCAGCTGTCTCCCACGCCTCCCCCCCCCCTCAATCTCACTCTCTCTCTCTCATATAGTTCCATTAACCCTCTCAGTACCGGTGACGTTTTTTTTCTTCAGATACATTTAGACGATTTTATGAAGCTTAGGAAGGATATATGGTAGCTAAACGGATTAATTGAGATAGTATGTAACCTTGTAACGGGTAGACATCCTTCCTAAGCTGCATCAAATCGTCTTATAGTTTTTTTTTTCTATGTGAATGGGGGAGACAAAAGGCATAACTGCCTGAAGCGAGTGCCTTCTCTAGAGTTGAAAGAGTGACAGGGCCAAAATCAAGGGACGTTCGAGCTAAAATGCCTGGACACACGGACTTTGAAGCAATTTAAGTCATAGGAAGAGGGAAAGACTGGTTCTGGGAGAGTTCCAGAGCTCAGCAGTTGAATAGAAGAAAGTCTGAGAATAGCGTTTCACTCTTGGGTTGGAGAGTTGCACAGAGTAAAGGTGGGATTGTGTTGCAAGGCGGGGAAAAAAAACACGCTGAGAAGTCATCTTTAAGGGCCCATACAGTACATGCAAACAAATGCCCCCAAAAGCCTATGTGTTAATAACAGTTTCTACTTAGAATTACTTGATCTTTAATATCTGGAAGTATCTGACAAAACTCGCGGGACACCCTGTATATACAGTTATATATACGGTATATATATATATATACCGGTATATATATATTCACACTAAATTATATAAATTTTCATATTATTGTCACTTTTTCCTCCAACAAATATATTATCTTTACTTAAATGTTTATAGAAATATGTATAGGCTATCTCGCAAAATAAATAATTAGATACAAACGTGTAAATATAAATCTAGTTCTTAGACATATATGTATAATATAGATACTAAAACTTAATACATTTCCATACTTGTATACCGGTACATGATTCAGTTTATAGCAAGAACTTAGAGGGGTAGTACTCATTTTTTCTGGACCCCCTTCTCCCTCATGTTTAGCATATTAGTTTTGAGGTTTTAAAACGTTCGTGCCGTTAGTTTGGCGATTTTGAGACCCTTCGCCACATTTTGTTGTCAATATTTAGACCTTTCGTGCCATTTAGATGTCGACTTTTTCCTGGCGAGCGATAGTGAGTCTAATTTTAGAAGGAACAGGCCTTCGGCCGGGATATTTTTCTACCGAAAAATGTACAAATTTATCTTGAAAGGGGTTCTAAGGGGCGTTTTTCTAAGCTTGATGGAGGTCTATCGTGTAGTAATAGCCATAATAAGCTGTTAGAATGCGTCTAAAAAAAATCAGAGGGTTAATGAATGGTCTAACAGTAACTCTATAACCCCCCCCCCCCTCCCTCTCATGACGTCACAGCAGAGAGTGTTGCCGCTTCATATAATTTTCCCTCCTTCTCTCCCTCCTACGCTCCCGGCACAGAAGCGTCTATTTTGTGGGGCGAAAATAAATGTCCCGGCTATTTTTAACCCCGACTCCACACTCCATCCTTCCCCTGGGATGTTTTGGGGTTGAATGTGTCGTTGGTTAGGTCTTGAATGGTGAATTAGAGGAGAAAATATGTTGGGGGTTGGTGCGAAGACGTTGCCATAGTTCGCGGAGTGTTGCCCTCTTGGTGGGTTTTGTTTATTTTTCGTATGTTGGAGGGGGACGGGTAGATCATTATACGGAATAGTGTATGGTAGTTACTGGCAATAGTGTGAATAATTGTTTCTCTCTCTCTCTCTCTCTATATATATATATATATATATATATATATATATATATATATATATATATATATATATATATATATACGTATATATTTTTTTTTCTATGTGATTGAGGGAGGCAAAAGGCATAACTGCCTATAGCGAGTGCCTCCCCAAAGTTAAAAGAGTGACAGGGCCAAAAATCAAGGGACGTTCGAGCCAAAATGCCTGGACACACGGAGTTTGAAGCAATTTAAGTCATAGGAAGAGGGAAAGACTGATTCTGGAAGAGAGTTCCAGAGCTCAGCTGTTGAGTAGAAGAAAGTTTGAGAGTAACGTTTCACTCTTGGGTTGGAGAGTTGCACAGAGTAGGGGTGGGATTGAGTTGCAAGACGGGTACCACGTGCCCTACGTAAAGGAGGTGGTATGCACTGGGATAGCTCTGAGGAACACTGATTATTATAGTAGCGATAGAATAGCGAGAGAGATGCAACATTGCGGCGGAGAGAGAGAGATTGCAGAGAGTTTGGTGAGTGGACGGGAGTTAATGATACGAAAGGCCTTCCTTTCAACTTTGTCTAGGAGAGCGGTGTGAGAGGAACCTCCCCACACATGTGAACAATACTCAATACAAGGGCGCACTATGCCCCTGTACAGAGCAAGAAGCTGTGCAGGGGAAAAGAACCCTCTAAGGCGGTTGAGCACACCCAGCTTCTGGGAGGCTGCCTTAGCAAGACTGGTAATATGGTCCTTCCAAATGAGAGCAGAAGAAAAAGAGACACCAAGAATATTGAGAGAAAATGAAGGGTTGATTTTTGTATTGTTGAAGAATAAGGGATAGTCCGCTGGGAGATCCTGACGGGTAGATAGATGGAGAAATTGGGGTTTGGAAGCATTAAAGTTAACAAGGTTTTCTCTGCCCCAATTGGAAATAGTATTTAGATCAGAATTTAAGAGTTCTATGGCTTCATTACGTTTGTTTTTGAGGGATTGCTGGCTGGGGCATTCTGAAAAACTACGGTAATGGAGTAGTGTAAGGTTGAGTCGTCTGCGTATGAATGGATGGGAATTAAGGTACAGTTAAGGAGATCATTTATAAAAATTAGAAAGAGAATAGGAGATAGGATAGAGTCCTGAGGAACACCAGAGTTTATAGGGTGAGGAAGTGAACAATGGCCGTCCACAACCGCGGCTATGGAACGGCCGGAAAGGAAATTAGAGACAAAGGCACAGATGGAGAGATAGAAACCGAAGGAGGGTAGTTTAGAAATTAAAGATTTATGCCAGACTCTATCGAAGGCTTTCGATATGTCTAGTGCAATAGAAAAAGTCTCACCGAAGTCCCGAAAGGAGGATGACCAAGAGTTAGTAAGATATGAAAGAAGATCACCAGTAGAGCGACCCTTAAGGAAGCCATACTGGCGATCTGAGAGCAGATTATGAGAAGAGAAATGCTTAAGAAATTTGGAAGCAAGAATAGTTTCAAAAACTTTAGAAAGACAAGAGATGAGAGCAATTGGACGACAGTTGGAGGGTTGAGAGCGGTCACCCTTCTTTGGGACAGGTTGAATGTGAGCAAACTTCCAGCATGAAGGGAAGACGTTAGAGGATAGACAGAGACGAAAGAGTTTGTCTAGGCAGGGAGTCAGCACAGAAGCACAGTTTTTGAGAACAACAGGAGGAACACCGTCCGGACCGTACGCCTTATTAGTGTTAAGCCCAGAGAGGGTAGAAAGTACATCTTTAGAAGTGATTAGGATATTAGGCATAAGTAAGAGAGTGGAGGGTGGAGAGGGAGGAATAGCACCGGAATCATCCAAGGTGGAGTTTCTAGCAAAAGTTTGAGCGAAGAGTTTAGCTTTGTCAGGAAGAAGTGATGGTTGTGCCATCAGAGTGGGAAAGGGGAGGGAAAGACGAGGAAGAGAAATTGTTGGAAAGGTTTTTGGCTAGATGCCAGAAAGCTTGGGAAGAGCTAGAGTTGGATAGTTCAGTGCATTTATTATTGATGAAAGAGTGTTTGGCAAGTCGAAGAACAGATTTGGCTTGATTCCGGGCAGAAACATATGAAGAATGAGAGTCTTGAGTTTTAAGGCGTCGGTACCGTTTGAATGCTTCCTCCTTATTGCGGACAGCAGTAGAACAGGCGTGAGTAAACCAAGATTTTTTAGCATTAGTCTGAGAGAAAGAGAATGGAATGTATGCTTCCATGCCCGATAGGATTACCTCGGTAATGCGTTCAGCACTCTCCGAGGGTCCTCGGCCACGGAAGCAGAAATCATTCCATGGGAAATCAAAGAAGTACTGCCGAAGAGCCTCCCAGTCGGCAGCGCCAAAGTGCCACAAGCGCCACCTGGCCGTACTGGAGAGATAGGACAGGTGACAGAGATAAGTTTATGGTCGGAGGAGCCCAAAGGAGAGAAAAGATCGACAGTATAAGAAGAAGGGTTAGAAGTTAGAAACAGGTCAAGAATGTTGGGCCGATCTTCGATGCGATCCGGGATACGGGTGGGTTGCTGAACTAACTGCTCTAGGTCATTTAGGATAGAAAAGACGTAGGCTTGTTCACCAGGTGGATCAGTAGTGTGAGAGGAGAGCCATTGGCGGTGGTGAACGTTGAAATCTCCTAAGATGGAGATTTCTGAGAAAGGAGAAATGGATAGAATGTGTTCCACTGTAGAGTTTAGATAGTCAAAGAATTTGGAAAAGTTGGTAGAGTTAGGGGAAAGATAGACAGCACAGAAATATTTAGTAAGAGAATGACAGGAAAGTTTGAGCCATAAAGTTGAGAATTCAGAGGAGTCGAAATCGGCAACACGAGAGCAAGTGAGTTTGTTGTGCACATATGCACAACATCCGCCTTTGGCTTTGAAACTAGGATAGAGAAAGTAGGAGGATACAGAGAAGGGGCTGCTGGATGTTGTGGGATGGGGCTGTGTGTGGATGTATATGTGTGTACGCTGTATGTGTATATATGCGTATTTATGTATATATATGTATATATGTGTGCGTATGTGTATGTACGGTATATGTATGTGTGTGTGTATGGGCATATTGGTATATATATATATATGTATGTATTGCGTGTATATATGCATCTGAATGTGTATGTACAATCTAAGTTTATACCTTATACCTAAGTTTATACCTAAGTTAATACTTAATGTACACTTTGTTATTGTAACTATGAGCAGAATAACCACTTTAAAGTGAAAATAAAAAAAATATTATTATTTATTATTATTATTATCTCTCTCTCTCTCCACTTTCCCCCATAGTTTTCCTTCTCCCACCCCTCTCTTTTAATCAACCCAATTCTTTCAACACCACCACCATCTCTCGCTCTCTCTCTCTCTCTCTCTCTCTCTCTCTCCTCTATTGTACAGAAGACCACACTTGTGTATGGGTTATTACTCCCAGAAATTTGTAACCATAATTATATACCTATTTATTTTATATATATATATATATATATATATATATATATATATATATATATATATATGTTTCTAATCTCTGAGAGATTAGAAACATTTAGTGGCTCACGTGTATTTGTTATATATACTCAATACATATATATATATATATATATATATATATATATATATATATATATATATATATATATATTATATATATATATCGAGGGGTGACAACCAGAAGTGGTTATGTCCACAAATGCAGTTTGTAGATAATCATAAAATCTTCATGAAATATCGAAAATTGATTCAATATATGACATTTTTGCTGGAAATATTCATGACATAAATGTCTATGAGACTGAAAAATAAATGTCTATGAGACTGGAAAATAAATGTCTATGAGACTGGAAAATAAATGTCTATGAGACTGGAAAATAAATGTCTATGAGACTGGAAAATAAATGTCTATGAGACTGGAAAATAAATGTCTATGAGACTGGAAAATAAATGTCTATGAGACTGGAAAATAAATGTCTATGAGACTGGAAAATAAATGTCTATGAGACTGGAAAATAAATGTCTATGAGACTGGAAAATAAATGTCTATGAGACTGGAAATAAATGTCTATGAGACTGGAAAATAAATGTCTATGAGACTGGAAAATAAATGTCTATGAGACTGGAAAATAAATGTCTATGAGACTGGAAAATAAATGTCTATGAGACTGGAAAATAAATGTCTATGAGACTGGAAAATAAATGTCTATGAGACTGGAAAATAAATGTCTATGAGACTGGAAAATAAATGTCTATGAGACTGGAAAATAAATGTCTATGAGACTGGAAAATAAATGTCTATGAGACTGGAAAATAAATATCTATGAGACTGGAAAATAAACAAATTCCTAAACTGAAAAAGTTGGTCAAAAATGGTTAAATTGGACATAACCAATTCTGGTTGTCACCCCTCGATATATATATATATATATATATATATATATATATATATATATATATATTATATATATATATATATACAGTATACATAGGCAGGAAAACAAGTATCCGGCAAGCTTCCCTTCTATGAGGATGCAATTTGGATCTGGCGAGCCATAACCTTTTAGTTAAATTAATGTGATAAACTTATCTCCCATATATAGTTGAAAATCCCAAATGAATTCCCAAACCCAAATACTCGTTTTTTAAGGAATCCCACACCCACACACACACACACACACGTTCCGTCCTTTTAATTTTATGCTGGCTACTAATAGACGATCTTGTGTAATTTAAGAAGAGCCTCCAGCTAGCAATTAACAGGCTTCGAACTATCTAAATTTACCCCTTTCACTACCACAGATCCTTATTATGCGGCAAAAAAAAATCCTCTAAATATAAGTACAATACAAATAAAAAGACGTCTCCAGTACAGAAGGGGTTAAGGGGGGATGGGCGTATTAAGGGGGGATGGGCGTATTTATTTGATTATTTATGTATATTTTTACAATTGTTTTAGTTTCCTCCGTAGACCTCCATCAAGCTTATACAGTAAAAACACCAGCTCAAGACCCTCCTTCAGGATAAATTTGTAAGTTTTTCGATAGAAAAATGTCACGGCCGAAGGCCGGTTCCTCTTAAATTTCAGGCTCGCTAACGCTCGCCAGGAAAAGATCAACACTGACACGAAGTCTTAATATTGACAAAGAAATGGGACATTTCCTAAAATCAGAAAACTAATGGGCCAAACGTCTTAAAATCAGAAAACTAATGGGGCTAAAGATGAGGAAGAAGGGAGACCAGAAAAACGATCCATCTCCCGTTAAATGCAGTTGGTATAGGTTTCCTTCTATTGTTTTTAATAGAAAACACCAATAGAAAGATATTTTTTTTTTTTTTTTCACGAGACGTGTTTTTCTTCCTCCGTGCATTTATCTCTCTCTCTCTCTCACACACTTACTCTCTCTCTCTCTCTCTCACTTTACAACGCTCTGATACGGCCTCTCCTGGAGTATGATGTTCAATTCTGCTCTCCAGCACTCAGGAAAGATATAGAGCGACTGGAAAGAATACAAACTAGGGCTACAAAGATTTTTCCATCGATTAGAAGACAGAGCTATAAGGACCGATTGAGAGCTCTTGATCTCTTTATGTTGGAGACACTCAGGCTACGTGGTCAGGTCATTGAGTTTTTTTAAATACTTAATGGGCTTGACAATGTGGATTATAGCAAAATAATTAGCCTCAATATGAATACAACACGCAACCATGGCTGGAAATTAGAATTGAAGATTCAACACTAGTATTTGTGGAAATTATATGATCTGTTCTACCTGGAACAAACTTCCCTCAGAAGTTGTAAACAATTCTTCAGAAGAGCAGTTCAAGAAGAGAGTAGATAGTATTTTGCACACTCTGTAATGAGTGTAGTGCACTAAACAGTCTCTCTCCTTCCACTTCGAGTACGGTATCTCATTGGAATGGACCGCAAGGTCTCTGAGATACTAACTATTCCTTGTAACCTCTCTCTCTCCTCCATGCCCAGTAAAGCAACAGGTGTTCGAACACATGCGAGAGAGAGCGGACACTTGTTCCTATCTCTCTCTCTCTCTTATATCTCCCTCGTTACTACTACAACTACTACTCTCTCTCTTTCTCTCCCTCGATACTACTACAACTACTACTATCTCTCTCTCTCTCTCGTTCTATCTCCCCCTCACCCCAGCTATCTCTCCCCTCTTTCCTGCCGGCCCTCAAACACTCAAGCAGTATTGCTTTAGAAATCACCCCCAAATAACTGCACGTGTTCAGTATCGCTTACTTATTAACCCATAGACACTCCGATGAAGCCTCCAATCCTGACGATATTCTTGACCTACGGTGTGCTGGCTTAATAATCCAGAAGGGTTGTTAGCCTCCAAAGACCTAATATTTACAATAGAGATGGCGCATTTGTTTACTGATTCGATTTTCATTAGATTAAGAATGGCATATGGAAGTCCAGTGGCTGAGATAGTCTTTACCCTTATAATCCCCACAGAGCCTTCCTAAACTGTAGAAAATCGTCTAATGTTAGCCATAATAAACTGTCAAAATGCGTCATAATCTTCATAATCTTCATAATCTTCATAATCTTCATAATCTTGTGGATTATGAGGCAGTTTTATGCCCCTTTCCCACTGGTGAGACAAGTCACGATTTTCGTCGCCGAAACCAATAAATTGGCACATTCGTGACATGTCTCAACACCTCTCATGAAAAATCGTTTGATTCTCAAGGCCTCGCAAGGGCCCTCGCGGGGTCGTCGCAAATGTTCGCAAAGATCAAAATTTTGGACGAGGACTCACGATAATTGGTTACCCTCGCAAGCATCGTCGAGCATCGCCGAAGGGTTTCTGCGATCATCTGCGACATCGGCGAGACGTCGCCGATTGCGTCGCCGAGTATAATTTGTCATCTGTTTGAAACGGTCAAAATCGTGAACGTCGCACATATTCTTGCGAATTTGTCAAAAAGAAGTCATCGGCGACGATAATCGTAAGTTGTCTCACCAGTGGGAAAGGGGGCATAAGGGGAGGCAGACCGTTTGTTTGATCTATTAATTAATGTATTCATATTTGTGTTTAGTTTCCTTCAAGCTTAGACTATAATGAATTGAATAGGACGTCACCGGTACTGAACGGGTTAATATCGGTGATTACGGCTCCAACTTCCTTATAGTCTGAAATTCGCAAGGGATCGAGTCTAGACCCCCCCTTCAAGATAAATTTTTACATTTTTCGGTAGAAAAATGTCCCGGCCGAAGGCCGATTCCTCTTAAAATTGCAGGCTCGCTTTCGCTCGCCAGGAAAAAATTGACACCTAAATGGCACGAAAGGTCTTAAAATTGACAACGAAATGGGGCGAAAGGTATTAAAATTGCCAAACTAATGGGCCGAACGTCTTATAATCTCAAAACTAGTGGGGCTAAACACATTAGGGAGAAGGAGGTCCAGAAAAACCGTCTGGCTAGCATTAGAGATTTGATTCAGCTTAGGAAGGACTTTTTGGCAATAGGAGGAGGTTAACTACAATAGATGTTATACCCCTTTGGTTCCGAGACATCCTTCGTATAAGATCACTAGAAGGGTCACTAGATCTGTTGTTGCTTGATTTCCTTTGTGCTCCTTTGTGCTCTTTGTAAGCGGCATAAAATCGTCCACTAATAGCCAGCATATGGTGAAGAAACGCGTCACTGTATCTTGAAGGGGTTATATTATGTAATGAAGGCAATGTTAAAACATTTGGCAGCTTTAAGGGGAGATCTCCACTTGGGGGATTTTTTTTCTGGACCCCTTGCTCCCTCATGTTTAGTCCCATTGCTTTTGAGATTTTAAGACCTTCGCCCAAGCAGTTTGGATATTTTAAGACATTTTGCCACATTTCTGTCAATTTTAAGACCTTTCGTGCCGTTAAGGTGTCAATTTTTTCCTGGCGAGCGATAGCGAGCCTGTAATTTAAGAGCAACCAGCCTCTGGCCGGAAAATTTGTCTACCGAAAAATGTACAAATTTATCTTGAAAGGGGGGTGTAATTTTAAGTTTGATGAAAAAGTAGGGAACAAACTAAATACTGGTACCTACCCTTAAATCATTCAATCAGACAACGATTATATATATATATACCGGTATATATAATTATATGCTAGTCACATAATTTTACATAACCCTTTCAAGATAAATAACGTTTTATGTTGGGTAGCGCAGTAGTTAGGTTGTGAAATATCCATCCTGAAATTGAGCCTGAAGAGATGTGTGTGTGTGTGGGTGTGTCAATGTATATAATTCTCTCTATTATAATACATTACTTTCGACACAATAGCCACCAAGAGTGACCAATATAGAGCTTGGTCCAACACATACACACACAGACACACACGCATTCATACACACACACACAGAGACATATATAGAGAGAGATAGATACATAGATAGAGAGAGAGACACACACACACACTCACAAATGATTACAAAAACACAAACTCTCACTCAGCCACAGCCACCTACAACACACACACCCACACCCACCTACAACACACACACACAGCCACACCCACCTACAACACACACACACACACACACGCAGCCACAACACACACACAGCCACACCCACCTACAACACACACACACACACGCAGCCACAACACACACACACACAGCCACACCCACCTACAACACACACACAGCCACACCCACCTACAACACACACACACAGCCACACCCACCTACAACACACACACACAGCCACACCCACCTACAACACACACACATAGCCACACCCACCTACAACACACACACAGACACACACCCACACAGCCACACCCACCTACAACACACACACAGCCACAACACACACACAGCCACAACACACACACAGCCACAACACTCACACAGCAACACAAACACACACACACACCAACACTCACACAGCCACACACAGCAACACAAACACAAACACACACACACACCAACACTCACACAGCCACACACAGCAACACAAACACACACACACACACAACATTGGGAGTGCCTTCGGAAACAATCGCTCTGTGTGTTAAGCCCTTCTGTGCCGGCGACGTCTTTCTAAATTTCCTTCTACCTATGATTAGACGAGTGTGTGCAGCTTAAGAAGGATCTGTGGTAGTCAAAAGGGGTTAAGTGAGATAGTCTGTAGCCTTTTACTTGGTAGATGTACTTCCTAAGCTGAAGAAAATCGCCTAATAGTTGCCAGACTATAATTATAAAGAGAATTTCAGGTTATAAGGAAGTTGGAGCCGTAAGCATCTATATTAACCCGTTCAGTACCGGTGACGTCCTATGTATTATATTCTGGCAACCATCAGATAATTTTATTCAGCTTGCGAATGACAAGTTATGACCCTGCATTAAACTTCGTTTTTTTTTTCTTCTTTCACTCCTGAAGTTCACCTTAAGCTAAATTGACCCTTATCACAATAATGGAAACAGGCTAAACAAAACAAAAAAATCACAGTTACTCGGTACCCCATGTTAAATCGACGAGATCAAAATAAGGGTTGCAAAATACTATTAAGGCAAGATGGTGGAAGACTGGTGGTCGGTAGGGTTCTGGGTTAGCTATAAAATCAGGTAATGGATAGATAGATAGAGATATATAGATAGATAAACAGATAGACGGAGGCATTATACACGATTCAAAACATAAAACATATGCAGGAGCCAACTAACACTTGCAATACCAGAAACAGATGCAATACCAAATACAGTTGCAGCAGCTAAAAGAATGGTAAGGGGAGATTTCCACTGGAGGGATTTTTTTTCTTTACCCCTTTCTCCCTCATGTTTAGCCCCATTGCTTTTGAGATTTTAAGACGTTCGCCCCATTAGTTTGGCGATTTTAAGAACTTTCACCCCATTTATGTCACTTTTAAGACCTTTCGTCCCATTTAGGTGTCGATTTTTTCATGGCGAGCGACAGCGAGCCTGTAATTTAAGAGGAACCGGCCTTCGGCCGGGAAATTTTTCTACCGAAAAATGTACAAATTTATCTTGAAAGGGGGTCTAGGGAGTGTAATTTTAAGCTTGATGGAAGTCTAGGGAGGAAACTAAACACCTCCCCTTAAGGGCTAGAACATAATACACAAGAGCTAAAACAGATCCGATCATAAGAATCATATCGGGAATGCAACATAAACAGATCCGATCATAAGAATCATATCGGGAATGCAACATAAACAGATCCGATCATAAGAATCATATCGGGAATGCAATATACACATTAGATACAGAAACTACAAAAGCTAGAATAATAATATGCAATTAAACACATGCAACAGCTGATATAGATGCAACCACAAGATACAGAGGTAAAATGCATTACCGATACCAAAGCTTTAACAGATGCCACTGAAACAAATGCAAAAGTTAAAACAGATCCATAATATATATACCGATAATAAAGTACAAACAAAAGCTAAAACTTATTCAACAGCTACAACACACACACACACACACACACACACACACACACACACACACACACACACACACACACACACACACACACACCTAGGACTCCAGCCACAACACAGTAACCTAACACAGTCTGACCAGTAACGTTTCCACCCCTAATACACTTCTTAGGACACACACACACACACACACACACACACATACACACAACACACACAGAAACACAAACACCTAGGACTCCAGCCACAACACAGTAACCTAACACAGTCTGACCAGTAACGTTTCCACCCCTAATACACTTCTTAGGACACACAGACACACACACACACACACACACAACACACACAGAAACACAAACACCTAGGACTCCAGCCACAACACAGTAACCTAACCCCGTCTGACCAGTAACGTTTCCACCCCTAATACATTTCTTAGGACACACACACACACACACACACACACACACACACACCCACACATACACACAACACACACAGAAACACAAACACCTAGGACTCCAGCCACAACACAGTAACCTAACACAGTCTGACCAGTAACGTTTCCACCCCTAATACACTTCTTAGGACACACAGACACACACCCACACAGACACACAACACACAGAAACACAAACACCTAGGACTCCAGCCACAACACAGTAACCTAACACAGTCTGACCAGTAACGTTTCCACCCCTAATACACTTCTTAGGACACACAGACACACACCCACACAGACACACAACACACACAGAAACACAAACACCTAGGACTCCAGCCACAACACAGTAACCTAACCCAGTCTGACCAGTAACGTTTCCACCCCTAATACACTTCTTAGGACACACAGACACACACCCACACAACACACACAGAAACACAAACACCTAGGACTCCAGCCACAACACAGTAACCTAACACAGTCTGACCAGTAATCGTCTTCTAATGAACCAAACTACCCCCAAGTGAACACACAGTACAAATGTAAACAAAGAGCAACCAGCGGGTCTCGGGGTATACCGTACCCTAGTGTATAAAGGGAGAGGTAAATATTTAGGAGAGTCCAGTTTCTTAAGGGGAGATGGGTCGGGTTTCTGGACCCCTTTCTCCCTCGTGTTAAGCCCCATTAGTTTTGACATTCTAAGACGTTCGGCTCATTAGATTGGAGATTTTAATATCTTTAGCTCCATTTCGTTGTCAATTTTAAGACCTATCGTGCCATTTAGGTGTCGATTTTTTGCCTGGCGAGCGATAGCGAGCCTGTCATTATAAGAGGACGGGAAATTTGTCTACCGAAAAATGTACAAATTTATCTTGAGGGGGAGTCTAAGGGGTGTTTTCTAAGTTTGAGGGAGGTCTAGCGAAGAAATTAAAAAATAAATGAATAAATTACCGGAAATTAATAGAAAAAAAAAAAAATTAACCTCCTCTGTACCGGCGACGTGTTGTATTGTTGATTCTAGCTAGGCTATGTGTAGACGTGTTGTATTGTTCATTCTAGCTAGGCTATGTGTAGACGAATTTATGCAGCTTCAGAAGGATTTGTGGTAGTAAAAAAGAGTAATTAAGATAGTTTGAAGCCTGTTCATTGCTGGAGGCCCTTTTTAAACTAAATAATATCGTTTAATAGTAGCCAGAATAAAGGAAGACCTGGAAGGTCTTTATCCCAGATGTTGATGTGAAGAGACCTTATCCGGAAGTATAACATCTGAGGTGAAGCCAATTATTTCGGGAGCTGATGAATGATTGGTGCTTCTGAATGCTTGTTTGTTGTGAGCGAACTGTTATATGTGTTCTTCTCCTGTCACCTCTTTTTTCTGTCTCTTGTTGATCCTCCCTACCCCTTGTGGGAGTAAGGGCTGCCTGCTAACTGACTGACTGACTGACTGTGGTGGGAATATGCTGGAAGACTACAGGAGTGCCAAAGAAAGAGTCTGTCCCGGCCGGTGCCATCTGTCGCTCTGCCTACACAGGGAATACAGGACAAGGTGACACAAGCAATAATTTTGATCACCCACTGCCTCGAATACTAGAGTTGGGACAGAGGAAGTAGTAGGGGTGAGGAATTGAATTGTAGTAGAAGATGAAGGTGTCGGGGCTTGACCCAACCTGCGTGAGTTGTGGTTCTTTACGAGAAGGGAAGGACAGGCAGGACGGACGAACAATGATAGACAGGGAATATAGTAAAGGTGAGACAAGTAATCAAATTTACCCCAGGATACGACCATGCCATAGCCGATTTTACACACCCTCCTTCTTACTCCTTTTATACCCTACAGTCACGTCAGCTCGCGCGCTGATTGGCTGAGCCGCCCGACCCGGGTGAGAGGTGCCCAGGCGGCTTCTTTTATCTGTATTCTCCTTTTCGGGGTTTTTTTCGTCACAATAGCATCCCGGTAACAAGTTTCTTCTATTATTTGGCAGCTTTTACGAGTATGGGGCTTGCACTGTGAGGATAATGTTCTCTTCACCAGAATAAATGAAGCGAGAAGTCGATGAAAGTGATTGCTGTGCCGCCGACCAATCAGCATGCGGGAAAGGTGTTTGATCAGGCTACCGCAGCACCTGTTCCTTATCCCGAAACACTGGCTGCTGATTGGTTGTATGTTTGTCACCACATCTCTCACTTGGGTCGTGAATCTGATGAACTTCAGATGCTGTGTTCACGTCAAATGAGGAGGGGGGGGGGGGGGGGAGAAGGCGGGATAGAGAAAACATGCACTACAAATGATACCAACTGAACTAAAGAATGTAGGAGTATAGCAGAGAGAGAGAGAGAAGGAACGGGGTGGCTCTAATCTATGTTGCACTTAAGGGGAGGTTTTTAGTTGATTCCCTAGACTTCCATCAAACTTAAAATTACTCCCCCTAGACCCCCCTTTCAAGATAAATTTGTACATTTTTCGGTAGAAAAATGTCCCGGCCGAAGGCCGATTCCCCATAAATTACAGGCTCGCTATCGCTCGTCAGATTTTTTTTTACACCTAAATGGCACGAATGGTCTTAAAATTGACAGAAATGGGGCGAGGGTTCTTAAAATCGCCAAACTAATGGGGCGAACGTCTTAAAATCTCAAAAGCAATGGGGCTAAACATGAGGGAGAAAGGGGTAAAGAAAAAAATCACTCAAGTGGAAATCTCCCCTTAACTAGCCATCCAGCTCATCTGTGTTATAAATCAACCCCCGTATTGTTATATATCAACCCCCGTATTGTTATATTTGTACTGGAGCTAACTACACGAGCTTCTAGATACCCTCAACAGCATTGCATTATAACATATATTATGGTACTACTATTATACCTATGTATGTATAGGTATGTGTGTATATCTCTCTCTCTCTCACGCTGTAAATCCTTTTAGCCTACACCTTAACTCTCTCTCTCTCTCTCTCTGCCCCACCTGTCCCGGTCCTGACACCTGCCCAGCACAGGTGCATCAAAGGTTCATTAGCAACAGGTGTCCCTTGGAACCTGATAGACGTACATAACTATATGAATAGATACATACTGTATAATTATACTGTTAGATTAATGTACGGTACCGATCAACAAGATTATATGTTATTGGTGTGTGTGTGTGTGTGTGTGTAGGTGTGTGTGTGAGACAGGTGTAATTGGTACGGTAAGTCAGGTGTAGATAGGGATCAGAGCGGTGTGTGGTTGATTGGGTGTGTGTGTGTGTGTAGGTGTGTGTGTGAGACAGGTGTAATTGGTACGGTAAGTCAGGTGTAGATAGGGATCAGAGCGGTGTGTGGTTGATTGGGTGTGTGTGTGTGTGTAGGTGTGTGTGTGAGACAGGTGTAATTGGTACGGTAAGTCAGGTGTATATGTTATTGGTGTGTAGGTGTGTGTGTGTGAGACAGGTGTAATTGGTACGGTAAGTCAGGTGTATATGTTATTGGTGTGTAGGTGTGTGTGTGTGAGACAGGTTGGTGTGTAGGTGTGTGTGTGTGAGACAGGTGTAATTGGTACGGTAAGTCAGGTGTATATGTTATTGGTGTGTAGGTGTGTGTGTGAGACAGGTGCAATTGGTACGGTAAGTCAGGTGTATCAGGTGGATCAGAGCGGTGTGTGGTTGATTGGGGGTATGTGTGGGGGGGGGGGGGGGGCGGGCAGAGTATGTGTATCTGTGTTACATATGGGATGGTCAACAGCAAAGAAATACAGTACTATACACACTCACACTCACTCACTCACTCTCACACACACACACACTTAGATAGATGTAGATAGGCGTGTATGTATATATGTGTGTGTGTGCGTGTGTATGTGTGTGTGCCCTACGTTTCTGTATATATTGGCTATTATAGGTTACATGTGTGACGCACGAGTAGGCTAATCTACAAGTGGTAGTACACGGCCGATTGGGAAACGTATGTATGTGTGTGTGTGTGTTGTGTGTGTGTGTTTGTTTGTGTGTGTGTGCCCTACGCTTCTGTATATAGGCTATTATAGGCCAAGTGTGTGACGCACGAGTAATCTACAAGTGGTAACACACGGCCGATTGGGAAACATGTGTGTGTGTGTGTGTGTGTGTATCTGCGTGTGTGTTTTATTTTATTTTATTTTTTTTCCTTTTTTTTTTTTGGGGGGGGGACACTGGACACCCCCTCTCAAAAACAATGCGTATGAATAGCGTATATACAATCTCCATAATATCCTGCCCTCTCATTGGTAGACTGGCAGGACAATAAACCCATCTAATAATACATATATATATATATATATATAGTAAAGTCCATCACACTGAACGTACCCAATGATACCCTTAGTCATAATACCCGGGGGGAGCTAACCGGGGGGAGCTAACAAGTTAAGGGGAGATTTCCACCTGGAGGATTTTTTTTCTGGACCCCTTTCTCCCTCATGTTTAGCCCCATTGCTTTTGAGATTTTAAGACGTTCGGCCCATTAGTTTGGCGATTTTAAGAACCCTCGCCCCATTTCTGTCAATTTTAAGACCATTCGTGCCATTTAGGTGTCGATTTTTTTCTGGCGAGCGATAGCGAGCCTGTAATTTAAGGGGAATCGGCCTTCGGCCTGGACATTTTTCTACCGAAAAATGTACAAATTTATCTTGAAAGGGGGTCTAGGGGGAGTAATTTTAAGTTTGATGGAAGTCTAGGGAATCAACTAAAAACCTCCCCTTAAAGGAGTAGCGGTAGTGGTTATTTGTTGGTCTGTATATTTATCAATGTATTTATTTATGTTGAGGTTCCTCGCTAGACCTCCATCAAGTTTTAAAAAACACCCCCTAGATCCCCTTTCAGGACAAATTTGTACATTTTTCGATAACAAAATGTCCGGGCCGAGGGCCGTTTCCTCCTATAACTACAGACTCGCTATCACTCGATTTTTTTCCTGGCGAGTTATACCAAGCTTGCAATAAAGGAGTTATACCAAGCCTGCAATAAAGGAGTTATACCAAGCCTGCAATAAAGGAGTTATACCAAGCCTGCAATAAAGGAGTTATACCAAGCCTGCAATAAAGGAGTTATACCAAGCCTGCAATAAAGGAGTTATACCAAGCCTGCAATAAAGGAGTTATACCAAGCCTGCAATAAAGGAGTTATACCAAGCCTGCAATAAAGGAGTTATACCAAGCCTGCAATAAAGGAGGAACCGGAACATTTTTTCTACGGTCAGAGCATTTTTCTACAAAAATGTACAAAATTATCTCAAAGGGGTCTTGCGAGTATGTATTTAAGGGGAGATTTCCACTTGAGGGACTTTTTTCTTGACACTTTTCTCCCTCATGTCTAGCTCCATTGCTTTTGAGATTCTTAAGACGTTTGCCTCATTATTTTGACGATTTTAAGAACTTTCAACCCATTTCTGTCAATTTTAAGACCTTTCGTGCCATTTAGGTGTCGATTTTATCCTGGCGAGCGATAGCGAGCCTGTAATTTAAGAGAAACCGGCTTTCAGCCGGGACATTTTTCTACCGAAAAATTTACAAATTTATCTTGAAAGGGGCTCAAGGGGGTGTAATCTTAAGCTTGAAGGATATCTAGGGACCAAACTAAAAACCTCCCCTTAAGCTTGATGGAGGTCTAGGGCGGAAACTAATAAAACAAATAAAAATGGAAAAACAAACTATATTTAAATTTCCCCTAAACGCATATGACACCGTAAAAAAATATATTTAAACAAACATATTAATCGTAATATTGCTCTCTTCTCTTTTAAGTGTCGATGTATTAAGTTTGCATTTTTTGTTGACACCATAAAAATATATTCATACAAACTTATTTATCGCTTTATTGATCTCTTCTCCTTAAAATATCGATGTATTAATTTTGCCATTTTTTGTTGACACCATAAAAATATATTTATACAAACTTAATAATCGTTTCATTTCTATCTTCTCTCTTAAATGGCGATGCATATCTTTTGACACCACCAAAATATACCCGGTACAGTATATAGAAATACACACTTATTCATCCATTAATTTCTCTCTTCCTCTTTAACTGTCGATGCATTAATATTTCATGTTTGTAAGTATGTGGTCAAAGAGATTAAAGCGCAAGTGTTCCCTCCATAAGAGCAATGACAGGGTACCCCCTTTGACGTCACTTATTAAACCAAAGGGAGCATAGAAAATGGAGTGAACAGGTGTATATGTGTGTGGGGGGGGGGGGGGGGGGGGTTATAGGTGTGGTTTATTGAATGGCGGTAAAGCACTTGACTCAATCGCTACGTATATTAACCCTTTTATGCAAGCTATATTCAGACGATTTTATTAAGCTTAGGAAGGATATATGGTAGCTCAAAGGATGAATTGAGATAGTTTGTAGCCTTTTTATTGGTAGACGTCCTTCCTAAGCTGAATACAATCGTCTAATAGTTGCCATAATCTAAGGAAACTGCGATCACTGGAACTGTATGGGTTAATGCATTGCGTGAGATACCGGTAATAAAAAAGTAGGCTATGGATATATGCTGTATATACCGGTACTATTATATATATATATATACCGGTATATATATATATATATATATATATATATAGCTGAAAATCTACAGAGGTACAGTACAATGCTTATTTTACCTTAACAAGGTCACATACGACCTTTGGTGACCGTGAGGTGCCTGAGTTCTCACCATAGTACATACGCAGATACACTGGTGAGAGTACGTGTAGGCTAACGCAAGCTGATTGTTGAGCAGCTTGGCTAGGGAGGGACCACGATGAGTGTGTGTGTGTGTGTTACTCAGTTACTTGTTCGTCAAGGGGAATCCACGCAATGCGAGCTAAGCTCATTATTATCGCGCCTCCTTAACTGGGAATGTATTGCGTGAAATGCATGTTAAGTGTTTTATGTACTGTTGGAATGGCTGTGGATGTGTGTGTAGTCTGTATTTAGCCAATTGGCGACATCGGAAACGAAGGCTTAGGGTGGATCTGTTTGGTACCATTCTCACTATAGACGGTACCGTCTCGCCCGAAGGCTTAGGTAGCCATCAGCTTAGGTGAACCATATGATACCCATCTCGCCTTGTACCATTTTTGCCAACCCCAGATGGGACGTCACAACGTCGTCCACTTATTCCAGGTACCTATTTACAGCTAGGTGAACTGAGGCTAACACATGAAAGGAGACAAGCCCAATTTGTCTCCGCCCGGTCTGGGATTGAACCCCCGACCCCTCGTGTGTGATACGAGAGCTCTACCTACTAGGCTACGGGCTGTGTGTGTGTGTGTGTGTGTGTGTGTGTGTGTGTGTGTGTGTGTGTGTGTGTGTGTGTGTAAAAGTATTGTTAAAATATTAATAAATGTATGTGTAACAAAAAGACGGTACAAGGTTAAAACAAATCAATAGGAAAACAAAGAATAAATAGCATTAAACAAACACACAGTAAAGATAAATAAAGTAACAAGGAAAGCTTTGACTCGGAAGGAAAGTTAAGATAAAATGAAAAACCCAGTCTACAAGTAATGCGCGGTTCATATTTACTCACGCGCACGCACACACACACTATCTCTCTCACACAAACCTTACCACACACGCGCGCTCTATATTACACACACAACACACACGTTAGCTCTCATGTACGGTACATACACACTCTCTTACACACTCGTATGTAAATTAGGCTAGAAGGAAAGTTAGAAAGAAAAGGAAAACCCGTCTATAAGTACCGGCACGCACACACACACACGCACACGCACACGCACACGCACACACACACACACACACACGCTCTCTCTCTCTCTCTCTTACACACTCGTACGTAGCCTACACAAATGCAAACATACACACACACCAAACTGACAAACATAGACAATATCCATAACCAACCCGGTCTCACAGTATCCGAGTCACAGTATCGGAGTCACAGTATCCGAGTCACAGTATCGGAGTCACAGTATCCGAGTCACAGTATCCGAGTCACAGTATCCGAGTCACAGTATCGGAGTCACAGTATCCGAGTAAAAACAAAAATAGCTAAATTCAAGTCTACTCTCTGACAATTTCTATTCTATTGTATTCTATATTATCAGGCCCAATCCTCTCTTTTCCTTTTGTTTTTATTTGTTTATTTTGTTTGAGGGGGGCGACTCAAGACAGAGCCAGAATAGGGACCACACAACAGAAAACAATGAACACACAAACATAAAATATAAATTCCCACACATCTGACAATTTACTACGGTATTTCCTTATGGCTGGCATTTGTGGCCGAGAGCTCCTATTCATGGTCAGTCCAATTGCATAGAAGAATATTACAGCAACAGACTATTAATAAGGGGAACCGGCATTCGACTGGGACAATTTTTCTACCGAATAATGTACAAAATTATCTTGGGGGTGTTTTATATGTTTAAGCTTGATGGAGATCTAGGGAGGAAACTAAAAAAAATAATAAAGATAATTAAATATGCAAATACATAGGCCCATTTACCCCCCCCCCCCCCTTAACCCCTTCTGTACCAGCGACGTCTTTTTACTTATCTTCTAGCAATATTTAAATGATTGTGTGCAGCTTAAGAGGGATCTGTGGTAGTAAAAAGGGTTAAGTAGGATAGTTCGAAGCCTGTTAATTGCTGGAGGCAATAAACTGAATAAAATCGTCTATTAGTAGCCAAAATAATGCTAAAAGGACGGCACCGGTACTGGAAGGGTTAAAGCAACAGTGCCACGGTTTGCCACAAGGAATAATTGTAGGTAGTCTAAATCTAAATACGTACCGGTATTAGCCTATTACTAAAATATCAACATGACTTTTCCTCTCACTTCAAATCTAAATAGGCTACCTAATATTATTATGTTACCTCCACCAACCGACTTTACTCCTAAACTCAATTAGGCCTAATGAAATCAACAAATACATTTGGCAGTCCATGGATTTGAACCTAGGATGCTCACACCGAAATTCAGTGCATTTATCCATTGCGCTACGAAGACAGTTAATCAAATACCAATATGACTTTTTATCTCACTTCAAATCTAAATACGTATTATTATAAATAACTAAAATATCAATACGACTTTTTCTCTCACTTCTAATCGATATAAACATTGATTTTAAAAGTGTGTCTGGAAAACTACGAATCATTACGCAGCGTAGGTCAAGGATAGCCAAGTTCAGGTTTATTTTATTGTTTTATTTATCTATTTTATCTGTATTTATTTTCAATCCTGTTCATTGGGTATTTGTGACTATACTGAAGGTGGACGGATCATAATAAACGTTTGAATGAGAAGTAGCCTAGGCCTACACGAATTGATTTAATGAAGTAGATGTGAAACAACTGCCCCCACTCCCCTTCATCTTCCCTTTGCCACTCCCTCGGTAGCCTAGCAGAGTATTGCTTCTATTATCTACCAAGTTATATACATACAGTATTATACAGTACCGGTATATATTATAATAGGGTGTCAAACAGGAGCCATTTTGTTTGAAGACTTGAATGACCATGAGAAGAAATACAACAAAATGAACATGACATAACCACACATTGTCTTGGCCATGTTATCACATCTAAAGACAATATTTGAACTATAAACCCTAATTATATATTCACATAGCCTATAGCCTAGGCCTACTGTACAATTATGAAGACTAAAAATAACGGACTTTGCATTCGTTTGACACCCTGTAAGAATACATATACAGTATATACATTATATACCTATTCCGGAAAATCCCTCTTGCCTCGAGATAAACCAGCTGTTGCGGGAGGGAGGTGTGAGATAAGGGTAGTTATTAAGGAGGGAGGACAGTGATAAGAGGGGTACCCACTGATAACAATACCAAGGGAAGGGACTTGCAACATAGGGCAACTCCGATAATAGAGATATAACTGATACAATAAAGATATAACTGAGGCGGAGACATATGGAGATGGAGAGAGATGGCACATGGAAGGACTCTAGATCATTGGATACAATGGATAGGCTATGTGTCATATACTATTTATCACTTTAAGAAACTACATATGTATCTAGCGTATGTATTTAACTATGTGTCCTGGTTGTCTCATAGAATTCTAATTAGTTGCCAAGTGTTTTAGCCAGTGGTAATATAATAATAGGCTAGACCCTCGATATGGTAGGCCTATTCCTGAGGTTCGATTCCCGGAAAAGTATATAGGCTACCGGTACAGTATATATATATATATATTGTAGAAACTACAAATGTATAAGTTGAGGCGACAATTCAATCATACACTTTGAAACGAAGATGCCCAGTGTTTTCAAAGGATGTTTAGGCCTATGTCGGTAAATAATATTAAACCAAATAGAGAAATAGACTAAACATCCTTAATTAACAATACCCATATTATTATCTGTACTTACCGCATAGTAGTCGGAATCCCATAGATCGTTCAGATCGTTTTCGGCGAATTCGGCGAAGGTGCTATCGATAATATCCATAGTTGTTGTTGGTCTTCGCTATATCACTAGTTAAACAGTCAAGTAATTCATTCACTAGTTAAAACAGCACTGGTTAGGGTTCACAAAAGTCCACGCGCGTAACAACAGCGAAATTAAAACGCCCCCTTGAGTTTTATTGGTGGGCGGAGATATCGAGTGTTCGGCAAGTAGTCAGGATGGGGGAGAGAGAAAACAACGCAACCTCTCTCTTCCCTGGCTCGTGAGCGACTGAGCAGTTGTCAAATTTGCCGGAGTATCCCTTCCATTCGCGAGAAGCGAACACACAAACACACACACACGCACAGCTGATACAAGCTAGAGTATCTCCCAGGGCATGAAAGGTGGTTCTATATATATCTTGGCGCTATTTGTGCTGGCTTAATAATCCAGAAGGGTTGATAGCCTTCAAGGATTGTGTGGGTTAGAATGAAAGTAGGAATACAAACGTGGGTGATTGTATGCGTGTATGCCCCGACAGAGGATATACTTGAAAGAAAGAAAGAGGAGTTCTGGATGAATGTGGAGGCGTGCCTGGATAAGTTTGACAAGAACAAAAGAATATTTCTGATTGGGGATATGAATGGTGAGGTGGGTGATAGGAAAGTTGAGGGAGTGGTGGGGGGTACCATCAGAGGTGAATGGGAATGGTAGTGCACTTGTGGACGTATGTGTGGGGAGGAGGCTGTGGATAGCCAACACCTTCTTCCGACACAGAATGATCCACAGGTACACGTGGAAACGGATGTTGACGATGAAGGATAAGACAGTGGTGGAACGAAAGTCATTGATTGATTATGTATGTGTGGATGAACGAATGAAGAAATCTGTGATGGATGCTAGGGTGTATAGGGATATTGGAGGGGGTCTGTCTGATCATTATGTAGTGGTAGCTAAGGTTAGGATACAAAAGAAGTGGGTGAGGAGAGCTGGAGGGAGGCGAGAGGAGGGTGGAATGGTGAGGAGGGTGGAGAGGTTGCAGGAGGAGGAAGTCAGGGAGGAGTACAGGAGAGCAGTGGAAAGACGACTAGGTGGGTTCGACCTGGAAGTAATGGAGGAAGTGGAGGAGATGAGCAAGGTGTTTAAGGATGAGATCTGTGCAGCATGTGAGGAGGTGTGTGGAGTGAGGAGAAGAGGGAGGGGAGTGAAAGGTACAGCATGGTGGACAGAAGAGGTAAGAATAGCTGTGAAAGAAAAGAAGAAAGCATATAGAGAGTGGTTGGGTAGTAGAGGGAATGAAGATTCCGAGAGACAGAAACGAGCGAGGTACGTGGAGAGTAAGAGGGTGGTGAAGAGAGTAGTGAAGGAAAGTAAGAGAAGAGTAGATGAGGAATTTGGAAGGAATCTGAGTGTAAAATGGAGGGAGAGTAAGAAACTGTTCTGGAAAGAAGTCAAGAAAGTTAGGGAAGGTAGCAAGGGAAACAGTAAGGGTGTGAAAGATAAGAATGGGAGAATGCTAGCCGAGAAGCAAGAGAGAGTCGAAAGATGGAGGGAGTACTTCAGTGACTTGCTAAATGTAAGGAATGAAGAGCCAGCAAACATAGATGGATATGGTATGGGAGGGAGAAGAAGAGAAGTAGTGGAGGAGGAGGTGGAGGTGGGGATCAGGAGGTCAGAAGTGTGGGAAGCCATGAAAAGAGTGAAGTTGGGGAAAGCACCGGGAACAGATGGAGTGTGTGGGGAAATGTTGAGGTATGGTGGTGAGATAGTGATAGAATGGGTATGGAAAATGTGCAAACTAGCATGGGAGAAGGGGAGTGCACCCGATGACTGGAAGACTGGCATAATAGTCCCCCTATATAAGGGCAAAGGGGAAAGAGGAGTGTGTGGTAACCACCGAGGAATATGTCTTCTAAGCGTAGTAGGGAAGGTATACAGTAGGGTAGTGATTGAGAGAGTGAGAGTGAGAACGGAGAAATGGATAGGCGACGAGCAGGGAGGTTTTAGGAAGGGAAGAGGATGTGTAGATCAGATTTTTACCCTGAATTGTGTTGTGGAGAAGAAACAAAAGGTGTATGTTGCCTTTATGGACTTGGAGAAGGCCTATGACAGAGTGGGTAGAGAAGGTTTGTGGAAAGTACTTAGAATATACGGAGTAGAGGGCAAGTTGCTGAAAGCAGTGAAGAGCATGTATGAGGGTGCAAAGGCGGCAGTATGTGTGGAGAGTGAGCAGAGCGAGTTCTTTGACCTGAATGTTGGTTTGAAACAGGGGTGTGTGATGTCCCCGTGGTTGTTTACTGTATATATGGATGGAGTCGTGAAAGAAATCCTATCAAGAGCAGTGGATGTTGGTGTATCGCTGAAAAGGGAGGGAATTGAGTGGAAGCTACCTATACTGCTGTTAGCGGATGATACAGTTCTGATGAGTGATAATGAATGGGAGTTGCAGGGTCTGGTAAATGAGTTTGGAACAGTGTGCGAAAAACGGAATTTGAAGGTAAATACGGGGAAGAGCAAGGTTATGGTCTTCGAAAGGGGTGAAGTCACAGAGTGTGAGGTGAAGCTGAACGGTCAGGCTATGGAGATCGTCAACTCTTTTAAGTATCTGGGCAGTGTGTTGAGTAAAGATGGGACTATGGATGAAGAAGTGTGGGAGAGGGTACAACAGGGGAAGAGGGTTGTAGGAACGCTAAAAGCAGTAACAAGAAATAGGGTGGTCAGTATGGAAGTGAAGAAGTCCTTGCATGACAGTGTGGTAATCCAGGCACTGACTTACGGAAGCGAAGCATGGACGTTGGTTGAGAGACTCAGACCAAGAGTGAGAGCAGTGGAAATGAATTACTTAAGGAGTGCGTGCGGAGTTACATGGAGGGATAGACAGACTAATGAGGAAGTAAGAAGGAGGTGTGGTGTGGAGGTAGATGTGCTGGATAGTGTGAAAAGGAACAACTTGAGATGGTTCGGCCATATGGAACGTATGGAAAGCGAGAGAATGACTAAGAGGGTGTACGAGAGCGAGGTGGAGGGACAGAGAGGGAGAGGTAGACCGAATATGAGAAGGATGGAGTGAGGAACTACATGAACGAAGGCGGTGCTAGTTGGGGGGAGGGGCGTCGACTGACTGGGCACAGAGGTGCATGGGGGCGGTTCGTTCGTGGCCACCCCTTCGGGGATCACGGCATCAGGCAATAGATAGATAGATAAGATTGATAGCCTCTGAAGTCCTATGTTAACTAACTACAACACATTTTGGCGGGTACTTGAGAGAGGCCGTTTCAGCAGATTGGTGCTGTTTTCCCGCCTTTGGGCCTTTTTAATGTCGACACTCTTGGCTTTTATCTATCACAGGTTAGCCTTCCAAACAGAAAGAATAGGCCTATGCGGTATGTTGATATGTCTATGCCTACCATACATTCCAACCATTGAATGCAGTTCCATACTATTAATGTAAGTCATTAATAACCGTGGCCAACGTAGATTAATAGTTTTAATGTCTGCCAGATGTTGGAATATGGTAGTAATGTCTGCCAGATGTTGGAATAAGGTAGTAATGTCTGTCAGATGTTGGAATATGGTAGTAATGTTTGTTAGATGTTGGAATATGGTAGTAATGTCTGTCAGATGTTGGAATATGGTCGTAATGTCTGTCAGATGTTGGAAAAAGGTAGTAATGTCTCAGATGTTGGAAAGTCCGTGAAAAGAGAACACTGTATTCCTTCAGACGTAGCCTGAAGGAACACCTGAACCGGACAGCTGCGAGAAGGGAGCACCAAGCTTATGTCTACTACTAAATACGACATAAGAGATAGACAAACCAAACTGAAATTATTACTGATTACGGATTACTGATATTTACTATAGGATGTAAGGTATCTTAAAATAACCCCCTAGAAATACTTTCTCTAAAGTATCTATTTCTTTATCCTCCCCATTTCCCCAGCTAACCTAATCCCACAAGGACCCCAATGGAAATACGCCTAACGGCCTTATTGGGCTATCCTTAGTTGGAATTATGCAAGGCTGGTACATGTCATATTTGTAACATACTATGTGGTACCAACTCTGTAAATTGCTAACTGAATAAATATTATTATTATTATTATTATAATGTCTGTCAGATGTTGGAATATGGTAGTACTGTCTGCCAGATGTTTGTCAGATTTGGGATAAGTTAGTAATGTCTGTTAGCAATGTTGTCAGATGGAATAAGGTAGTAATGTCGGACAGATGTCGGAATAAGGTAGTAATGTCTGCCAGTTGTTGGAATAAGGTAGTAATGTCTGCCAGATGTTGGAATAAGGTAGTAATGTCGGACAGATGTCGGAATAAGGTAGTAATGTCTGCCAGTTGTTGGAATAAGGTAGTAATGTCTGCCAGATGTTGGAATAAGGTAGTAATGTCTGCCAGTTGTTGGAATAAGGTAGTAATGTCTGCCAGTTGTTGGAATAAGGTAGTAATGTCTGCCAGTTGTTGGAATATGGTAGTAATGTCTGCCAGATGTTGGAATAAGGTAGTAATGTCTGCCAGTTGTTGGAATAAGGTCGTAATATGTCTGCCAGGTGTTGGAATATGGTAGTAATGTCGGTCAGATGTTGGAATAAGGTAGTAATGTCTGTCAGATTTGGGAATAAGGTAGTAATGTCTGCCAGATTTTTTTTCTATGCGAGTGAGGAGACAAAAGGCAGAACTGCCTGTAGCGAGTGCCTCCTCCATAGTTGAAAGAGTGACAGGGCCAAAATCAAGAGACACTCGAGACAAAATGCCTGAATACACAGAGTTTGAAGCAATTTAAATCATAAGAGGAGGGAAAGACTGATTCTGGGAGAGAGTTCCAGAGCTCATCTGTATAATAAAATAAAGACAGAGTAAAGTTTCACTCTTGGGTTGGAGAGTTGCACAGAGTAGGGGTGGGATTGTGTTGCAAGACGGGTACCACGTACCCTACGTAGAGGTGGTGGTATTCACTGGGAGAGCTCTGAGGAGCACTGAATATTGTAGTAGCAATAACATAGAGAGAGAGATGCAACATTGTGGCGGAGAGAGAGAGATTGCAGAGAGTTGGCGAGTGGACGGGAATTAATGATACGAAAGGCCTTCCTTTCTACTTTGTCTTAGAGTGCGGTGTGGAAGGATCCTCCCCACACATGTGAATAATACTCAAGACAAGGACGCACTGTACCCCTGTACAGAGCAAGATGCTGTGCAGGGGTAAAGAACCCCTTGAGGCGGTTGAGCACACCAAGCTTCTGGGAGGCTGACTTAGGAAGACTGGTAATATGATTACAGTATTGTTATAATTTTGTTTACTGAATTTGGTAAGTGTATCAGTTGTTGAGTTTCTAAAATTATTCTAAAAATAAATAATGAGCTATTATCTACCTCTCATGATTGCATGCTCACCAGCCAGTTGCCTGTAAGTATGTATATACTCAGGCACATACCCAATAGCTGGGGGTGCTGACTCATGACAGAGCCCGAACAGAAACAAAATAAAATATAAACATTCACACACAACTATGTCACCCACGAGACCCAGAGACCAAGGACCATGAGGAGTCCCCAGCTAAATGTTCCCCGGGCCCAGATCTCCCGAAGAAGTTCCGGTCATGCAGCGGAACTATAATGAAAACTTGGCATTAATACTACACACAGCCATAGTAGTTTCATATATTTTCACTAAGTATCGAGAAATCATCTACTAAGGACTTCAATTTACCATCAGCTAAAAAAAAAATAAAAAAAAAAAAATAAAAAAAAAATAAACAAAAATAAAGAGTATACACCACACACTTCCAGACAGGGCCCTCCATATATAAACTGGCTCCCTGGGCCTTATTTTCTTTCTCAAAGTAACCAATCGCACCACAAACTCCGATAATCATGGCAAAGAAAAGAAAATAACGATTGAGATCAATTTTTATTTATAATATTTGTACCATCAGTGATAATCCAGTGCCCTCACAGATACACAACATGGGATACAAAATATAGAGCCGGTGTCGCACAAGCCATTTTTCCCTCAATTTTCCTTTATTCTCGCAATATTTCAGGCGTCTTTGGCATCGGTATCGGAAAGTTGACTTGGGGTAGATATGTTAGGTGGCTGAATTTAGATGAAGCTTAAATTTAGAAGCTGCCAAACTACAATTGCCCCAAAAAATTGCTGGGAAAAGCGTCCGTGCGACACCGCCATAAGGCAGGGACAACTGTATAAAAGCTCTGGATATCCACAAGGGAAGCATGTATCAAAATGTATCATATATATATATATATATATATACTGTATACTGTAGAGCCCAGAATCCCATAGAATACTGAAGGTTGTCCAAAATGTATACCAACACTACAATACACTCGAGACTAGCTCAAAAATGTTGTTCTTTACTATAGGTAGCACCAACGAACATGACAATAATCTTGCTCCCTGACCTCCCTGTAACTCAAATGGGCCTAGAGCAAACTGGCTGTAAATATCCACACTTATTTCCTGGTGGACTCTTTCCAAATGATAGAAAAGTCAGCCCGATTGCTTTCATTAATTTAGAGTTATGAGAAGTTATGTGGTCAAGATTGTTGTCAAGTTCGTTGGTGCTACCTATAACATACACTCAAGTCAAGCTCAAATATTGTGTTCTATACAAACTTCTACCTCCGTCATTTCTACTTGGGTTATATCTCTGGTGCAGGCAAAATCGCTCGTACCATCGCCTTCATGCACCATCAGGGAAGGATGTAGTATCCGGGCGTAAGGTCGTCATGCTTACATTGATCGTGCGCTCGCGGTTACGTTCCTGTCTAATTTGACTGCTTTTTTTCTATTATTGTGTTCTTTTCTTTCATAAATTTTATTTTAGTAAGCGTTATTTCCACATAGCGATTTTGATAAGTTCTTTTGCAATTATCTTGTGTCGTCCCAGTTTTGGTTTGTTTATTTTGCAAGTTTTACATTATAATTTGCCTCCTGCTGGCAATATACAGTATATGATGATGACAATAACCAATAAGTAATGGGGAGGGGGGGGTGAAGGCAGTCAAAATAGAAAAGAACATGATCACAAAGCAGGAGGTACGCCCGAATACTACATCCTTACCCACCATCCTGTACGGTGGCGCTAATAAGTCATGTCCCAGCTGTCATTACGTTTGGCTCGCTCTGTGCTGTATTAATTAATGTCTGTCAGATGTTGAATAGGGTGGGTAAGTGTAGGAACATGTTTGTATATTTCACTTTATTTGAAGAAATGAAGCCTAGATATTGCTGATACCAATAATTGATCAAAACATACTTGGTGCCGAGATATCCCTTATTAGCGCGACTGTACACTGAAAATTAAACTATGACATGTACAGTATTGTAGATCAGAACACAAAATCCAGAATACTTTTTTGGCCACCGAAACATTAATTTCCATTATTATCTTAATTCATTTTCATTCTTCACATCAATCACCCAAGAGATTAATGAAAGCATGCGATCCTCTCGGGATTTGAACTCATGACACCACATACAAACCTTAAACAGTTTAACCGTTACACCACCAAGACAGTTAAAGGTTCAGCACATGACCACGATTAATATATATTTATCAAATATTTGTTATCAATCTAATTATGTACTGGATCCAACTGCACAATAACTTATGTTTTTTCCACCAGCCCACTTCACCTCTAAACTCAATTAATGAAATCAACAAATACATGTGGCACTCCAAGGACTCGAACCTAGGATACTTACATCGAAATTCCGCGCACTTATGTTTATACGAGAGGAAAGAACAATTTACAGTATAGGGCACAGATCTCAAACATCCGACCTCGCAACGGACTGTTCCTGAACCCATAGAAATAATCTTTATTTATTTGATGTCACACATACTGTACATGAAAAAAAATATCAACAAATTCCAGAATGATTTAGCGACCACAGAAACTTAAATTAAGCTAATATATCCCAATGCCACGGTTCCCGGACATCTCAACCAGTGCCAAATCAACCAAAACCAACCAACCAGTGCCAAAATGTAGTACTAACCTAACCTAACCGTATTGGTTAATTTGGTACTGGTCGAGTTGTTCGGTCACCCAATGCCACACATATATGAAGAATTACAAGCAGCATACATCAACCATGCAGAATGAACGCCAATGAATGAAGATGAACCTATGGAACTGGCGATGAATGAGGTTGGATACTAACCATCTCCGAACATGCAACAATTTATCACAGAATACAATTGCACTGGTCATGGTTAAATAATGCTAACTTAAATTACAATCCCTCTCTTTCTGACAACCTTGATTACCATAATTTATTTTATATATTTCTAATAGGTACAGTTGTCCACATAAAGTAAGTTTTCTTCCTCATCATGATCTTATGCATGAAATTTAAATAGTATGAATTGAGAGTGTGGTTTCATTTAATTATCAGTTGGCTAATCAGAGGAGTTAACCAGAGCATAATAACTACTCTTAAATCAATCATGCTCATCATATTTCCAGTACAAGATCACAGAGAGGAGCAGAACTTCTGAGGCCACCTGTACCAACGTCTCGGCTGTGGTAAAATGTGACTACTATATACCCTACTCCAAGTAAGTACTGTATGTGACTACTATATACCCTACTCCAAGTAAGTACTGTATGTGACTACTATATACCCTACTCCAAGTAAGTACTGTATGTGCAAACTCTTGAACATTAACCTCTATAACTCACAAACGACTACAATAATCCAGCTAATATTTCTACCATTTGGGAATGGTCAGCCAGGGAATAGACGTGGAAATTTACAGCCCATTTGCTCCAGCCCTTCTTGAGTTACAGAGGTTAGAGTTGAGGATTTCTGACCTATCTACTGTACTTGGAACAGGTTATAGCTCTACGGGGCACTACAAGCTAACATAGAAAACACCAAGAAGAGATAAACTTGTGCTATTGGTCTGCACTGTATGGTGGCACTAATAAGTCATGTTTCAGCTGGCATTACGTTTGGCTCGCTCTGTGCTGTATTAATGTCTGTCAGATGTTGAATAGGGTGGGTAAGTGTAGGAACATGTTGGTATATCTCACCCAAAAAGAATATACAGTATCATGTGTAAATATTGCTGATACCATATCAATTATAGAACAAAATATACTTGGTGCCGAGACATCACTTATTAGCCCGACTGTACATAAGCATCAACAGTGACTCAAACATTTCAATCAGTATTGAACACAAACGAGACAATACAAGGCTTTATTATATCCCAGATGCTTCAAAATTTGGCTCTCAAGGTTTAAAGAGTGAAATTAGTGTGCACTTATTAATGCTCACAGCTGTACATAATGCTGGAGACAATACTGTATATATTTCATTGTATCACTATACAAAACTTAAATAACTGAAAAAGCATACACAACTGAATGACAAACTAAGGGATTCAATTTACCATCAGCTGGAAAAAACGGACGATCATCAAGCCGAGAGAAAATAATAGATCTTGCAGGTTATTCACAGAAACAAATAAAGCAACCGTTCAACAGTCTAATCTATTCAAGTTGTAAATATAGGAACTACATAAACAAGAGTTACCAAAAATACAGTTGACTAGAGTGAAATTAACACAAGTAATAAATTCTTTCCCATCGCAGGGCCTGATACCGAACGAACACTGTGGGAATGAGCGTTGTTTACATAGAGTACACGGATCAGCGCTCCCATATCTTAGGGTAACATCTTTTTGAAAGTTCTTTTGTCCATTAAGGGAACTGCGAAGGTAAAGAATTGTTCAACCCCACCACCACCATTACACAATTTTCATCATTAGGCCTATTCTGGTTACCAATAGACAATTTCGCCTGTGGCTACGGCCACATGCCGTAGCACGGTTGGTACCAACCTGTACCTGTACCAACTTGCCTGCAAACTGTGAGGATGATGGTTCGAGTCTCAGGCCAGCCAGTGTGTTATTGGCAGACACCAGTGCTGTTGGTGAATGGCACGGTCTAGCAATCTGTGGCAACTGTTCACTGAAGCCCCTGATTATCTGGGCACCCACCCTAGCCCAGCTCTTGAGCAGGGAGTGCATGGTGGTAAAAACCGCATCATTTAAAATCTACCTCTATGACTCAAATGGGTACATATGATCTCAATAAACTCTCTTAATAACATACGGTCCTTCTTAAACTGCATAAAATTGTCTAATGTTAGCCAGAATCAAATGTAAAATGGCGTCATGGTGGTGAAGGGGTTAAGAATACAAGTGTAAGCAAAACACAGCAAAGGATGTGCATACAACAAAAAACCCTCATAATATTGTAGCGAGAGTTTCTGAATCTGCATCGGGTATATCGGTTAGTTAGAGGTGGATTTACATTAGCACTTTCTCCCTCAACTTTTTTAGCCAACTAGAATACATTGCTTGAAAATGACAGAAGGTTTATGTTTCTAAACTCTGCTGATGGTAACAAAGGCTTTTTAAGTACAGTATTCATATTTGTTTTCACCATATCCCACCAATTAATTTACAAATAAACCTAACTAGTGAAATCAATGAAAGTAATGAATACATGTGGTACTCCAAGGACTCGAACCTCGGATACTCACACCAAAATTCCGCACACTAAGCACTAGGCTATCAAGACAGGAAAACACAGGTGCGTGTTCCCGTACACGAAAGGAATAATAATGCTCACAATTTAATCTTTGCCCTTGTACAATCGCGCTAATAAGTGATGTCTCGGCACCAAGTATGTTTTGATCAATAATTGGTGACAGCAATATCTAAGCTTCATTTCTTCATATAGATTGAAATATACAAACATGTTCCTACACTTACCCACCCTATTCAACATCTGACAGACATTAATACAGCACAGAGCAAGCCAAACTTAATGACAGCTGGGACATGACTTATTAGCGCCACCATACAACCACTGAGGAGGGAATACCTGACCACCGAAACTGTATGAAATCTTCGTCTGCCATTGTGGGTTTACATACGGTCGCGCTAATAAGTCATTGTCTGCCATTGTGGGTTTACATACGGTCGCGCTAATAAGTCATGTCTCAGCTGTTGTTACGTTTGGCTCGCTCTGTGCTGTATTAATGTATGTCAGATGTTGAATAGGGTAGGTAAGTGTAGTAACATGTTTGTATATCTCACTCAAAAGGAAGAAATCATGTGTGAATATTGCTGATACCAATTATTGATCAAAACATAATGGGTGCCGAGACATCACTTATTAGGCCGACTGCACATGCCTCCCTCACTATCCGATGCCCCAATTGACCACTTGCGAGTTGGAGCTGTGGCCATCATTATTTAGCAAAATTATCAGCTATAATACGGTCATAATACATATATAAATACATACAAACAAATTGACCATACTTTTAATGCACCAGAAACCCACAATATTATTGCATTTCTCTTTAATATCGATGTTCACGGCTCTAACTTCCTTATAGCCTGAAACTCGCAAGTGGTCAATTATTGATATTATTATAGATTTTTAGGTGTTTGTGTTTGTGTTTTGGCTGGTCCCAGAACGCATCCCCATTAACCCCATAAATTTTAGGGTTCACTATACGATTTTTCAATTTAAGATGGGGTTTTCAGGAACGTAACCCAACCATAAATCGAGGGAGACCTGTATTTATTAATTAATCACACTGCTATTGTCATATCTACCAGGGGTGTGGAGTCGATTGAAAACATTCCAACTCTGACTCCGACTCCACCCCCTCTCCCCAATATCAAATCAATATTCCCAATTTCCCACAAAACTTCTCACAAATTGCTTGCTTGAAATGTCCTCCCACATCAGCTCCCACAAATTTGTGGGAATTTCCCGCGAAGTGACAACACTGGCCTAGCAGCGCACCTAAGTACTTTACACAAGAATTGATCACGTAAAGGAGTTGCCGTCGGAGATATTTTTACCGAATTCGACTGCGACTCCAGCCAAAAGTAGCCGACTCCTCGACTCCTGACTCCGACTCCACTCCCCTGATATCCACCATGAACTGTGCCGGTAATACTGTACGAAATTTAGTTTTTCAGCATGGGTGACACTTTTTCATTTAATCTGGCCACAATCAAATAATTATATCGAGATTAGTAAGGACCTATAGTAATAAAATGCCTACAAACTCTCTCAATCCACCATATGATTAACCTCCTTCCTAAGCTGCAAATACTTGTTTAAATACAGTCTGACCTGACTAAAGTAGACAACTTGGAGTCAGTGCCGCCCATATAGATTTATTCCCATATAATACTCTATTGCTAATACGCGAATTTTCATTCCGCGCCCTCGCGTGTCGCCCATATTCTCGCGTATTGGCAGGCCAGACTGTATAACTAAAATAACCTCTCCAACACATCACCAGTACTGAAAAGGTTAACAATGGCAGTCTAACCTTGACTACTACGGCAGCTGATAAAATACTGTGACAGGGATGAGTGGGAGACTTTGGCGTGTATGCCTACTCCGTTTCTTTTCACCTGACGGTAAATTGAGTCCCTTAGCAGCTAATTTCTCGATACTTAATGGAAAAATATGAAATAACAGTACTTTTAGCAGCTAATTTCTCGATATTTAATGGGAAAATATGAAATTAAGTACTTTTAGCAGCTAATTTCTCGATACTTAATGGGAAAAATATGAAATTAAGTACTTTTAGCAGCTAATTTCTCAATACTTAATGAAAAAATATGAAATTACAGTACTTTTAGCAGCTAATTTCTCGATATTTAATGGGAAAATATGAAATTACAGTACTTTTAGCAGCTAATTTCTCGATACTTAATGGAAAAATATGAAATAACAGTACTTTTAGCAGCTAATTTCTCTATACTAATGGGAAAATATGAAATTAAGTACTTTTAGCAGCTAATTTCTCGATACTTAATGGGAAAATATGAAATTACAGTACAGTACTATACTTTTAGCTGCTAATTTCTAGATACTTAATGGAATAATATGAAATTGCAATACTATGTATCTGCATCATATTGAAACCAAGTTTATATAATTAGCAACATATTTCAACACAAAATCTTCAAATTAACTGAGAAATCTCGATGGGAACTTTGCAATTTACCGTCAAGTTAAAAAGAAAAAATCTCAACATGAAGTAGATTCGATGGTGTCTTACGGCCCACCCTATATAACGGCAGTGTGTTAAACCGGAGCAATTTTGTTTGAAGATTTGAACGAATATGAGAAGAAATTCAAGAAAATTAACATGATATCAAATTGTTTTGTCTATTGTATCACTTCCAGAGAGACAATATAATTATTATGGTCTCTCCGCCAACCAACTTTACTCCTAAACTCGATTAATGAAATTAACAAACACATGTGGCAGTCCGGGGATTCGAACCCAGGACGCTTACACCGAAAATCAACACACTTATGCATTGCGCCACATGATCAATGATCAATTAAATAGACTAAAAATAATGGATTAGACTTTTGTTTGACACCATATATTTATATTTTATTAATTTCACCACAACGCCAAACACCTCCAATGAAATTAATAAAAGCATAAATGTGATCCACTGGGATTCGAACTTGGGTATTACACACAGATTTTTAAACACTAACCATTACACCACCAATATGGATAAATAACAGGGTACCGGTATGTCTAGGAATAAGGGCCGTACGGATAACACTTTCATCTAAATGTCCTAACTTACAACAGCTATATAATATTCTCTGCATATGACATTTTGTGCATGAAATGGAAGAATAGCATTACAGGTCTCCCTCACTATCCGAAGCCCCAATTTACGATATCATTATAGGTTTTTAGGAGTTTGCGTTTTTGGCTTTGGCTGGTCCGAGAAGGCATCCCCATTTACCCCATTAAAATTAGGGTTTGCTATACAATTTTTCTACTTAAGATCGGGTTTTTAGGCGTTTGTGTTTGTGTTTTGGCTGGTCCCAGAACGCATCCCCATTTACTCCATAAATTTTAGAGTTCGCTATACGATTTTTCAATTTAAGATGGGGTTTTCAGGAGCGTAACCCAATCGTAAATCGAGGGAGACCATTATACTAAAATCGATCATGTCGGCGTAAACAGTCTAAGGAGTACAAAACTAAAGTCACCACTGCATCAATGTCGTCATATCAGCATATTTTTATACACAATACTACCCAGGTAAGTTTCATAGGGATTCATGGACTGGGCTACATCATTAAATTTTCATAAAAGATTGTAAACAAACCCCTTTCATTCTATCATAAGAGATTGTAAACACCCCTTTCATTCTATCATAAGAGATTGTAAACACCCCTTTCATTCTATCATAAGAGATTGTAAACACCCCTTTCATTCTATCATAAGAGATTGTAAACACCCCTTTCATTCTATCATAAGAGATTGTAAACACCCCTTTCATTCTATCATAAGAGATTGTAAACACCTCTTTCATTCTATCATAAGAGATTGTAAACACCCCTTTCATTCTATCATGAGATTGTAAACACCCTTCATTCTATCATAAGAGATTGTAAACACCCCTTTCATTCTATCATAAGATATTGTAAACACCCCTTTCATTCTATCATAAGAGATTGTAAACATCCCTTTCATTCTATCATAAGAGATTGTAAACACCCCTTTCATTCTATCATAAGAGATTGTAAACACCCCTTTCATTCTATCATAAGAGATTGTAAACACCCCTTTCATTCTATCATAAGAGATTGTAAACATCCCTTTCATTCTATCATAAGAGATTGTAAACATCCCTTTCATTCTATCATAAGAGATTGTAAACACCCCTTTCATTCTCTCATAACATATTGTAAACACCCCTTTCATTCTCTCATAAGATATTGTAAACACCCCTTTCATTCTATCATAAGATATTGTAAACACCCCTTTCATTCTATCATAAGAGATTGTAAACACCCCTTTCATTCTATCATGAGATTGTAAACACCTCTTTCATTCTATCATGAGATTGTAAACACCCCTTTCATTCTATCATGAGATTGTAAACACCCCTTTCATTCTATCATAAGAGATTGTAAACACCCCTTTCATTCTTAGAGGCCATTGTTTATGCACAATACATTATCTATTTGTAGACAGAATATAATGATACAATGCCTGGATAACTTCAGAGATGATATATTACAGTGGCTGAGAATTAACCATGGGAGGATTTCATATTATATTGTAAGGATTGCATTAATATTGACAAAGAGTTATACCATACAAGAAAATGCCATTATATAGAGAGGGTTAACGCAGTGGCAACTTTAGCCCTGTATATGCTAGAAACTACCAATATATATACAGTATATACATTATAAAGACTGAATACTGTAGCTATATTACTGCTGTCAAGTGTGTGAGGGCAGGATGGTGAGATGGGTGAGGTGCGGTGATGACAGTGGATCGTCTAGACTGTCGTGGGTGAGAGTGGTGGCGTGGATGTGGCTGGAGGGTTGCTGAAATGTGGAGTCCCCGTCTTCCACCAGGTGCCCCACGCAGTCTCTAGCGGAGGAGACGACCGACGTGGAGGTGGTCGTATCGCTGTATATAACCTGGAGGTTCTGCGGCGTTCCGTCGTGCACCGAGGTGGCCGTCACCGCGGGGTTATCACTGTATATAACTTGGAGGTCCTGAGAGGTCTTGAGGTTTATGGTGGGGTGAAGGGTCTCAACAAGGGGTACGACGCCACTATTACCGACCAACAATGACGAGGCACCGGCGTCTAAAGTAATGGTTGGCCCTCCTTCGAGCATCTCCGAGGGCAGCGTCACTGTGTCGTCATCCTCCCCGGCCCCTGAGGTAGACATGGCCCGCATCAGTTCCGCCTGGAAGGGGCGTGTCAGAGGAAGAGAGAACGGGATGTAGATGATCTCCACGTTCTGAGTGTCGGCATCTCCCTCGGCCTCTATTAAATCCTCTGTAGCCGGTTGGATACTCAAAACCCCCTCTTCAACTATGGCCTCATGGTGTTCTTGTATGGTTGCTGGTTTATCCCCTTCCATCCCATGCATGGCTAGTGGGTCAACTTCTTTAGGAGAATCAAGTAAACTATCCACAGGTATACTATCCACCACGCTCCCTCGTTTCCTCCGGCTGGTGGAGTTAGCCGGGTTCCTCCTTGTGGCGGTGGGCAGGGTTGCATGTTCCTTGGCACGCCGTGCTACAGCCTGCCTCAGTCCTCGCGTCACCCGGCCACTAACACTACTGTCATTGACGGCCCCGTCCTCAGTCTTCATCACCAGGCAGATGTGTTCGTCTTCCTCACCTCCCTTCAATATCTGAGGGGAAATGAATAGTAGTTACTTTCAGGGGGTTATAGGTAGCACCAACGACTTGACAATCTTGATCCCTGACCCTCTCTGTAACTCAAAATGGCCTAGAGCAAACTGGCTGTAAATATACACACCTATTTCCTGGTAGAATTTTCCAAAATGATAGAAACGTCAGCCCGATTGTTTTCATTCATTTCGAGTTATAGGAAGTTAAGGGGTCAAGATTATTGTCAAGTTCGCTGGCGCTACCTATAGTGTTGCGATTATACAGTAGTTGTTGTTTTATTTGCTGTGTTAGGCATGCAGTTCAGTTAAGTTTATTTTAAGAGTTTGCTCCCTGGACCTCCAATCTTACCCCAGGAACTGCGACCTTTTCTTCGGAAGGCATGGTATTAACCCTTTCAAACTCCAATATGCATTCCTTTTCTGTTTTCTGGCTACTATTAGAAAATGTTATTTAGATTAGTAACGGTATATGGAAGTCAAAGTGTTGATTGAAATAGTCTGTACCCTTTTAATATCCACAGATCCTTCCCAAGCTGCATAAAATCGTCTAATGATAGCCAAAATAAACTGCTAAAATAATATAATAATAATTAAATAAAAAAATAAATAAATACAAATAAATAAATTATAATAATTATAATAATAATAATAAGTCTTACCATATGGCACGTAAGACACTTATAATCCTGAAGGGGCTGCACTTCCGTCTTGATCTGGTGGTGTCGGTCGCCGCGGGAGTTGGTGGCGGATGAGGTGGTACGGTGTCGGCCCCCCGCTGTCGCCCGCCCCCGACCCCTCTTGCCTCGGCTTGGGGCGTGGGTCATCATGTGGAGACGCATCTTATCTACAGGGCAAGGGGATATTATAATGTAAAACTTGCAAAATAAACAAACCAAAACTGGGACGACACAAGATAAACGCAAAGGAACTAATCAAAATCGCTATGTGGAAATAACGCTTAATTAATAAAATAAAATTTGAAATTAAAATGTAAAACTTGCAAACTAAACAAACCAAAATTAGGACAAGGACAATATAAAGTCAAATAAATCATCAAAATCGCTACGTGGAAACAACGCTTACTAAAATGAAAATGATTAAATAAAAGAACACAATCCACCACATAGGGTGTACATTACTACATGAGCAAGTTAATCTGGTTCCCAAGCAAACTAATCGCACGTATAACAATGCACTATCGTCATGTTCAAGAAATTAGTCAGTTTGGGAAGTACGGGACATTCTGGTAAATATTACTAAATTCTGTATGAATAAAGAAACTACAATTTGTATCAAATGTTATAATAAGGTAATTTGCAATTTAACAAGATCAATAATAGTGCAAAAAATATACAGCACTCACTAACGACATACTGTATTTCTGGTCCCCCTTTTCCCTCACGCTGAGCATATTATTTTTCGGATTTCATGCACTTCGGCCCATTAGTTTGGTGATTTTAAAACCTTTCGCCCCATTTCTTTGTCAATATTAAGGCTTTTCGCGTCATGTAGGTGTCGATTTTTCCTGGTGAGCGAAAGTGAGTCTGTAATTGAATAGAAACCGGCCTTTGGCCGGGAAATTTTTCTATCGAAAAATGTACTTGCAACGGAGCTAGCCTTTGCACCACCCCTAGTGCTGAGTATGTCACTTAGGTAGCAGAATTCATCTACACACTCCAGTGAAATAGCTGCGAGGTCGACTGTTTCCACACTAGTCTCAGCTTGTCGGTACCCATGGCATACCGGTATATTAGAAGTATAATAGTAATAAACCACAGCAATGATGCTACAAATGCTCTGTACCCAAGAAGTTTTTCAAACTCTAGTCATTTCACACCAGTAGTCTACTGTACCTAAATCACTTCACACCAGTAGTCTACTGTACCTAAATCACTTCACACCAGTAGTCTACTGTACCTAAATCACTTCACACCAGTAGTCTACTGTACCTAAATCACTTCACACCAGTAGTCTACTGTACCTAAATCACTTCACACCAGTAGTCTACTGTACCTAAATCACTTTATGCCTAAAAGTGTTTGTTATCAAAGCTATCTGTTACCCAAATGTTTTGTACTCTAAATGTTTCTTACCCATCACAGTTGATTCAAATATCAATAATTCATATTAGTTTTCACCAACCCACCAATTAATGTACAAATAAACCTAACTAATGAAATCAATGAAACTAATTAATACATTTGATATTCCAAGGACTCGAAGCTAGGATACTCACTCCGAAATTCAGCCTACTAAGCATTATGCTATCAAGACAGTTAACCCTTCCAGGCCGGGCAGCACTTTAAAATGACACCGCGGCAGATGGCCAGGAGCCCGGGTGTCATTTTAAAATCCGTAAGCTTGAAAGCCTATTAAGCTTGGTTTGAAAGCCGTGCATCCGACGCATTTAAACAAAGCCTGTCTTTGCGACACCGCACCTCCGAAACTAAGAAGGAGACGTCGGATCAATGTTGTTTTTATATGCTATGACGAAATTAGTGTCTGCAAAGGTCCGATATTGCGAACATCGTATTGAATCTCTCTCCACGGAAATCGTCATCACAACTGAACCAGTTGACCTAGAGAGCTCTACTCAATGCCAGTTAACATATCAGAAACAGCACTACGTTAAGAGATGCGTGGGATAACAAAGATACGGGTAGCCTATTAAAGAAGTTTTTCGGCCAGATCGCCCGGACCTCAATAATGTCCTTAGGATAGCGAGCCCGGGCGGGAAGGGCTAAAGGTTTATGCACAAGCCTACGACATATTATTCATTCTCGAATACTGAATATTAATCTAAGCTTGTACATACTGTATACCCAACTGCGCTATGGTAGCCTAATGATTAGACAAATGGAATAACAGTATTACCACTATCTATCTATCTATATGCTCAGGCCCAATCCCCACTTTTCCTATTTTTTATTTGTATTTAATTCTATTTTATTTTATTTTTTTTCTTGGGGGTGGCTGCCTCAAGACAAAGCAAGAACAGGGAAAACACAACATAAAACAACGAACAAATACAGACAAAACACAAATTCACACGCATATAGGTCACCCAGGAGAAGACCCAGAGACTACTACTACTACTACTACTACTACTACTACTACTACTACTACTACTAAAAATTACCTGGGCGGCTGAATTCTCGTATGCATCCGATTGTGGCTCGGAAGGGACATTTGAGCTTCTTTGCCTCGTGAATGAGCATGTGTCTCTTGAGCTTGTCCCGGCGGTTGAAGGCGGTCTTGCACAGGTTACACTCAAAAGGCTTCTCCCCCGTGTGGATCAGTTGGTGTAGCTTCAGGGAGTACTCTGACTTGAACTCCTTGTTGCATTGCTGGTGGGTAAATGTAAATGATTAAATAATTATACTCTACTTGTATGTACAGTACAGTATGTACAATACAGTATGTACAGTACAGTATGTACAGTACAGTATGTACAGTACAGTATGTACAGTACAGTATGTACAGTACAGTATGTACAGTACAGTATGTACAGTACAGTATGTACAGTACAGTATGTACAGTACAGTATGTACAGTACAGTATGTACAGTATGTATTATAATGTAAAACTTTCAAAATAAACAAACCAAAACTTATACGAACACAGTAAAAAAGACAAAACAACTAATCAAAATATCTAAGTAACACCCGGTTTCTTGACTTTAATCAACAATTACAAACCCCAATGTACTTGAATACATACATACATACATACATACAATTTTAAGACTGAGTGCTCCACACATACGTGCAGTTTCAGTCTCTTGTCATAATGGCGGCATTCCAGGCAACCCTGTTAAGGGCTGCTTCACTTGTCAAGTTTTTGGATTTGAGATCGGCACGTATAGTCCGATCCCAGGTCTTCCTCGGTCCACCCCTTGGTGCAGCTCCCTCCACATTCACAGACCTGCATTTTTTCACCCAATTTTGTTCATCCATTCTCTCCACATGTCCATACCATCCCAGTCTACTTGTACGCATCACCTATCTAATACTCTATACCTAAAAGTCTCCTCAGCTCATCATTTGATATTCTATCCTGCAGCCTCACATATCCATCTCACCATTCTTATCTCATTACGTTCCATTCTGTTGACATCCTCTACTTTAACGGCCCATGTTTCTGAGGCATACATCATTGCACTTCTAACACATGAGGCATACACCTCGTATGGTCTTCCCGGGATTCAAACTCAGGACACCACACCCAGAACACAAGCACCTAAACCATTACACCACCAACACAGTTAATACACAGGCACATACCCCATAGCTGGGGGTGGATAACTCAAGACACAGACCGAACAGAAACAACATTTAAAGTTCCAGTTCTTAGGGTTCGTGACCACTTTTGCGTTCCCTGGCCCGTCTAGTACCGTACGTGAAATTTACAAGGGGAGGTGGTTTCCTAGCTCCCTGCCCTCAGAAGTAGGACAGTAAAAGAGACAGACAGAAATGGCTAAGGTTGGGTAGAGGATGCCAAACCTCACTCTGGATAGGTAGAGAAAAAATAAAAAAAAACTTGCTAAAATTTGGAGTAGCAGGGAAAAATACACCCGTCTAACTGAGCAACCACCGGACAATTGAAGAGGTTGACAGTTCCGTGGATGTGTAGTTGGCGTCGCAGGAGTCGATTTAGCTGGAGTACTAATGTCAAGAAAAAATAGAGAAAAAGAAACATTGGGAAAGTGTTAAAAAGTCAAAAGTCAAGAAGGGAAATTAAACCTTTCTACTTGAACACCCACCTGACAATTGAAGAGGTTGACGGTGCCGTGGATGTGTAGGTGGCGTCGCAGGAGTCGCTCGGAGGTAAACACTTTGCCACATTGCTTGCAGGGGTAGTGGTGGGAGGAGGTGCGGAGGTGGTGCTCCAGGGCCTCGGGGCTCGCGTACTTGTTCATGCAACGGGTACACCGGTAGTAGCTGGAAAGATTATAAAATAGTTTCATTTGGAGAGTTATTGGTATTAAGAATGATGTTAAAAATATTATCAATAGATTCAGGAACATTTCATAGCGAGGTCGGTCCTTTGAGATCTGTACCCCATAAAATGTTCTTTCCTCTCGTATAAACAATAGGCTATACTGGGCTGTATATAGTGCAGTTGTTGTTGTTGTTGTTCCTCAAGCTGCCTGGCCGAACAGCCCCCAAGGCCCCGAATAAGGCCATAATCGAGCGCCCCCAAAGAACCCAAATATAGTGCAGTTGGGTCCAGTACATGAATAGATTGAAAACCAGTATTCGATAAATGGATTTTAATTGTGGTCATGTGCTGTACCTTTAACTGTCTTGATGGTGCAATTAGAGCATGCAAGTTCTGTATGTGGTATCCTAGGTTTGAATCCCGGGAGGATCTTCTACTTTCATTAATTTCATTTGGGGGCTTATTGGTGTTAAGCATGACGTTAAAAATAATACAAATTATACAGTACCAGTACAGTACAGTGAAATACAAACTTTTACTTATATAATTAACAGGAGGTATTTGATATTTTCTAGATACCCTTCTCCCTCATGCTTAGCCCCGTTAGTTTTCCAGATTTTAAAACGTTCGCCCCCCTTGTTTTTTAATCATATACTCTCTTTGTAAGCCTTTCATCTCCCATTCACTCAACATGTCCATGCCAGCATAGCACTCTTCTGTCCACTCTGGCCGATAAGGGTTCCTGCTGTCCCACTCTCCTACGTACCTCTTAATTTCTAAATCTGTCTTTACGCGTCACTCCACACATACTCCTCAAGCAGCTATCTCCATCACATACAACTTTCTTCTCTCTTTTACCTTCAGAACCCATGTCTCAGCCCCATACATCACTGTTGGTACAACTATCCCTTGATACATTGCACTTTTAACTTTCATTCCAAGATTTCTCACCTTCCACATACTTCCCATTGCTCCGAAAACTTTCTTTCCTTCACACAATCTCTGTTTTACCTCAATTTCCACACCAGTGTCCTTGCTTATCACTCCTCCCAGATATTTCAAACACTCTACTTGTTCCAGTATTTCCCCATCCAGCCGCACATCTAGATTCACCCTACGAGCATCTCTATTACACACCATCACTTTACTGTTATTGACGTTCACCCTCAGCTTCCTCCTCCCACAAACTACACCAAACTCTTTGACTACCCGCTGCAGTTTCTCCTCAGAATCCGCCACCAACGCTGTCTCATCAGCAAACAGCAACTGGTTCAACTCCCAATCTCTACCATTCTTTCCTACTGAACCCAATCCTGTACCCATAGTTCTCATTTTCACCTTCCTCAGCACACCATCCATATACTGTATACATTAAACAACCCTGTCGCAGACCTAGATTTACCTCAAACCATTCACTCTACTCATTTCCTACTCTAAAACACGCTCTGCTCTCTTCATAAAACCTTTTGACTGCTCTTAACAAAATTATGATTATTTTATTATTATATTATGTCTTGGTAGCGTAATGCATAAATGCGCGGAATTTCAGTGTTTGTGAGTATCCTAGGTTCGAGTCCTTGGAGTGCCACATGTATTCGTTGATTTCATTAATTGAGTTTAGAAGTAAAGTTGGTTGGTGAAAAAATATGAACTATTATTATTATTATTACCTGGGTCCAATGGTCTTCTTAGGATGAGGGTAGACAGAGTGTTCGTACTGATGATATCCGAGTGTCTTGAGAGAGGTGAAGACTCTGGCACAGGTGTGACAGCGGTACTGCAGGTCTCGGTCATGGCTCCGGATGTGGTCCAGGAAGGAGTCCAGGTCTTCAAATGCCTGCTCACAGTTCTTCTGGATGCACTTGTAGACCTACGGAGATATACTGTACTGTATACAAAGTTAATATTATGGTTTATAGTTCTTAGTACCGGTATGTATTTGTCAAATTGTCAGTGATAAAATTACCAAACCATTATAGATGTATTTTTCTGTACAGTATTCCTTCTCATCCTTAAAACCAAATTATTCTGGCTTGACCCACTGTACATTGTTCCTGTCAATTCCTCCTAACCCTGAGATTCCTCCTCAGGATCTTGTAACAGGTCTTCCTTACATTCGTATGGGTTTTGAGTAGATACCATTTTTACCACCATGCACTCCCTGCTCAAGAGCGGGGCTAGGGTGATAGCCCTGATGTTTCAGGGACTTCAGAGGACAGTTGCCACAGATTGCTAGGCCGCGACATCCACCACAGCACTGTCGTCTGCCAATAACGTACACTGGCTGGCTCGAGCCTCGAACCCTCGACCTATCGGTTTGTAGGCGAGTGCTCTACCAACCGCGCTACGGCCTGTGTCCCACAAGTTTATATTTAGTTTGATTGTTCATGATTGTTACAGCTACATATATACATACTGTAATTATTATTATACTACTACAAACAAATAAATTTGTTTATACTAGTGTACAGCAATATCTTGCTACGGTGAGGTGGCCTGCTTGTGTGTAGTGTATGACGTGCACAATGGGCTGTTGACAAATAGTTTTATTATTAATATACTATACCTTCTGATGTGCGTGCAACTTCATGTGCGTGCGTAGCATGACGTAACTGTTGAGGGAGTGGCCACAGAACTGACACACATAGGAGTCATCCACCAACAGGGCCTCCTTTAGTCCACCATCACCACCACCACCACTATCACCACCACCATCTCCGCCATCACCACCACCCTCGTCCAAGGCATCCATAGGGGGCACCATCTGCACGGTAATTATAATGTAAAACTTGCAAAATAAACAAACCAAAACTTATACGAACACAGTAAAAAGACAAAACAACTAATCAAAATCGCTATGTGGAAACAACGCTTAAGTAAAATAACATAGATAATATAAATAATATAGATAATATAAATAATATAGATAATATATATAATATAGATAATATAAATAATATAGATAATATAAATAATATAAATAATATAGATAATATAAATAATATAGATAATATAAATAATATAGATAATATAAATAATATAAATAATATAGATAATATAAATAATATAGATAATATAAATAATATAGATAATATAAATAATATAGATAATATAAATAATATAGATAATATAAATAATATAGATAATATAAATAATATAGATAATATAAATAATATAGATAATATAAATAATATAGATAATATAAATAATATAGATAATATAAATAATATAGATAATATAAATAATATAGATAATATAAATAATATAGATAATATAAATAATATAGATAATATAAATAATATAGATAATATAAATAATATAGATAATATAAATAATATAGATAATATAAATAATATAGATAATATAAATAATATAGATAATATAAATAATATAGATAATATAAATAATATAGATAATATAAATAATATAGATAATATAAATAATATAGATAATATAAATAATATAGATAATATAAATAAATAAATGTTGATTACAGATTAACCCCTACTGTACCGACGACATCCTTTCGCCTTATTCGGACAACTAGTAATCGATGTTATTCAGTTTAGGAAGGACTTCTTGCAGTTATAAAGCTTCAAACTATTTCAATCGACCCATTTAACTACCACAGATCCTTCCTGAGCTGCATAAAATCGTCTAACTATAGCTAGCATAATATATAACAGACGTCGCTGGTACAGGAAGGGTTAAAGAAGGTCAAAATTAACCCCTTTATTTTTTGGGCAATTTTTGCATGTACAGTATTCATTATTTTTCTAGTTTCCTTCCTAGACCTCCATCAAATTTAAAGAAAACATCCATTAGATCCCCCTTCTAGATTAATTTGTACATTTTTCGGTAGAAAAATGTCCCCGCCGAAGGCCGGTTCTTCCAACATTACAGGCTCACTATCGTTCGCCAGGGAAAAAAAATCGAGCACGAAAGGTCTAAATATTGACGAAGAAATAGAGCGAAAGGTCTTATAATCGACTAACTAATGGGGCAAACATCTTAACATCTGAAAACTAATGGGGCTAAACATGAGGGAGAAAGTGGTCCAGAAAACCGGCCCATCCCCCCCTTCAACTTAGAATGGATGCCCTCAAACACATGATCAAACCCTTCAAACGCAAAATCCACCCCGTAACACAAAATGGATCCGCTCACCATGCTTCGCTATTTTGGTTTTTGGTCTGGGCTATATATCTATTTATTCATTTATTTTTTAGTTTCCTCGCTAGACCTCCATCAAGCTTAGAAAAACACCCTCTAGACCCCCTTTTAAGATGAATTTGTACATTTTTCGGTAGAAAACTGTCCCGGCCGAAGGTCGATTCCTTCTAAATACTGTATAGAGGCTCGCTATCGCTCGCCAGGAAATAAATTGACAACTAAAGGGCACGAAAGGTCTTAATATTGATAAAAAATTGAGGCGAAAGGTCTAAAAATCGCCAAACTAACGGAACGAACGTCTTAAAACCTCAAAACTAATATGCTAAACATGAGGGAGAAGGGGGTCCAGAAAAAGCGAGTACTCTACTACCCCCTTAAGGTCGAACATAACCCCCTCGACTCACTTCGACAGGTGAGGAAGGGTCAGAGGTCATCATGAGGCGCTTGATGGGATCTTTTGGCAGCGTGTCCGTCAAGCTCCCCGACGGCCAGACCCGGTGCGTGGCCATGTGCTTCTTGACGTTACTCTTCTGGGTGAAGGCGCGGCCGCAGACGATGCACTGGAAGGGCTTCTCCCCCGTGTGGGACCGGATGTGCTGCTGCAGGTCGAAGTTCTTGCTGAATTCCTTGCTGCAGAAGGGACATCGGTGTTTTGCCTGTGAACAAAATAATACAGTACAGTTACAATAATACAAAATTGGTTTGGCTCAACAGTCTATGGTAGATTTTTATATTCAATGTGTAAGGAGGGAAAAAAAGGCAAAGATGCCTGTAAGTCTCAATCTGGCCCCTATAATAGTGTTCCTTCTGTGTAGGTTCCAATATCAGTGGAAAATGGTCCCAGAATGTTGTCAGAATCCTAAGTTGCCGGCAACAGTGAACAATTTTTCTCGAATAATGCTAGTCTAAAGTTACTTAGATAAGAACATTTGTAAATTTGCCTTAATATACTGACCTTGAGTTTGCTGGGGTCGGACTTGTTGGGTGCAGCCTTGGCCATCCCGGCGTGGAAGAACTCGTGGTTGAAACAAGCTACATCGTCCCTCCCCTCCACCTCCCCTATGCCGGTTCCCTCCTGCCCCTCGTCCCCTCCTCCTCCCTCACCCTCCTCTCCCCCTCCCTCGCTGCCTTCACACACTATGGTGCCCAGGGTTTGCGGGGAGGACAGGCTCGACACCACATCCTGAAACATCATAAAGTTCAGAATTTCAGATAATGTTATATACAGGGTAGCACTGAATTTGGTTACCTAAAGGTAGATGTCAGCCAAGGGCCCTGGGAAAACTTGCTTACAAAACTTGCTTTTGAGGCAAGTAAATTGTTCCATAAATTTAATCATTTTAGGGTCAATTATTGTGACTGTATTCTAAAATTTGACATCAATAATTTTAATCAAGCATTTTTAACTTGAAGTTTCTTGTATAACCTCTGCTTACTTTTTGTCTATATTTATTGTTTATCTTTTTCTTTTTCTATTATTAATATTAATATTGATGATTTTTAAAATTGATTATTCTTGTTAAAAGAGTACTCTTTGTTTAAATCTGTTGTTACTTCATATTTTGCAATTATTTGTCTTTATATTATATGTATTCATTGTCGATAGTATCAATTGCTTGCTTTTGCGATTTCCTTAGTTTATTTGTGAGATAAATGTAGGTTATTTGTAGGGTAGTTATTGATAGGGGTCACTTGAGGCATGCTATGCTTACAGGTACCTACCCGATAGCACTATCGTTAGTGAGTGCTGTACTGTATTTTATATATTATTTTGTAATAGTATAGATATCTTATCAATATTTGTATTTTGTACTATTGTTAATGTCTTGTCATGTTGCAAATTTGATATTAAATAATATTTTGACATTTAACATGTAGTTTCTTTATTCATGCAGAGTTTAGTCAAATTTACCAGAACGTCCCGGACTTCCCAAACTTGACTAATTCCTTTAACGTGACGATAGTGCGTTGTTATATGTGCGATTAGTTTGCTTGGGAAACAGATTAACTTGCTCATGTAGTAATGTACACCCTATGTGGTGGATTGTGTTCTTTTATTTAATAATTTTCATTTTAGTAAGCGTTGTTTCCACATAGCGATTTTGATAATTAAATTTGACTTTATATTGTCCTTGTCCCAATTTTGGTTTGTTTAGTTTGCAAGTTTTACATTTTAATTTTAATATCATAACTTATAAATACTGAACTCTAAAACACAATAAAGTTGAAATTTATTGTTCATACAGCAGTTATATCTGGCTTTGAACATCGATAACTTGAGATCCGTGAGATTTTGCAAGTTTGACATAGCGATTTTGATTAGTTGTTTTGTAATTTTAGTGTTTGTATAAGTTTTGGTTTGTTTATTTGGCAAGTTTTACATTATAATTATTATTATTTTTGTTTTCTATGTGATTGAGGGAGGCAAAAGGCATAACTGCCTATAGCGAGTGCATCCACCATAGTTGAAAGAGTGACAGGGCCAAAATCAAGGGACGTTCGAGCCAAAATGCCTGGACACAGAGTTTGAAGCAATTTAAGTCATAGGAAGAGGGAAAGACTGATTCTGGGAGAGAGTTCCAGAGCTCAGATGTTGAGTAGAAGAAAGTTTGAGAGTAACGTTTCACTCTTGGGTTGGAGAGTTGCACAGAGTAGGGGTGGGATTGAGTTGCAAGACGGGTACCAAAAAAAAAAAAAAATATATAAAGATATGATGGTTGTAGGGTTATTATGTGATATCGTAAATGGTTCAAGTAAGATTCTTAGATTTAGATAGTTTAGTTAGAGATAGTTTCTATAGCTCACCTCTAGTTACAGTTAGTAACACGACTGGCGTAAACCTGCCCAAAGACTGTCTACGGACGTACCATAGGGGTGGAGATGGTGGAAGCTGTGGTGGTGAGTAGCGGAGACACAGAGGAGGCGGCAGAGGAGACAGGGAGGAAGCTGGAGGTCTGGAGGGATGGTAGTGGCAGTACCTGTGGAAGGGTCAATACGTTACACTGGGATTATCTCGTAACATCCAAAGTTCTTTAAGTATGGTAGCACATTACCTGTAGTGTCTTGGTCCCAATGTCAGTCAATGGTCCCATCCCTTTCATGTTTTGCATATAAATTATAATTTAAAACTTGCAGATATGTGCCTGGTATATACATACATTCATACAATGGATCTTTCAGACATAAAGAGCTAAATAATTATCCAAGTGGTGAGGAAGTAAAGCAGCAGTTAAGGGTGCATGTGACTGACCTGCGTTGTTTCGATGGCAAACGGCAGTAGTTCCGCCTCGTTGACAATGATGTGTTGGTTCATACTACTGGGGGAGGGTAGCCCGCCTCCACCATAACCTCCAGACACCTGCAACAACATCACAACTTGATCCCTTCTGTACCCCCGACATATTTTAAATTATACACTACCGGTAGCCTTATTTAGACAATTTTATGAAGCTTAGGAAGTATATATTGTAGCTAAAAGGATTGATTAAGATGGTCTGATAGTCGTTTTTCTACCAAAAAATTTACAAATTTATCTTGAAGGGGGCTCTAGGGATGATGGTGGTGATGCGTTTTTTACCACCATGCACTCCCTGCTCAAGAGCTAGGCTAGGGTGGGTGCCCTGATGATCAGGGACTTCAGTGAACAGTTGCCACAGATTACTAGACCGCACCGTCCACCAACAGCACTGGCATCTGCCAAATAACACACTGGCTGGCCCGAGACTCGAACCACGAACATCACGATTTGCAGGAGAGTGCTCTACCAACCGCGCTACGGCCTGTGGCTTGATGGAGGCCTAGCAAGGAAACTAAAAAATAAATTAATGAATAAACAAATTGACCAAAAAATAAGCACTACCCTCCTTAATAATGTGGAAGTGGAAGGAAGGATAAAAACCGGTAAACTGAGGAAGACCTGGGATAATGTCCTCAGGAGAAATCTCTGAGATGCAATTTGGAGAGTGGCTATGAGATGACCAAGCCTCCAAGACATCCTTGTGAAAAACAAGGAACTAACAAATCAACTAACACTGATATATACTATAATTTAATTAATTAATTTCACTCCCAACACCAAACATCTCCCACTGAAATGAATGAAAGCATGTGATCCTCCCGGGACTCGAACCTGGGTTACCACATACAGATCTTCAACACTCTAACCATTACACCACCATGAAAGTTAAAGGTTAAGTACATGACTACAATTAAGAACCATTAAGGGGAGGTTTTTAGTTGATTCCCTAGACTTCCATCAAGCTTAAAATTACTCCCCCTTGACCCCCTTTCAAGATAAATTTGTACATTTTTCGGTAGAAAAATTTCCCGGCTGAAGGCCGGTTCCCCTTAAATTACAGGCTCGCTATCGCTCGCCAGGAAAAAATCGACACCTAAATGGCACGAATGGTCTTAAAATTGACATAAATGGGGCGAGGGTTCTTAAAATCGCCAAACTAATGGGGCAAGCGTCTTTAAATCTCACAAGCAATGGGGCTAAACATGAGGGAGAAAGAGGTTCAGAAAAAAATCCTCCAGGTGGAAATCTCCCCTTAATACCCAAATGGATGAAGGTGCAAGCCTCCCTCACTATCCGATGACCCAATTTAAGATGTTATATATTTTTTGGCGTTTGTGTTTGTGTTTTGGCTGGTCCGAGAATGCATCCCCATTTACTTCATTAATTTTAGAGTTTGCTATATGATTTTTCTATTTCAGATTGGGTTTTCTGGGATGTAACCAAATCGTATATTGAGGGAGACCTTGTAATAGATGAATAAATCCCTGGCTGAGACTGACCGTGGACTGTGAGTGTGGCTGAACCTGGACATGTATCTGACTGGTGAGTGGTGTGGCGTCCCCATCGTAGCTCCCGGGGACGGACGTCTCATCCACCTCACCCGACCCTGAGGTCACCGGCAGGGCGCGCAGACCACGATTTTTACCTGAAAGTAAAATGGGTGACCGCTAAACTGAAGAGTGAACCACTTGCAAGTTTTAGGACTATAAGCACTACTGTATATGAAACTTAAATTTTGAAGCTGCCAAACTACAATTGACCGTAAAAATTTATGGAAAAATGGCTTGTGTAACACTGCCTTATGGGATACTCTAGTATCGGTACTGACCTGAGCAGTGGTCCCTCTTGTGAAGCACGAAGAGGTCCAGGGAAGAAAACTGCCGCTTGCATCGCCCACACTGGAATACATCTTCTTCGTCTAGGGTAACACCTTCGCCGTCTGTGTGGATATGGATGGTTCGATGGATATAGAGGAGTAGATAGATCGATAGATATAGAAACATCATTATCATATATTAACCCTTTCAACTTTCAATATCTAATAGGCATTTCTTATCTGTTTTCCAGGTATTATTAGACTATATTCAGATTAAGAAGGGTATATGGAAGTCAGATGGTTAAATGAGATAGTCTTTACCCTTAAAATTCCCACAGATCCTTCTTAGACTGTATACAATTAAAATAGTGTAATGATAGCCAGAATAAACAGTCAAAATGAGTCACAATCTTCAAAGGGTTAATACAACTCATTATATAATATACAGTACTATACTCTGTTTCTTTTCAACGGACAGAAAATTGCAAAGCTCTCATCAAGATTCTCAGATATTTTGAAGATTGTGTAGTGAAATATGGTGCTAAATATATAAACTTGGTCTTAATGGGACGCAGAGACATAGTAGTTTCATATTTTTCCATCAAGTATCGAGAAATTATCTGCTAAGGGATTCAATTTACCGTCAGCTGAAAAGAAATAAATCAAATCACACTGTATCACATACAGGACTTCACATACATTACTCCATCACCATTACCTTCTCTCACACAAACTTTTTCCCCATCCAGATTTAGGCCTTTCACAACGCAGTACAGGTCTCCCTCGATTTACGATTGGGTTACGTTCCTGAAAACCCGATCTTGATTAGAAAAACGTATAGTGAACCCTAAAATTAATGGGGTAAATGGGGATGCCTTCTGAGACCAGCCAAAACCCAAACCCCAAACACCCTAAAAACCTATATAATAATACAGTATCATAAATTGGGGCATCGCATAGTGAGGGAGACCTTTACCTCATCCCACGTCTTCTTCAGTCTATCTGTAATCCGTATAACCCCTTCATCTCTCGACCTTCACATAAACTCTCAGTATACTAAAGTTGAAGTAACATAATTTCTATGCTGGAGGTAATGTACGCATTTAAATAGATCTTATGTCTCACTAAAGCAGTTGACTTTTGTTGAGTCCTTGAAGAAGCAACTGAAATATTTATTATTCGTTTCAAGAGCTTTTAATACTGCTGAATACAGTATACTGTGAATGAATATAATATACTTTACGATCTTTGAATAGCTATGTAAAGTGATGCTATTGAATCTGCTGATGTGGAGGACTGGTGCAAGTTGTGACATCAGAAAACACCGGCTTTTATTATTACAGTATTGTAATTTATTATCATTATGCAGAGTAACCATGTTTTTACTGTATTAATATCCAGGTCTGGGACCTTGGAATCTTTTGCTTGAGACTCCAAATGGGCCTGGGCCGCCTGGGTCTTCTCCTGGCCAACCTAGATGTGTGCGAGTTTTTGGTTTTGTTATGTTTTTGTGTTGTGTTGACCCTGTTCGGACTCTGTCTCGAGTCAGCCACACCCAGCTATGGGGTATGTGCCTGTGTATATTATACATACATACATACATACATACATACATACATACATACATACTATCATCATCATAATCATCGTTATTATTATTAATATTATTACAGTATTACGGTACCATTATTATTATCATTATTACTATTATTGAGTCCTTACTTATAGTGGTAGTGGTTGGTGATGGAGGCGGGAGGTGGTGATGATGGTGGTGTGTCTGTTGTTGGTGTGGTGTGGCCCCTATAGTAACAGTGTTCTGGATCAGGTCCGGGCCGTCAAACAGCTGCTGCACCGTCAGTCCCACGGGGCCCTCCAATGTCGCCCCTGAAACAACACTTACAAGTTTTAGGTTAACTTGAAGATTATAAGGTAAAGTTAGGATAGTACAATATGCTTTTTTAGCTTAACTTGAAGATAAAAAGTAACTTTTAGGATGGTACAATATGATGTTTTAGGTACCGGTAACCTTAAAAATAGAAGGTAAAATTAGGATTGAACAATATGCTGTTTTGGTAAGAGTTGTGTTAGCGGGCGTACAGTACCTTCCGCTTTGTTTACATAGTCGCACGTTCTCGGTTATATTTGCGTCTAATTTGACTGCTGCTATTTGCCCCTGCTGGTAATATATATGATGATGACAATAGGTCATGGGGGGGGGGGGGGACATATTATTGTATCCCACGTCCAGATGTTGGGTAAATTGTTTTGTTACCAGCCGTAGGATACACCCCCCCATGACTTAATGTCACGGGGGTTAATGCTTTGGACACACTGTATAATAATTATAATGGATAGCCTAAGTTACACAGGGGTTTCTGCATAATATCCACATTATCACATCTTACCTATACAATGGACTATGATGGGACATTACAAATGTCCACGTAGAACAGGAGTCAGGGTATGGAGGCTGGGGTGATTCAGTTAGGGTGAGGAAGGTTAGGGTGAGGGAGGTTGGGGCGAGTCAGTCAGGGTGAGGGAGGTTAGGGTGCGTCAGTCAGGGTGAGGGAGGTTAGGGTGCGTCAGTCAGGGTGAGGGAGGTTAGGGTGAGGGAGGTTAGGGTGCGTCAGTCAGGGTGAGGGAGGTTAGCGTGAGTCAGTCAGGGTGAGGGAGGTTAGGGTAAGTCAGTTAGGGTGAGGGAGGTTAGAGTGAATCAATTTAGGGTGAGGGAGGTTAGAGTGAATCAATTTAGGGTGAGGGAGGTTAGGGTAAGGAAGGTTAGGGTAAGTCAGTTAGGGTGAGGGATGGTTAGGGTGAGTCAGCCAGGGTGAGGGAGGTTAGGGTGAGACAATCAGGGTGAGGAAGGTTAGAGTGAGACAATCAGGGTGAGGAAGGTTAGAGTGAGTCAGTCAAGGTGAGGGAGGTTAGGGTGAGGGAGGTTAGGGTGAGGGAGGTTAGGGTGAGTCAGTCAGGGTGAGGGAGATTAGGGTAAGTCAGTTAGGGTGAGGGAGGTTAGGGCGAGTCAATCAGGATGAGGAAGGTTATCCTAGAGTGAGTCAGACAGGGTGAGTCAGTCAAGGTGAGGGAGGTTAGGGTGAGTCGGTCAGGGTGAGGGAGGTTAGGGTGAGTCGGTCAGGGTTAGGGTGAGGGAGGTTAGGGTGAGTCAGGGTAAAGTTATATATATCCGGTAGTCATGGTGTAGTTAGTAAAAACGTAAATATGCGTTTTTTACCACCATGCACTCCCTGCTCAAGATCTGGGCTAGGGTGTAATATATACAGTATATATATATACAGTATATATATATATATATATATATATATATATATATATATATATATATATATATATATATATATATATATATATATATATATATATATATATATATATATACAGAGTTCTATATTTGTCATATAAATACGTATATTGCAAAATAGGAATGTTCTCCACTTCGGACATATACAAACTAATTATGTAGAGATAATTATCGTGAAAACAGTGTGCCCTAATAAAGTTACTACCCTGATATGTCAACCCCACCAATTATACTATCCTTATCATTGCAACAAGTAAGCAGGGCGGAGGTGCCAAACGTCTATAATAATCAGTTGACACATTATATACAAGAGGTTAGTATTATATATAAGTACACATATAGTAATTATGTTATAATATGATAGAAAACGAGTGAATAGGATGGGTAAAATTATCAGAAAGATAATTGTACGCTCTTTAAACTTGAGATGTGGCACCACTGTACTCTCGCCATTAGATCGGGGAGGTTTGGCTTTTCCCGTCGCTGGCTTCACCCCTAAAATTATAGCAGGGATAAACGCTAGCCGCTACAATCCGCCTTTAGCTTGGGTTTAGCTGCGACTGACACGCTAAACCAAGTAGACCACACGAAAGCTATGGCTAAAGGGCGGTCAAAGCATACATCGGCATTGACTAGATACCTTCCCCAAACGGAAAACCGAGATACAAAGAAGGGGATAATTTCGAGGGGTAAATCGACTACAATGGCCAATTTTCGTGCCCCAAGAGGCTATGGTATGTTGAAATCTTCGGCGTGCTTCCTCACGATGCTCTGAGAGGCGTGTAACCAGGTAAAATATCAGTAAATACCTGTCAGGGCGTCAAAGATGGAGTGGGACATAATGGCGGTGTTGGATATGACGCATAAGCTTGTATATGAAATGGAGAGAACCTAGCGCGGAGAACACTGAAGCCATAAGGGAGCCATGTTGCCACCTTGAATTATGGATTATAGCCTCATTTGCAAGTCCTTACAATAAATTCTTATTTGACCAAATTAACCATACACACATTTAGCATTCCCTTACCATATATGTAAATGTAGAGTCGTTAAAAGTAGCTAGTCATTCACGGAAATTTGGTACACTATTCGAAGCGAGAACTCTTCATTGTGATAGTAATGCCATATGTTTCACTGGAAATGTGAGTTTATTTTAGATCTGTGACTTGTTACTTCAGTAGCAATATTGTATAAAGTGGCCAAACAAACGAAATAAATAAACAAATTACGGTGCCTACTCCGTATTGGCTGAGAACGGCAAGATGGCCATACCTCAGCTTCAACCGATCCCTCCAGGTTAATTGTATTATATCTTTTCAGTTCATAAAGAGATCAATAGGTACTCTGATTTCTATGACGTCATCAATTTTGTTGTTATATTTATATTACGTCATGCACCCATTAATTTTGACATGCAAAGGAGACCGATGCAAGCAAAGGAATCTATGCATGCATAGGGATTGAAGTGGTACATTTTGGTTGCAATACACGTAATGTAAAGTAGTAATGGGCTCTCCTAGGATATTCCTGTGATTGATGGATATTCGGAGCGTCATGAAGGATGGGAGGAGCTTAACTATGACGTTACGGGGAGAGGGGCGGAGATCATCGATGACGTCACAAGGGGGGCGGGGATTTGAAACTTTCCCAAACTTGTCGTCGTCAGATGTGTGTTGGTAGTTGTTAGGGGCGGACTGTGTGATGTGTTCGTGGGGGCTTTTGTAACTCGAGCAAATCCATGTGCAATGTCGCGGAGGAAACAGAGTAATCCTAAGCCGCTAAAAAGTAAGTGTGTGGGGCTTGTGTTTGCGTCTGTAGTTTGCTTTGGTGGGTTTGTTTGTGGGGTAAATGAGTAGATTGTGTGGTTGTCACGGCTTTTGTTTGTTTTGCGCTCGTCAAACTCACGGGGTGCTTGCTTTAGCGCGCGCCACATGTGCTACTTGTCAACGTCCTAATAACGTTTTGTGTGCTTGTTGTATATACTCTGTTTCCCTGTGGCATCGTATTATTGGTTAATATTATATTAGTCTCTTTGTTTTGATCGTGTGCTATGTAAATGAGCTTGCGTTCGTATGATTGCACGTTGTTGCAATTAATGGCATTTAGTAATTTATGTGCTTGTATATATTATTTACTCTGTTTCCCTGTTTCAGCGCGTTTTTGTTTGATATACATTTGTAATAGTATTTTTGTTTTGAATGAACGTGCTGTATGTAAATGAGCTTGTGTCACGTGTTGCAGAGGAAGATATTTCGTCACTGGCATGGCATGACTTTCCAGCCATTCCACCTCGGATCATAAATACATTATTGCATGCGCTGCCAACCGTGTAATTTTTTCCATGCATAGCCGATTCTGGAGATGACAAGCTAATTTTTGGATTTAGCGATAAGTAGGCTGTTGTAGGCTATGCGCATGAAGCAATAATTAATGACCCCACTAGCAAATGCGATGAATGTCTTCAGGGTAGGCTACTTATTAACCCTTCCAGTACCAGAGACGAATATATCACTTGATGGCTGCACATAGACGATGTTATGAAGCTTAGGAAACATACAGGGTAGCCAAGAGGAGTAACTGAGATAGCCTGTAGCCTTTTCATTAGCAGACGTCCTTCCTAAACTATAATATCGTCCAATAGTCGCCAGAATAGGCTATAATGAAAAGGACGTCACCGGTATTGGGCGGTTTAAGGATTTGGCAAGTATAGCCTACAATGTCCTAAACTCGTTACGGTTACAGGAATCATTACCCATTATTAATATTACCAATTATTGAATTGATCATTGTAAGTAAGCGTGTAAACTTAAGGAAATTATAAAGGTTTACATATATAGTAGTTTATATAACATTGAGTGAAAGAAATAGTCCACATGGAAGCTGTTGAATGGTTAATCGTGCAATAATAATTAGCTAATGCGTTTAAGTTGACCCTAACTACTAATAATCGTGCAATAATTAGGTAATGCGTTTAAGATGACCCAAACTACTGTAGCCTATATGTATCTGCTGAATGTATATGGAGTACTGAGTAGGCCTAATGGCATAAGTATAGGCTACTAGGAGACCACGTGGTAAATCCCATCCATTTACGCCTACTGAACTAACATTGTATGCCTTGTAGCCTATACTCTCTCTCTCATATATATATATATATATATATATATATATATATATATATATATATATATATATATATATATATATATATAGTATACTTGCCGGTATTTATTTGTTTATTTATTACTGTAGAGGCAAATTGGATGACTATCGGCATCTAATTAACATAATTAAGGTACCGGTACAATATTCAATGTATAGGATCAGGGTGCCAAACGAAAGCAGAGTCCATTATTTTGTAGACTTTATTATTGTCTATTTATAGCCATAATTGTAATTTATAGTTAAAATTATGTCTGGAAGGGATATAATGGCCAAAATATGCCAATTCTTGTTCATTTTCCTGTATTCCTTTTCATGTTCATTCAAGTCTTCAAACCAAATGCCTCCGCTTAGAATAGGGTAGCTTATGAAATTACTAGGTTACCTGGATGCGTATGGCGGTGTAGATTATTAACTATTATCTATCATTGAAACCTGAATATATATATATAATCGTTAAACAATATACCGTAATATTTAGAATAGCGTTCGGTAAAATAGTGTAGTAGGCAAACTAAGAGGGGAAACTGTCCTATACCTTGTTCCAAATAAGTAAGCCAAAACCCTTGACCATTAACCTCTGTAACTCACAAACGACTAGAGTAATGGAGCTAATATTACTACCATTTTGGGATGGGTCGGCCGGAGAATAGGTGCGGAAAATTACATCCCATTTGCTCTAGCCCCTTTTTGAGTTAATGGGGTTAATGTTCAATAGTTTGGGCCTATATATATTTGGAACAGGGTAAAGTGTAAGTATCAAAATAGATCTATATATAAATTGGGGTACCGTTATATATATAGGCTCCGCAAGAATATTAGCGTAATCGGCCACTTGTGAGATTCGTTGCTTAAGGAAGTTGGATCCGTAGACATCGATATTTAGCAGAATGACCAGCTAGAAAACGGTTGTAGTACACACACACACATATATATATATATATATATATATATATATATATATATATATATATATATATATATATATATATATATATATATATATATACCTACTTCAACATACTTTATATCTGCCAGAAACATTATTATTGCATTTATGTTTATTAGCAATGTTTACGGGTCCAACTTCCTTAAAGGCCTGAAACTCGCAAGGGGGTCAATTAACTACTTGCGAGTTTCGTTCTATAAGGAAGTTGGAGTTGTAGACATCGATATTTAGCAGAATTACCGGCTAACATACGGTTGCAGTACATTTATAAATACATAAATCCCAATTCAACATACCGGTACTGGTTATTCATCAGAAAGCTACATTAGTATTGCATTTATGTTTAATTGCGATGCTTACGGCTCCAACTTCCTTATCGCAAGTGGTCAATTGGCGAACCATATAGTTAGCAAACAAATCAGGCCAAAGTTCCGGACAAATACGTAATAATTAACCCCTTCAGGACCATGACGTCATTTTCATCATATTCTGGTCACCATTAGACGATTTTCTCTCGCTTATAATCTACCGGTACCTCTAGGACTCAAAGGGGTAAATACGAACTTAACCCCTTCACCACCATTACGTCATTTTCATCATATTCTGGCCCCCATTAAACGATTTTCCTTAGCTTATAATCTGCCTCTTAGTGAAACAGGCGAAAGAAGTGTGCGTTTCTTGATAGAAGTGTAAAAATTGGCACACACAATAATAAACGCACTATAATCAAAATATGCTCTTGGGCCATCACAGGTTTAGCCTATGTTGGCTTTGGCAGCATCTTTTCAATTAGTCTCCATTAGAATACTGAAACACATATTTACCCCAAGCTGTATACAGTGGTAAAGACGTCAAACTAGTCTCAAATGACTCATCTGGGCAAGGGAAACGACCAACATTCAGACAATGTTAGGCTAATGTTGACCGTTTGACTTGTACTGGTCCCTGTAGTTTATTATCATGCTACAAATTGGTAAGAATTGTTGCCAATTGCCACTAATTTGTTGAACTACAGGAACCAGTACGAGTCAAATGGTCAACTTTCTATAAACATTGTCTGAACATTTATTGTTTCCCGTGTCCAGACGAGCCATTTGAGACTAGTTTGACATCTCTACCACAGTATACAGTTTGGGGTAAATAGGCCTATCTGGGTGTCAGTACTTTAGACACCTAAATTGCACGAAAGGTGTTAATATTGACAAATAAATGGGGCGAAAGGTCTTAAAATCGCCAAACTAATGGACCGAACGTGTTAACATTCCTAAACTAATGCGGCTAAACACGAGGGAGAAAGGGGTCCAGAAAAACGGGCCATCTTCCCTTAACACTCTGGTGAAACGTCTTAGGGGTTATTATGGTATGTAGTTTAATTATTATGGAGTTTTATTTGTTTTAGTAATTTTCTAACAATGTGTTTTTAGTTTACCGCTAGACTTGGACAAACGCCTCTCCGAACCCCCTTCAAACTAAAAAAAAACGTCCCCCAGACCCCCTTCAAGCTAAATGTGTACATTTTTCGGTAGAAAAATGTCCCATCCATAGGTCGGTTTCTCCCAAATTGCGGGCTCGCTATCGCTCGCCCAGGAAAAATCGACACCTTATTGGGTTGAAGCATCATATAATCGCCAAACTAATGCGATGAACCGTCTTAAAATCGCCAAACTAATGGAGTAAAACTGGGAGGCTCCAAATTGGCCCGTCCTGCACCTAATAGGGTTAAATACCCTTCAAAAAGCTAACCCGGTCTGGTACAGTACCGTACTAACAGAATAGCCTCATTAGAATGTCGGTAAAGTTGTCATCTTTAGAATAGCCAAAATACTATAATAGTACCGGTTCGTGGTTGATGGAGAATATATGAATAGTACGGTAGCCATTTAAGAATATATGAATAGTACGGTAGCCATTTAACAATATATGAATAGTACGGTAGCCATTTAAGAATATATGAATAGTACGGTAGCCATTTAACAATATATGAATAGTACGGTAGCCATTTAACGATATATGAATAGTACGGTAGCCATTTAAGAATATATGAATAGTACGGTAGCCATTTAACAATATATGAATAGTACGGTAGCCATTTAACAATATATGAATAGTACGGTAGCCATTTAACAATATATGAATAGTACGGTAGCCATTTAAGAATATATGAATAGTACGGTAGCCATTTAACGATATATGAATAGTACGGTAGCCATTTAACAATATATGAATAGTACGGTAGCCATTTAAGGGGAGGTATTTAGTTTGTTCCCTACTTTTTCATAAAGCTTAAAATTACACCCCCTAGATCACCTTTCAAGATAAATGCTCTTAAATTACAGGCTCGCTATCGCTCGCCAGGACAAAATCGACACCTTAACGGCACGAAAGGTCTTAAAATTGACAGAAATGGGGCAAAATGTCTTAAAATATCCAAACTACTAGGGCGAAGGTCTTAAAATCTCAAAAGCAATGGGGCTAAACATGAGGGAGAAAGGAGTCCAGAAAAAAACTCCCTCAAGTGGAAATCTCCCCTTAACAATGGGTTTTTGCTTTTATCGAGCAATGTATTTTAGTTTAGGCTAAAAAACACACAATAGCCGAGGAAAATCGTGTCATGTGAGCCAGGATAAGACCCAGAAGACATCACCGGTACTGGAGGGGTTAAGTTAAAAAAAAAAAAAAAACGAAAATAGCCTAAGCAATTCGAATGACGTAGTTACCAGCAACTGCCCGTGAATTATCAGGACCGTCCACCGCGTATCGGGTCGCCCATCCCTACCAGATCCTTATCGGGGGGGGGGGAGGGGGGGGGGTGCGTGGACGATCCTTATCTAGGGAGGGTCCGTGCTAGTTGGCCGATTGGGTGGGGATGTGGGTGATTGGTGGGCGTGGGGAATTTGTGGAGATGTGGGGGATTGGTGGGTATAGGTGTTTTTAATAACTGATCGTCCCTGTCTGAAAGTTCGATTTCTCACAAACTAATGTACAAGTTTACATGAAAAATTCTTCAGTTTATGTTACCCCTGGCCTTAAACCCGCTGTGCAGGTGGGCAAGGCTGCAGCCAGCGCTAACTCTATGGTGGGAATATTGAGAAAAATCTACACTAGCGCAATGGATAAATGCACTGAATTTCGGTGTCAGCATCCTAGGTTCGAATCCCTGGACTGCCACATGTATTTGTTGATTTCATTGGTTGAGTTTAGGAGTAAAGTCGGTTGCTGGAGGTAACATACTAATACATGGATGCGGAGGATGTTTCTACCATTATACAAATCTCTCATTAGACCTCATCTTGACCACAGTATTGCCCAGGGTTGCCAACTCAGGTCCGCTAGATAGAATGGCTCAAATCTACATAATATCGCTATAATTCATGTAGCTAGATGTGATATATGCCTCTAGATCGAAGTAAATATCTCTATATCTAGCGGGAAAGTAGCTAAATTGGCAACACTACTGTATTCAGGCTTGGTCTCCTTATACAAGAAGGAACATTGACAATTAAAATGTAAAACTTGCAAACTAAACAAACCAAAATTGGGACAAGGACAATATAAAGTCAAATTAAATTATCAAAATCGCTATGTGGAAACAACGCTTACTAAAATGAAAATTATTAAATAAAATAACACAATCCACCACATAGGGTGTACATTACTACATGAGCAAGTTAACCCCTTCAGACTCATATGACGCAGAGGTTCCCAGATTAGCAATAAGAAATAGAGTTCTCTCACTCTTATAATTACCTCTCCAAAATTAGTTTTCTGCCCACAGCTAACTCAAAGACAACTGCAGAGGTTGAAGTAACTAAACTAAAGGTTTCTAAATACCCCTGATGGTAACAAAGTATCCCTAATCGGCTCAAAATCGCGTCATATGTCGGAGAGGGTTAATCTGTTTCCAGTTGGAGCAGGTGCAACGTTGAGCCACCAAACTGGTCCCAGAGTTAGCTGAGCTGCCACACCAAGATACATTAACTAAGTTTGGGTTGACTACTCTCGAAGACCGGAGAAGGAGAGACTTGATACAAGCATATACAATAATCCAAGTGACAGACTGCGTGAAGGATGGACAAGAATTTCTTGAAGAAACCTCAATTCGGGGAACACAGCCAGTTGTTGTTGTTCCCCAAGCTGCCTGGCCGAACAGCCCCAAGGCCCCGAGCAAGGCCAAGGCCATAACCGAGCGCCCCCACAGAACCCTCCCTGCCGACCACAATAAAGCCTGGGTGACCGAAGCCACTCCATGGTGGGGAGCTGAGGAGGGTGCGGAAACGCCCGGGAAACCAAAGCCCTACCCAGTAACAAGAGGTCATTGCCAAAATCTAGGGTATAACACTACGAACAGGAACAAGTACTTAATGCAAGGATAGTGAACACCTGGAATGGTCTCCCGGACGAAGTTGTGACCAGCCAAAGTGTCAACATTTTCAAATCCTATTATGACCGGTACGAGACCTTGAGACATAAAGAGGAGGCACCCCTTACGAGCAATATTCTTTCTCCCTCGCCTCTTTTTACTTTCCCTCGGTAAGCAGTACCTTCATAGGCTATATTTGGTACCAGAATAGAAACCATTAACTTTTGGCCAACATCCAATGACTTCCCCCCCAAAAACAAAACAAAAACAAAACAACAACAAACAAACAATCGATTATGAAGGAGAGAGGGGGCCCAATGAGAGAGAGAGAGAGAGAGAGGGAGAAAGGGGTCAAATTCGTTTATATTTTTTTATCCTTGTTATTTAGATTAATTTGTCCGATTAGCCGACATTAAATTTATATAACTCGAAAATTACATCAAAATAGGACGGATATAGCTTTTTTTTTCTACGGAACAGCAGGGCCAGGGATCAGATAGAGGGATTATTGTGGATATTTATTTCATTGTATGGTGGGTTGGGTAAGCAAGATTCGTTGGCATTTTTATTATAGGTTATTTATGAATTTAGTGTTGGTATTAATATTTTTTCTGTTGTTTTCCCTATTCGGGCTCTGTCTCGCGTCGGCCACCCCCCTCCCCCCAAAAAAGATAAAACAAAAATAAAATACAAAAAAGTGGGGTAGATATAGATATAATTTATTTATTACTATTATTATTGTATCAATTTGTATAATAATTGGTTGCAAAATATTCTAGTCGAAGGCTGGTTCCTCCTAAATTTCACCCTCACTATCGCTCGCCAAGAAACATCGCTACCCCATCTCCTTCCTAAGCTTCATAAAATCGTCTTAATGTAGCTAATATAAAGTAGAAAATACGTCGCCGGTACGGAAGGGGTTTGATAAAATAGCCGTTGACTAATCAGATGAGTTAAGGGGAGGTCTCCACTTGAGGGATTGTTATATACTATTCCTTAAGGGGAGGTCTCCACTTGAGGGATTGTTTTAAGGGGAGGTCTCCACTTGAGGGATTGTTTTCTTGACCCCTTTCTCCCTCATGTTTAGCCCCATTGCTTTTGATATTATAAAACGTTTGCCCCATTAGTTTAGCGATTTTAAGAACTTTCATCCCATATTAAGACCTTTCGTGCAATTCAGGTGTCTATTTTATCCTGGCGAGCGATAGCGAGCCTGTAATTTAAGAGGAACCGGCCTTTGGCCGGGAAATTTTTCTACCGAAAAATGTACAAATTTATATTGAAAGGGACTCGAGGGGGTGTAATTTTAAGGTTGATGGAGGTCTAGGGAACAAACTAAATACCTCCCCTTAACCGCTGCATATAAAAAAACTACACTCGTAATTCAGTCACGCGCATTACATAATATTTACCCTGTACAAGATCACGGAGAGGACCAGAACTCATGCGACCAACTGTACATACATCTATAATACAAGAACGAACCCCCCCCCCCCTCTGGTGTTAGACTGGTTACTGGCACTTCCCGATATCAGTCTTCATCGAGCTTATTCAGGGGGTAGTGGCTATATTTAGGTATGTGTTCGTTTATTTCTTAGTTTCCTCGCTAGACCTCCATCGAGCTTTAAATAAAATACCCCCTAGACACCCCCCCCTTCAAGATAAATGTGTACATTTTTCGGTAGCTAAATGTACCTGCTCCTCTTAAAATTACAGGCTCGCCAGGAAAAAATCGACACCTAAATGGCGCGAAAGGTCTTAACATTGACAACGAAATAGGGTGAAAGGTGTTCAAATCGCCAAAATAACGGGACGAACGTCTAAAAATCTCAAGACTAATGGGGTTAAACATGAGGGAGAAGGTGGTCCAGAAAAATGACTCATCTCCCATTAACGACCGGCCTCTCCACCACCAGGCATAAATTCAGATTATATCAAGGTTGTATAGTATATATATATATATATATATATATATATATATATATATATATATATATATATATATATATATATATATATATATATACACATATATACACACCTGTATATGTTTTTTTTCGGGCCTATCGGTGATCTGAACTAATTATAACATACGGAATTCGAAAACGAAACTGATGTAGCAATTAATATCCACCTTACGAGACAATTACTGTTAATACCCTGGGAGGACACAGGTGGAGGATGGATTACCAAAGGGAGAAGCTCTGGCCGACAATGGAGTCCAGAAGAGATTGATGCCAAGGAGAGCATATATATCGAGGAGGGTGAATAAGGGGGGGGGGTGATTGATTCCTAAGGGGAGCATATATTTCGAGGAGGGTGAAGGGTGGGGGGGGGGGGGAGAAGATGGATTATAATGCACACCCCTCCCCATTCTGTCTTTAGCTAACAGGCGTCTAACTATCTCGCCTAACCATTTTTTACTACCACGGATCCTTCATAAACTACACACAATCATCTGAATAAAGGTCTATCTATCTATCTATCTATATATTGCCTGACGCCGTGATCTCCGAAAGGGTGGCCACGAACGAAACGCCACCATGCACCTCTGTCCCCAGTCAGTCGGCACCCCTCCTCCCAACCAGCACCGCCTTCATCCATATACTTCTTCACTCCATCCTTCCACCTCTCTCTCGGTTTACCTCTCCCTCTCTGTCCTTCTGAATATAGGGTAAAACTGAAAAAAAACTGTCGCCGGTACAGAAGGGATATTTATTAGCCTCCCCCTGTTATTCCCCTAATGACACCCGGAGCACTAAGCACTATCAACACCACACATCACATTCTGTTTTCGCGTACCGAACCTGTGTATATATTATATCATGCGGTAATAATTATTATAGCACACGGTATATATATATCATCATTACTATAGGGTAGATATAGGGAGAGGGGGCTGACAAGGGATTATATGTTATTATTATTAAGGGGATGGTTCAATTTTTGGTCGATTTTTTAATATATTATTTTTCAGTATAACTATTTTAATACACAGATTTTTTTTTTATATATTTGAAGATAAATATAGAATCTATATGTTCTAAAGATCACAAGAACATTTGCTTTAACCCTCGGCAAAACCTAATATAAAAGTATGGTACTAACATGTAATTTTCGTAACAAGGTTGTCAATACGGTACTTTCCCGTTATCAACGTACAATCAAAGCTGAAGATTGCAGAGTAAACACCGTAGACGTCATCGACTTTTCTTTCGCCTTTGTATAATGGACATCCAATTTTTTTTTTTTTTTTTTTTTGCTAGGGGATTAGTACCCAACCAGCGGGGGTGTGGGGGCGGCAGCCCCCACCCATTATTCTAGTATAGGTTAGGTAAAGTTGTTAGGTTAGGCTAAGTTCTTTTCAAATCACTATCGGGGGGGGGGGGGGGGGGGGTCTCAACATTGATCGAAATGGGGAAAAATGGGTTTTCCGCAATTTCTAATTAATGACAAACACTAATATTGATGCAAATGAACAAAAAACTATAAAAACACTGGAAAAAATCGTGGTATAAAAATAAATATTTTCCCATTTTCTAGTTTTCTCCCTAGATATGGTAATTTCTGCACGACTTGCCCTGGTCACCCTTTGAGACAGCAACCACCACAAATAAATTATAACTTGAGTAATAGAAGTTATCAGCCGAAATATCGCGAACAACAAACTCACTGTTGGCAAAAGTAAAAAATCTATTTAGTATTATATATTTTGTCTATATAGGCGCAATATCCTATAAGAGCTAAACAAATTATGTCTAATTGCAAATCTACAAATTATGGTTATACTGATGTTTTGGACCGACAGTTAGCCCATCGATCTGTTAGGCCTAATAGGTCCGGTTAATATTATAGTAGTGGACTTATATGGCATTAAGATGCGCGGAAATGTTATTTGACTTGAAGGGAGAAACAAAAAAAACCTTCGCAACCCATAACAGCTACTGGAAAACGTGAGCAGGGTTTTTCAGCCGTCGCGCACCCAACACGGGGGTGTGTGGTGGGTGAGTTTAGACGGCGCGGAGACCAGGTTACTTTACTAGGTTAGGTTAGGTTAGGTTGTTAAGTTAGGCTAATGGCACAAAATAAAAAAAAAGGAACCTAACCAGCGGGGGTGTGGGGGCGGAAGCCCCCACCCATATACTAGCTTAGGTTAGGTAAGGTTGTTAGGTTAGGCTAATAGCCTATCAAAAAAATAAAATAAACAATAGTCTAATAGGCTAGGGGCGTGTTTTTAGATTGTTGGATAATGGGTAAATACTCATTTCCGCTCCTCTTCAGTATAAAACAACACTATATCTGAAAGAAAAAATACAAAAAACAAAATAAAACTTACTGAAATCGCTGTCGGTCCAAAAAGTCAGGTTTACCCAAATTATTATTGTATTTAACAGGAAGGTACGACGAGGTAAGTGATGTGGTATAGGTGGCAATATGCGGAAATGGATTATAAGGGCATTCCGCCCCCTCTGACAAAAGTCTATCAATCTAGATGTGACACAGATTTTACAATGTTTCAGAGAGACATTAGCCTAACCTAACAAACTTACCTAACCTATCCTAGTATTATGGGTGGAGGCTGCCGCCCCCACACCCCCGCTGCTGGTTGGGTAAAACGGTAGAAATTGAGTTGGGGTGGAGTGAGTACCGGTAACCGTAGATATTCATAAGGGGTCAGAAGGGGCGGAATGCCCTAATAATCCATTGCCGCATATTGCCACCTATACCACATCACTTACCTCGTTGTACCTTCCTGTTAAATACAATAATAATGTATTTAGCTCGTATAGGTGCAAATATAGAATCATTCAGTTCTACCAACTGGCCAGTCGATAAACACAGATATACTTACTGAGACAGCGATTCTTGCTGGTACTATTTTAGTCTTATAGCGACTTACTTAAGGGGAGGTATTTAGTTTGTTCACTAGACCTCCATCAAGCTTAAAATTACACCCCCTTGAGTCCCTTTCAAGATAAATTTGTACATTTTTCGGTAGAAAAATGTCCCGGCCGAAGGCCGGTTCCTCTTAAATTACAGGCTCGCTATCGCTCGCCAGGATAAAATCGACACCTAAATGACACGAAAGGTCTTAATATGGGGTGAAAGTTCTTAAAATCGCTAAAGTAATGGGGCAAACATTTTATAATATCAAACGCAATGGGGCTAAACATGAGGGAGAAAGGGGTCAAGAAAAAAATCCCTCAAGTGGAGATCTCCCCTTAACATGATGAGTTATATATTATATAGTATCACTCGTGTGGTCGGTTCCGCAAACGGTGTGTACTCTACCACACTCAGCCACCTATTGCCTGGCTATTTCTCCCGCGATATTCTAATCGTAATTAAGTGATCTAAACATTATAGGTATGATCGTAATTGAGTGAAAACAAGTTAATAGTTTTGTTAGTCGTTTGCCGTCTCGAGCCAAGCATTTCACTAGCTCATACTTCTTATATGACATATGCGGTATATAAATGTATTGAGTTTGAGCCAAGTATTTCACTAGCTCATACTTCTTATATGACATATGCGGTATATAAATGTATTGAGTTTGAGCCAAGCATTTCACTAGCTCATACTTCTTATATGACATATGCGGTATATAAATGTATTGAGTTTGAGCCAAGTATTTCACTAGCTCATACTTCTTATATGACATATGCGGTATATAAATGTATTGAGTTTGAGCCAAGCATTTCACTAGCTCATACTTCTTATATGACATATGCGGTATATAAATGTATTGAGTTTGAGCCAAGCATTTCACTAGCTCATACTTCTTATATGACATATGCGGTATATAAATGTATTGAGTTTGAGCCAAGCATTTCACTAGCTCATACTTCTTATATGACATATGCGGTATATAAATGTATTGAGTTTGAGCCAAGCATTTCACTAGCTCATACTTCTTATATGACATATGCGGTATATAAATGTATTGAGTTTGAGCCAAGCATTTCACTAGCTCATACTTCTTATATGACATATGCGGTATATAAATGTATTGAGTTTGAGCCAAGTATTTCACTAGCTCATACTTCTTATATGACATATGCGGTATATAAATGTATTGAGTTTGAGCCAAGCATTTCACTAGCTCATACTTCTTATATGACATATGCGGTATATAAATGTATTGAGTTTGAGCCAAGTATTTCACTAGCTCATACTTCTTATATGACATATGCGGTATATAAATGTATTGAGTTTGAGCCAAGTATTTCACTAGCTCGTAGTTTCATGAATTACAGTATGTGGTATAGGCCTATACCGGTATATATACGAAATTCGAGTCAATTATTGCACTAGCTCGTGTTTTATGATATTTTTCCACGTAGCGATTTTGATAAGTTAATTCGACTTTATATTGCCTTTGTCCCAGTTTTGGTGTGTTTAGTTTGCAAGGTTTACATTTTAATATGGGTTCTATAAACTAAATTATTATTTAGTTAACCAGTTGCTATAATAACCAATTTCTATTATTGACATGTATATACAAAAAATAGTCACATAAATATAGCCTAATTTCCCACACTAGACCTCCATTAAACTTTAAAAAACACATCCATTAGATCCATCTTTTACATTAATTTCTACATTTTTCGGTAGAAAAATGTCTCCGCCGAAGGTCGGTTCTTCCAAAATTACAGGCTCACTATCGTTCGCCAGGAAAAAACTCGACACCTAAATAGCACGAAAGGTCTTAATATTGACAAAGAAATGGGGCGAAAGGTCCTAAAATCGACAAAATACTGGGGCAAACATCTTAAAATCTGAAAACTAATGGGGCTAAACATGAGGGAGAAGGGTGTCTAAAAAACTGGCCCATCTCCCCTTAACCCTTTCTGTACTGGTGACGTTGTTTTTTATTTTGTTCAAGCTATATTTAGACCCAAGGTATATATCATCATTTACTATAGGGGGTAGATATAGGGAGAGAGAGGGGACTGACAACGCATTATACGGTATATTATTAAGGGGAGGTATTTAGTTTGTTCCCTAGACCTCCATCAAGCTTAAAATTACACCCCCTTGAGTCCCTTTCAAGATAAATTTGTACATTTTTCGGTAGAAAAATGTCCCGGCCGAAGGCCGGTTCCTCTTAAATTACAGGCTCGCTATCGCTCGCCAGGATAAAATTGACACCTGAATGGCACGAAAGGTCTTAATATGGGGTGAAAGTTCTTAAAATCGCTAAACTAATGGGACAAACGTTTTATAATATCAAAAGCAATGGGGCTAAACATGAGGGAGAAAGGGGTCAAGAAAAAAATCCCTCGAGTGGAGATCTCCCCTTAACCCCGCTAAATCAACCAGTATTTACAACCAGATAATTTCGACCAGTACATCTCAAACCGGTGTCAGATTAACCAGATCATTTCAACCAGTACATTTCAACCGGTGCCAAATAAACCAGTAATCATTTCAACCAGTATATACCGTACATCTCAACCAGTGCCAAAATAATCCGTATTTACAACTAGATCATTCCAACCAGTAGATTTAACCAGTTGACCATTTCAACCAGTGTCAAATTAACTAGTAGATCATCTCAACCAGTGCCAAATTACCCAGGGCCATCTAAATCCCTAAGGGCCTTCGGAAACTGAAAAAAATTGCTAATAATAGCCATAATAAAGTGAAAATGCTTTCTCGAATGCTGAAAGAGATCATTCTCGCCAGTTTAGGATAGTCCCCGTCAATTTTCTTTCATTTTCGTAGTTGTTCGTGCATACTCGTCAATCTACGTTTATTCTCGTCAATTTACGTTAATTTTCGTTATTTGTCGTTCATTATCGTCAATCTACGTTTATTCTCGTCAATTTTCGACGGTTTTCGTTCAATTTCGTAATTTTTCGTTTATTCTCGCCAATCTACGTTCATTATCGTCAATCTACGTCTATTCTCGTCAATGTTCGTTCAGTTTCGTCATTTTTCGTTCATTCTCGTCAATCTACATTAATTATCGTCAATCCACGTTTATTCTTGTCATATTTCCGTCAATCTACGTTTATTCTCGTCAATTTTCGTTCAATTTCGTAATTTTTCGTTCATTCTCACCAATCTACGTTAATTTTCGTCAGGTTAGATGTCGCCAGTTTTCGTTAATCCTTTGAAAACTAGGTTATATATCGCAGTTTTCGTTAATCCTCATCAATCTACGGTAAATCTAGTTAGTTTTCGTTAATCTTCTTAAAACAAAGATAAATATGACCGATTTTCGTTAATCCTCATCAATCTACGTTAAATATCGCCAGTTTTCGTTAATCCTCATCAACCTCTGCTAAATATCGCCAATTTTCGTTAATCCTCTTCAATCTCCGGTAAATATCGCCAGTTTTCGTTAATCTTATATCTACGACGTTGGATATCGCCAGTTTTCGTTAATCTTCGTCAATCTACGTTAGATATCGCCAGTTTTCGTTAATCCTTATCAATCTACTTTAAATATCGTTAGTTTCAGTCACTACCGCTTATTCTCGCCAGTGTGTTCGTTAATCCTCTTTAATAAACGTTAACTATCACCAGTTTTCGTTAATCATCACCAATTTTTCGCTAAGCCTCTTCAATATACGTTAAGGGGAGATTTCCACTGGAGGGATTTTTTCCTTGACCCCTTTCTCCCTCATGTTTAGCCCCATTGCTTTTGAGATTTTAAGACCTTTCGCCCATTTCTTTGTCAATATTAAGACCTTTCGTGCTATTTAGGTGTAGTTTTTTTTCCTGGCAAGTGATAGCGAGCCTATAATTTAATGAGGAATTTTCTACCGAAAAATGCACATTTTTATTGAGGGGGGTCTATGGGTTTTTTGTTTTTGTTTTAAGTTTTATGGAGGAAACTATTAAAATAATTAAAAATATCAATAAAAAGGCAAATAAGTATGCCCATAATTATGATATATATATATACCCATTACGGAAGCTATTTCGATATGTTGAATAATATACGGTAATCAATTATTGAATAGTGCAACAATCAGTAATACGCGCAAACATCGCGTGTAGATACAGTAAAGCAGGTTTTGTTTACTGGATGTATGAAGGAGACAAAAGGCAGAGCTGACTGTAACAAGTGTCCCCCCCCCTCCTCCCCCCTCCACCCCCACCCCAAAATTGAAAGAGTAATAGGGAGCCACATTCAAGGTACAGTACGTTAGGGTAAAAATATCTGGACACACGGAGAGCTTGAGACGTAGTTTAAAGTCATAGGATGAAGGCAAGACGGATTGACAGGGTTTGATCAACATATACCGTATACCAATCTAGCGAGGATTTCGTACCATACCGGTACTTAATATTTCTGGCTCCAAATGAAGGTCTGGCGAAGTATAAGCAGCCCCCCCCCCCCCCCCGGAGTGATAAGACGGAAAGAGGCTGATTGCTTCCTCATATATCCCTCAGTTGCCTTGAATATTTTCCGAGAGAGAGAGAGAGAGAAAGAGAGAGAGATAGATAGATAGATAGAGAGAGAGACATGTTGAGCAGGTCCCCGATGTTCCTTATGAGGAGCCTATCTCATCTGTGGGGGTGAGGGGGCGTATCTCATCTGTGGGGGAAGGGGTATCTCATCTGTGGGGGTGAGGGGTTCGTATCTCATCTGCGGGGGGTGGGGTGGGGGGTCAGGGGTATCTCATCTGTGGGGGTGAGGGGTTCGTATCTCATCTGTGGGGTGAGGGGTTCGTATCTCATCTGTGGGGGTGAGGGGTTCGTATCTCATTTGTGGGGGTGAGGGGTTCGTATCTCATCTGTGGGGGTGAGGGGTTCGTATCTCATCTGTGGGGGGTGGGGTGGGGTCAGGGGTATCTCATCTGTGGGGGTGAGGGGTTCGTATCTCATCTGTGGGGGTGAGGGGTTCGTATCTCATCTGTGGGGGTGAGGGGTTCGTATCTCATCTGTGGGGGTGAGGGGTTCGTATCTCATCTGTGGGGGTGAGGGGTTCGTATCTCATCTGTGGGGGTGAGGGGTTCGTATCTCATTTGGGGGGGTGAGGGGTTCGTATCTGGTCTGTGGGGGTGAGGGGTTCATATCTCATCTGTGGGGGTGAGGGGTTCGTATCTCATCTGTGGGGGTGAGGGGTTCGTATCTCATCTGTGGGGGGTGGGGGGTCAGGGGTATCTCATCTGTGGGGGTGAGGGGTTTGTATCTCATCTGTGGGGGGTGGGGGTGTATCTCATATGTGGGAGTGAAGGAGGTTGGGGGTATCTCATCCGTTGGGGGTGGGGTATCTCATCTGTGGTGGGGAGGTGGGGGGCGCATCTCATCTGTGGAGGGAAGGGAGGTGGGTGAGGGGAGGGTGACGCATCTCATTAGTGGTAGGAGTAGAGGAGGGGGGCTGGGGAGGTAAGGGGTAGGGGAGGAAGGCTGATTGGGAGAGAGTGACTCTGGCAATATTGAGGACTGCATAATTATATATATATATTATATATATATATATATATATTACAGATACACGTGAGCTACTCAATGTGTTTATACTCCCAGTCAGACTCGAACCACAGACAGTCAGGACGAGTGTCTGAAGTAGGCCTAATTAGAAGCCTATACTGTATTATGTATCTGATGTGGTGGCGTTAAGGAGAGGAAACTGATATCTGGCTCTGGTGATTACAGTACCGTATCTGGCCGCTGGTGGCGCCTAGGTATCCGCTCACTGATATCTGATTGGGTCTGGGTCTCGTTATTTTGTTTCTCTCTCTTACTTAATTATATATTCTGTATAGCCTACACATCTTATTTTGAAGGATGAATATTTGTTTGCATTTATGAATTTTATTTGCAGTTAGATTTATTTATTTTTTATTTTTGTTTAAATATGTGCATTTATGTTGTTTCGGTATTGTACTTGATAAATGTGCTTTTAATTAATGTATACTGTTGGACCAAATTCCTTTGTATACATTTTTCTTTTGTATTTTATATTTTGCTGTGTTCAGTAAACTATCTGTCTATCTATCTATCTATTAGTTTGTGAGTCTACGTGGGGTTTGATAGGTAGACAATTAACCCTCTCCGACATATGACGCTATTTTGAGCCTATTGGGGATACTTTAAAGCCTTTGTTACCATCAGGGGTATTTAGAAACCTTTAGTTTAGTTACTTCAACCTCTGCAGTTGTCTTTGAGTTAGCTGTGGGCAGAAAAATCATTTTGGAGAGGTAATTATAAGAGTGAGAGAACTCTATTTCTTATTGCTAATCTGGCAACCTCTGCGTCATATGGACGTGAGAGGGTTAATGACCATACCGGTACTGTATATTAATGTTAGGCCTATATATACAGTATATATGTAGCCTATCTCATGTGCTTACTTTGTATATCCGCTCCGAGATTACCGATTGTGTGTCGGGAGCCTTGTTAAAGGGGAGATTTCCGCTTGAGGGATTTTTTTCTTTGCCCCTTTCTCCCTCATGTTTAGCCCCATTCCTTTTGAAATTTTAAGACGTTCGAGCCATTAGTTTGGCGATTTTAAGAAGTTTCACCCCATTTATGTCACTTTTAAGACCTTTCGTCCCATTTAGGTGTCGATTTTTTCCTGGCGAGCGATAGCGAGCCTGTTTTTTAAGAGGAACCGGCCTTCGGCCGTTTTCTACCGAAAAATATACAAATTTATCTTGAAAGGGGGTCAAGGGGGTGTAATTTCAAGCTTGATGGAAGTCTAGGAAACACACTAAAAACCTCCCCTTAAGGCGAGATGGGCGTATACTGTATATTTGATAATTTATGAATCGTTATATTATTGTCTTAGTTTCCTCCCTAGACCTCCATCAAGCTTAAAAAAAAAAAAAGAAAAAAACATCCATTAGATCCCCCTTCTAGATAAATTTGTCCTGCCGAAGGCCGGTTCTTCCAAAATTACAGGCTAACTATCGTTCGCCATGAAAAAAAAAATGACACCTACATAGCACGAAAGGTCTTAATATTGAAGAAGAAATGGGGCGAAAGGTCTTAAAATTGACGAAGAAATGGGGCGAAAGGTCTTAAAATCGACAACTTATGATGAGCCGGACGTCTTAAAATCTGAAAACCAATGGGGCTAAACACGACGCAGAAGGGGGACCAGAAAACCAGCCCCCCCTCCCCCCCCCCCTAAGGGGAGGTATTTAGTATGTTCCCTAGACCTCCATCAAGCTTTAAATTACACCCCTTTGAGTCCCTTTCAAGATAAATTTGTACATTTTTCGGTAGAAAAATGTCCCGGCCGAAGGCCGGTTCCTCTTAAATTACAGGCTCGCTATCGCTCGCCAGGATAAAATCGACACCTGAATTGCACGAACGGTCTTAATATGGGGTGAAAGTTCTTAAAATCGTTAAACTAATGGGGCAAACGTTTTATAATATCAAAATCAATGGGGCTAAACATGAGGGAGAAAGGGGTCAAGAAAAAAATCCCTCAAGTAGAGATCTCCCCTTAAGTATGTAACTTGGGCTTTCACGTGGACTTTGATGGATAACGTGGATATATTGTACTGTATCTCGTGGCGCCTATAACATCCGCTCTGTGATACCTGTGGGTGTGGTGTGTGGGGGTGTGGGTGTGGGTGTTTGTGGGCTCTATACCATATATCAGCTGAATATTTCCTGATTGTGTGTGGAGTTTTTCGGGATGTGTGTGTGTGTGTGTGTGTGTGTGTGTGTGTGTGTGTGTGTGTGTGTGTTACTCAGTTACTTTGTTCGTCAAGGGGAATCCACGCAATGCGAGCTAACTCATTATTATCGCGCCTCCTTAACTGGGAATGTATTGCGTGAAATGCATGTTAAGTGTTTTATGTACTGTTGAAATGGCTGTGGATGTGTGTGTAGTCTGTATTTTAGCCAATTGGCGACATTGGCAACGAAGGCTTAGGGTGGATCTGTATGGTACCATTCTCACTATAGACGGTACCGTCTCGCCCGAAGGCTTAAGGTAGCCATCAGCTTAGGTGAACCATATGATACCCATCTCGCCTTGTACCATTTTTGCCAACCCCAGATGGGACGTCACAACGTCGTCCACTTATTCCAGGTACCTATTTACAGCTAGGTGAACTGAGGCTAACACATGAAAGGAGACAAGCCCAATTTGTCTCCGCCCGGCCGGGGATTGAACCCCCGACCCCTCGTGTGTGAGACGAGAGCTCTACCTACTAGGCTACGGGCTGTGTGTGTGTGTGTGTGTGTGTGTGTGTGTGTGTGTGTTATGTAGGTTTGCAGGTACAGTACGTGAGGTTTAGGGCGGCAGTTTAAGGGGAGGTTTTTAGTGAGTTTCCTAGACTGCCATCAAGCTTGAAATTACACCCCCTTGACCCCCTTTCAAAATAAATTTGTACATTTTTCGGTAGAAAAATTTCCCGGCCGAAGGCCGGTTCCTCTTAAATTACAGGCTCGCTATCGCTCGCCAGGAAAAAATCGACACCTAAATGAGACGAAAGGTCTTAAAAGTTAAATAAATGGGGCGAAAGTTCTTTAAATCTCCAAACTAATGGGGCGAACGTCTTAAAATCTCAAAAGCAATGGGGCTAAACATGAGGGAGAAAGGGGTAAAGAAAAAAATCCCTCAAGTGGATATCTCCCCTTAAGTGTACACTATCGCTAAAATACGTTGAAGTGGAGTGTTTTAGGTTAGGTAAGTTAGGTTAAATCTAGGTAGTTTTAATTTAGATAATCGTTTTTATGGACCCCCTTCGCCCTCATCTTTAGCATATTCGTTTTTGAGATTTTAAGACGTTCGTTCCATTAGTTTGGCGATTTTGAGACCTTTCGCCCCATTTCTTTGGCGATTTTGAGACCTTTCGCCCCATTTCTTTGGCAATATTAAGACCTTTATTGCCATTTAGGTGTCGATTTGTTTCCTGGCGAGCGATTGGGAGCCTGTAAATTTATAAGGAATCGAAAAAAAATTACCGATTGTTTTGTTTACAAATTAATGTATCTTGACAGAGGGTCTAGGGTGTGTTTTATTGTTAAGGGGAGATATCCACTTGAGGGATTTTTTCTTTACCCCTTTCTCCCTCATGATTAGCCCCATTACTTTTGAGATTTTAAGACGTTCGCCCCATTAGTTTGGAGATTTTAAGAACTTTCGACCCATTTATTTCACTTTTAAGACCTTTCGTCTCATTTAGGTGTCGATTTTTTCCTGGCGAGCGATAGCGAGCCTGTAATTTAAGAGGAATCGGCCTTCGGCCGGGACATTTTTCTACCGAAAAATGTACAAATTTATTTTGAAAGGGGGTGTAATTTCAAGCTTGATGGAGGTCTAGGAAACTCACTAAAAACCTCCCCTGAAGGGAGGAAACTTTACAAATAAAATTAATAAATACCTAGACCAAAAAAGCCGTCAGCGGGGTAGGTTGCTAGTCCTTGGTGTTCAGTAGAGCGAGGAAGTTAACAGACAGTCCACTTAACCCTTTCACGCATTTATGACGCAGAGGTTGCCAGATTAGCAATCAGAAATAGAGTTCTCTCTCACGCTTATAATAATTACCTCTCCAAAATTAGTCTTCTGCCCACAACTAACTCAAAAGACAACTGCAGAGGTTGAAGTAACTAAACTAAAGGTTTCTAAATACCACTGATGGTAATAAAAGCTTGAAAGTATCCCCAATAGGCTCAAAATCGCGTCATATGCGTGAAAGGGTTAAGGGGAGGTTTTTAGTTTGGTCCCTAGATATCCTTCAAGCTTAAGATTACACCCCCTTGAGCCCCTTTCAAGATAAATTTGTACATTTTTCGGTAGAAAAATGTCCCGGCTGAAAGCCGGTTCCTCTTAAATTACAGGCTCGCTATCGCTCGCCAGGAAAAATCGACACCTAAATGGCACGAAAGGTCTTAAAATTGACAGAAATGGGTTGAAAGTTCTTAAAATTGTCAAAATAATGGGGCAAACGTCTTAAAATTAGAAAAACAATGGGGCTAAACATGAGGGAGAAAGGCGTCAAGAAAAAAATCCCTCAAGTGGAAATCTCTCCTTAACTAGTATACACTGTTAACATTGTAGACACACACACACACACACACACACACACACACACACACACACACACACACGCGCACACACACACACGCACACACACACACACACACACACACACACACACTCACACACACACACTCACACACACACACACACACACACACACACACACACACACACACACACACACACACACACACACGCACACACACACACTCACGCACACACACGCGCACACACACACACGCACACACACACACGCACACACTCATACTCGATTTTGTTTAACTTGCAAAAAGTTTACTCGGTTAAGTTCTCGATATTTAATTGAAACATAAGAAACCGCTAAGTGTGTTTCATATTCATGTCAAGTTTCACATTTAACAACCTATTTGACTGCACATTATGTAATAGCCGAGTACTAACGATGGGGACATAATTTGTTTTTCGTTAGCTTAAAAAAAAAAAAAAAAAAAAAAAAAAATATATATATATATATATATATATATATATATATATATATATATATATATATATATATATATATATTCGCCAGCGTAGATTTTTTTTACGAACATATAAAAATAAATACAAATCAAAATGTCGTTGTTTATTAACTTAAGATTCGTCTCGCCGTTGTTGATGGAGGTATTTATTGAATTATCGCTCTGTGATTGGCTATGCCAGGTATACGTACCCCCGGCATGTGTTAACCGAGGAAATACAATGGTCCAGGCTTGTATGTGTGTCTGGTTGTGTGGTGCAAGGGGTTAATAAGATAACATGTTTTCAGCGTGCCCTAGCCCCTTCTGTACCGGAAACATTATTTTATTCTAGCTTTATTTAGAGGATTTTATTAAGTTGAAGAAGGGTCTGTGGTAGTAAAAAGGGTTAAGTGAGTTAGTTGGAAGCTTGTTAATTGTTGGAGGCCCCTTTCAAACTGAGTAATAAAAGGCTTCGAACTATCCTCCACATATCCTTCTTAAGCTGCACGTGTGTGTGTGTGTGTGTGTGTGTGTGTGTGTGTGTGTGTGTGTGTGTGTGTTACTCAGTTACTTGTTCGTCAAGGGGAATCCACGCAATGCGAGCTAAGCTCATTATTATCGCGCCTCCTTAACTGGGAATGTATTGCGTGAAATGCATGTTAAGTGTTTTATGTACTGTTGGAATGGCTGTGGATGTGTGTGTAGTCTGTATTTTAGCCAATTGGCGACATCGGAAACGAAGGCTTAGGGTGGATCTGTATGGTACCATTCTCACTATAGACGGTACCATCTCGCCCGAAGGCTTAGGTAGCCATCAGCTTAGGTGAACCCTATGATACCCATCTCGCCTTGTACCATTTTTGCCAACCCCAGATGGGACGTCACAACGTCGTCCACTTATTCCAGGTACCTATTTACAGCTAGGTGAACTGAGGCTAACACATGAAAGGAGACAAGCCCAATTTGTCTCCGCCCGGCCGGGGATTGAACCCCCGACCCCTCGTGTGTGAGACGAGAGCTCTACCTACTAGGCTACGGGCTGTGTGTGTGTGTATTGGTGTGTGTGTGTGTGTATTGGTGTGTGTGTGTGTGTGTGTACGGTTTAGATACCTTACAGAATACCACCCACTCTATTCTATTGTCTGTCGCTACTGATAACCTCGAGTACTTCTCCTTAACGTCCTGGTGGTAACATTGTCAACAGTCTTACATATACCGTATATATATATATATATATATATATACCCTGTACAGATATCTACTTCACCTTGGCTTTAATTGGTGATGTGTTGGCTATTATACTCTAATAATAATATTAATAGATTGTAAAGGTGAACGTATAAATAAAATATAGATAGGCGTACATTAAATTATGACAAAAGCCACAAAGACAATACATTATAAACACAATTATTAAATACTCCAAACTCTCCAAACCCATGAATATATAACTAAATACTCCACGCCCGCCAGCAGACTTACTTACTTGCCTTACGAAAGCAGCACCGTCTGGAACTGTCAATCAGGCTTTTAGTTATCGGGTCCAGGCATCGAGTGTGTGTGGGGGGGGGGGGGGGCGCGGCCTGGGGGGTCATTTAGCGGGGCCGCCACTCAACCATGTGCACAACCAACCAGGCCATCACTTTATTAGGGCACACCTTAAGGGGAGGTATTTAGTTTGTTCCCCACTTTTTCATCAAGCTTAAAATTACATCCCCTAGACCCCCTTTCAAGATAAATTTGTACATTTTTCGGTAGAAAAATGTCCAGGCCGGAGGCCGGTTGCTCTTAAATTACAGGCTCGCTATCGCTCGCCAGGAAAAAATAGACACCTTAACGGCACGAAAGGTCTTAAAATTGAGAGAAATGGGGCAAAATGTCTTAAAATATCCAAACTACTAGGGCGAAGGTCTTAAAATCTCAAAAGCAATGAGGCTAAACATGAGGGAGAAAGGGGTCCAGAAAAAAATCCCTCAAGTGGATATCTCCCCTTAAAGGGGGGTTGGGGGCCGGTTTGCTGATCCCTCTTCTCAAAGTATATACATTCTTCCTCGTGTTTAGCCCCATTCGTTTTCAGATTTTATGACGTTCGGCGGGTTAATTTAGCTATATTAACCCTTTCGCCGCGGCTGTCGAGTGGAGAGCACGCGCATGTGTGAATCTGCTTGACCTGGGTTCGATCACATCCAAGGCGGACTTTTTAGTTTTTTTACGTCCTAGCGTGTCACACATGCTTGCACCATGTCGGGGGACACCTCGACGACGTATACAGACTGATAAACACACACTACAAAGCCACTCCAACAGCTTCCTCTATCTACAACACCCCTTCTCTGCTATCTACACTTTCCCAGCCGTATGGTCCTAGTGTACTGTCTGATGGCGTAATGGGTTTCCAAATGTAAGAGATTTCTTTGTCAATATTAAGACTTTTCGTGTCATTTAGGTGTCGATTTTTTCCTGGCGAGCGATAGCGAGCCTGTTATTTAAGGGGAACCGGGACATTTTTCTATCGAAAAATTTACAAATTTATCTTGAATGAGGATCTGGGGGGGTGGGGGGTTAAAGCTTGATGGAGGTTTGGGGGGGAATTTAAAAACATGAAATATATATAAATGAGCAAACAAATACCCCCCCCCCCCCGCCCCCCCCCCCCCCCCCCCCCTTATTAGCCATGCGCACAACCAGGTGACCTTATTAGGGCACACCTTAACCCTTGATCTTATCAAGCACTCTCTATGCAGGGGAAATAATCATGATTAATATTATATAAATATTAATAAAGTAATAGTACTCGGGTAAGTATCGTGTACAATAACGAATATACAAGGAAATAATAATGACATTCATAAATACTAGTAAATGCTGGTAATAGTGGAACAATATAGTTTAATAATTAGTAGTAATACCATGGTAATTATCGTGCATAAAAACAAATGCAAGTAAATATAATAAGTGAATAATAAATCGTAAATAATAATCGTGAATAATCGTAAATAATAATCGTGAATAATCGTAAATAATAAATCGTGAATAATCGTAAATAATAATCGTAAATAATGATCGTGAATAATCGTAAATAATAAATCGTGAATAATCGTAAATAATAAATCGTGAATAATCGTAAATAATAATCGTGAATAATCGTAAATAATAATCGTGAATAATCGTGAATAATAAATCGTGAATAATCGTAAATAATAATCGTGAATAATCGTGAATAATAAATCGTGAATAATCGTGAATAATAATCGTGAATAATAAATCGTGAATAATCGTAAATAATAATCATGCAATACTAATAAATAATGTTAAACACTATTAATACTAGCCCATAAGGTAATAATCAGATATCCTGGAGTTTATCCTGGAGTCATTTAGCAGATCACTCAACCATGTGCACAACCATTATTATGGGGGGGCGGGGCGTTTTTTTTTTTTTTTTTTTTTTTATCTTTCTCTCCTTTTCTCTTTCCCTGGCTTGTATCCATTCGGCCCCATTCAGCCAACTGTTTTAAGACGTTTATCCCCATCCAAGGTGTCGATTTCTTCCTGGAGATGGATAGCGAGCCAGCATTGTATGGAGAAATCCGGCTTCGCCGGAGAAATTTTTCTATAAAAAAATGTACAAATTTAGCTTGATGTCAAAACAAAACAATATATATGCTGGCTCACTACCGCTCGTCAGGAAAATATTGACACCTGGAGGGGGGTAAACGTCTTAAAACAGTAGGCTGAATGGGGCCGAATGGATACAAGCCAAAGAGAGAGGGAGAGAAAGATAAAAAAAGCGAGGTGGGCTCATTTAACACCTGGCAGTCACTGAACACTGCCTCTCACCCTTGACCCCAGCATTTCCTTCAACAAAAAAACACCGCTTGTAGTTATTGGCATTCTGTTTGTAGATTTGACCAGTCTAATGAATCAAAGCCTGCATTAGAGTACGTCATCGAACATAATAAGTACTTGTTATATCAGTTATCTGTTTACATTGACTCATACTGCCGTCTTTGGCTTAACATCACAATACAATTAATATCAAGTGTCAACAGTATTATCAAAATATGCAATTGTAAACTAATTATTAATTAAATGCTAATTATAAGTATGTTTTTAGTTTTCTACTTATCTTAATATAACTACCAGATGTTATATTTTCGAAAACGACTTTCACTGTAAACTAGTGTCTGCAACTCGTGTTCGCATTCATTTATTCAAACCTATATGGTTTCATTAATTTCATTGGAGGTGTTTGGTGGTGTGGTGAAATTAATAAAAAATAAATATAGCTAAAATTCGTGTCCCTCTTTGCTTCTTTATCATTCTCTCCCTTCATCTTCATAATTATTCACGCTCTTTATTATGTACTATATTTTCTTTATTTCATTTGCGTCTCTCATTCCTCTTTTTCGTTTCAGTTGTTGTGATGGGTGCCGCATTCTTCATCGTCGGTGGAGGGGGTAACTTGTTTATTCTAATACGACCTGCCCCTCTCTCCATTACCCCCGCTCACCTCGCCTGGCCGACCTCGCATACTGACTTCATTTGGGGAGGAACTGAACCGAACACATCGCAAAATGAGAACCCACCCTAGGAGAAAAAGGGGCTGTTCTTTGCCTCTCTTTCTCTCTCTCTCTCTCACTTTCCATTTTCGACTGGTTGGGTGGGTGCTGGAAGGTGGGTGGGTGGGTTCTCCGGTTTCTGTGTGGTTTCATTATACTACATATACCCAATCTTTTCTTGGATATTAGTATTATATTTACCTTATTCCTATAAATATGTCTTATTGTGTTCTTGATGAGCATATATGCGTATGATATTTTTATAATACTATTTTCTTTTACTTTTCCAATTCTTAGCATTGTTCTATAGCATTTGTTCTATACGTGTTCTTACTGTTAACGAATATATTTTCCCAATCTACCTATGCTTCCATTCACATCTGTTCACCCTATGCTATTCTCTCAATGGTCTACCCTCATCTTCTAGTCCTCCTCCTCCTCACATTTTCCCACCCTACCCATTCACACCACTCCCATTCACCCCCCTCATATTCTCCTGTTTTACCTATTCTCCTCTTTAGCTTCCTTCACCTGCCCTTTTTCCTCTCCCATTTTATCTATTC
>CM064491.1:9113482-9123084 GCA_032716605.1 Paralithodes platypus | reverse complement strand
CGATGAAAATGGAGAATACACCAACGACGAAAGTACAAATGAGTAATGCCCTCAATACCTTCTTTGCATCCGTTTTTACAACCGAAGACCTCAGTCTATCCCTACCCCTCATCGCCGATTCAGATTGATAATTCAGATGTTCTAAGCAATATCACTGTTACAGAGAGAGAAGTATTGAATTGTTTAGATAAACTCAAGGTAAATAAAACGCCTGGACCTGATACAATCAGCCCGAGTTCTAAAGGAAGCTAAGGATGAGCTCTCCCAAACCCACTGACATTGCTATTCAATGAATCCTTGCAGTCTGGGACAATGCCTGATCAGTGGAAGCTAGCCAACGTAACACCGATTTTTAAAAAAGGCAGCCAATCCCTACCCAGTAACTATCGTCCAATTAGCTTAACCTCAATTGTATGTACAAATGCCAGAAACGGTCATAAGAGAACAGACTCGTAAAATCACTTAGAGGCAAATAACTTACTGTTAAAGATACTCAACACGGGGCCCTTTCGTAAAAAACGTTCCTGTTTAACAAACCTATAGACTTCTTCCACGATATCCTCACCCTCCACGATGAGAATAAAGCTTTAGATATTTTATATACCTTGATTTTCAAAAGGCCTTTGACAAAGTTCCCCACAAACGTTTTACTGCTAAAACTAAAAAGCGCATGGAATACAAGACGGTGTGTTGAAATGGGATAGAAAATTGGCTCAGGGACCGAAAGCAAAGACTAGTCATAAACGTTATGGCATCTAACTGGCCCAATGTAAGTAGCTGGGTACCCCAGGGATCTCGGTTTACTAGGACCAATTCTCTTTCTAATTTAACATCAACAGACATAGATGAGGGTATCCCCTGTACAATCTCAAAATTTGCTGACGATACAAAAATTGCCAAAAATAGCGTACTGCAAAAGAACAAGTTGACGATATGCAACACAATACTAGATAAATTGTCATGATTGGGCCCAAATTTGGCGAATTGAGTTTCAATGCGGAGGAAATGTAAAGTACTACATATCGGATACCTACATGTAGAAAGCACACTATTCGATGAATGGCACTCAGCTTAAGAATGTAAACAGAGAACCCGATACTGGGAGTAACAAAATCGAGAAACCTAAAACCGAGTCAAACAATGTTCAGAAGTTGTTAAGAAGGCAAACAAAATAATTGGCTTTATAAGCAGGTCATTTGAGCATAAATCCAAAGAAGTTATCCTAACCACCTTTACAATTACCTTAGTCCGCCCTCTTCTGGAATACTTCGTTCAATCATGGTGCCCTTATTTACCAAAAAGATATAAACAAGCTAGAACGAGTTCAACGTAGATTTACCAAAATGATACCTAGCCTAAAGAACAAAACCATACGAAGAGCATATTAGAGAAATAAATCTATTTCCTTTAACCCAGCACAGATTAACAGGTGACTTAATTCAATGTGTTCAACATCATCAAAGGCATACGACAACTGAACTGTAGTAAGTACTAGACACTATCGACGCCAATCTAATTTACACGCGGGGAAACGGTTGCAAAATTATTGGTCAAATCTTTTAACTCACACGAATCTAAGAAATTCTTCTTCAATCGAATTGTCAACTTGTGGAATGGGCTTCCCAGAGACGTTATAGACTGCAGCCACCGTTGATTCATTTAAACTAAGCCTTAGGACAAATCACTCGCATCAACCCCGCGACTGACTTGCGTTTGTCACTGACTAACTTTATTTTATCCCCCCTCAGTTACTAACCCATTCTGTCCCCTCCTAACTTCCTTAATCCTGCCACGGACATTAGTTCCAGAGCATGTAATACCCTTACCAATGTTCCATTACCCACTCTAAACCACTGTTTGGACACTTGATCCTCAGTGTTTTGGATGACAAGCAGCCTAGAAGGGTCACTAGACCTGTTGTTGCTTGATTTCCTTTGTACTCCTTTGTACTCCCTTACACCCTCCTCCTCCCTCTTCCCTACACCCTCCTCCCCTCCCTCTTCCCTACACCCTCCTCCCCTCCCCCATCCTTTACACCCTCCTTCCCCACCTCTTCCTCACCTACACCATATTACCACCCTAAATTCCTCCCCTACACCCTTATAATACCACCCTACCTCCTCCCCTACTCTCCCACCCCTCCATCCCTTCCTCCCTTACACCCCCTCCTTCCCCCCCACCACACTCACCGCCAATAATTAGTCAGCGTCACATGAACTCTTTGATGGTGATTGTAGCCGTCTCTCTCTCTCTCTCTCTCTCTCTCTCTCTCTCACTTGTAATTTCATATTGACGTTTAATTCGAGTATCTTATTGATTATTTTCTGTAAGCATTCTCTCTCTCTCTCTCCCTCTCCCTCCCCCTCCCCTCTCTCTCTCTCTCTCTCTCTCTCTCTCTCTCCCTCCCCTCTCTCTCTCTCGCTCTCTCTCTCTCTCTCTCTCTCTCTCTCTCTCTCTCTCTCCTCTCTCTCTCTCTCTCTCTCTCTCTCTCTCTCGCTTCGTGGAATAATGTATGAATGTATCTGTCACCACCGGATAAGATACTATAGAGATAAGAAGCTTGGATGTGAGAGAGGGGGGGGGGGGGGGCGAAAGGTCTCAAAATCGGCAAACTAATGGAACGAACGTCTTAAAATGTCAAAACTAATAATATGCTAAACATGAGGGCGAAGGGGGTCCAGGAAAAAGCGATATACGTACCTGCCCCCTTAATAGATAGGCTATCTTTCCTTTCAACTGTATCCCCCCCCCCCCCCCCCCCCAGGTCCTTCCTTTGCTGCCACCTGTGTAAGAGCTGGGTTAACTAAAGGTGGGCTGATTTACATACGGTTCAGGTATACCACTCACTAATTAGGGACAGAGGTTGATGTCTATATATATTTCTTGTTTTCTTTCTTTCTTCCTTCCTTTCTTTCTGTCTTTCTTACTTTTTTCTTTCTTTCTTACTTTTTTCTTGCTTTCTTTCTTACTTTCTTTCTTTCTTACTTTGTCTTTCTTTCTTTTTTATTATTTATTTCTTTTTATTTCTTGCTTACATTCTTTCTTTCTTTCTTTCTTACTTTGTTTGTTTCTTTTTTTTTCATTTTTTTCATTCTTTCTTACTTTCTTTCTTTCTGTATTTATTTATTTCTGTATTTATTTATTTATTTATTTATTTTTAGTTTCGCTAGCCACGAAATAATCGACACCAAAATGGCACGCACGGTCATAAAATCGTCAAATAAAGGGGGTGAATGGTCTTAAAATCGCCAAAGAAATGGAGCGAAAGGTCTTAAGATCGCCAAACTAATGGGGTGAATGTCTTAAAGGCTTAAAGAAGGAGGGGGGATTTGATAATATATATATACTGTTTATATATATATATATACAGTATATTCACTATCTATATATCTTTCTATCTATCTATCTATCCCTATCTGTCTATCTATCTACCTATACATCCTCCATCTATCCATTAATTCCCTTAGTTTCCACACCTCCATTCAACTCTCCCTATTTATCTATCCATTCTATCTATCTATCTATCTATCCTCATATCTATCATAAATTCCCTTACTTACCACAACTCTATTCAACTCTTTCTATCTATCTATCTATCTATCCTCATATCTATCATAAATTCCCTTACTTACCACAACTCTATTCAACTCTATCTATCTATCTATCTATCCTCATATCTATCATAAATTCCCTTACTTACCACAACTCTATTCAACTCTTTCTATCTAGCTATCTATCCATTCTATCTATCTTATCATAAATTCCCTTACTTACCACAACTCTATTCAACTCTTTCTATCTAGCTATCTATCCATTCTATCTATCTATCTATCATAAATTCCCTTACTTACCACAACTCTATTCAACTCTTTCTATCTATCTATCTATCTATCTATCTATCATAAATTCCCTTACTTACCACAACTCTATTCAACTCTATCTATCTATCTATCTATCTATCTATCTATCTATCATAAATTCCCTTACTTACCACAACTCTATTCAACTCTTTCTATCTATCTATCTATCCATTCTATCTATCTATCATAAATTCCCTTACTTACCACAACTCTATTCAACTCTTTCTATCTATCTATCTATCTATCTATCTATCTATCATAAATTCCCTTACTTACCACAACTCTATTCAACTCTTTCTATCTATCTATCTATCCATTCTATCTATCTATCATAAATTCCCTTACTTACCACAACTCTATTCAACTCTTTCTATCTATCTATCTATCTATCTATCTATCATAAATTCCCTTACTTACCACAACTCTATTCAACTCTTTCTATCTTTCTATCTATCTATCTATCTATCTATCTATCTATCTATCATAAATTCCCTTACTTACCACAACTCCATTCAATTCTTCTATTCACACCCATGCATAGTACAGACAGCTAATCAAATATTCCCTCTATTAATCTCGGCACTCGATATCTCATCCATTCATTTAAATTAAGGGGGCCTACCTCGCTTTTTTTGTATCTTTCTCTCCCTCTCCCCTTTGCTTGTATCCATTTGGCCCCATTCAGCCTACTGTTTTAAGACGTTTACCCCCATCCAAGTGTCAATATTTTCCTGGCGAGCGGTAGTGAGCCAGCATATATATATTTTTGTTTTGACAAGCTAAATTTGTACATTTTTTGATAGAAAAATGTGTCCGGCGAAGCCGGATTTCTTCATAAAATGCTTGCTCGCTATCGCTCGCCATGAACAAATCGACACCTGGATGGGGATAAACGTCTTAAAACAGTTGGCTGAATGAGGCCGAATGGATACAAGTCAAAGAAAGAGAGAAAAGGAGATAAAGATATAACAAACCAAAGCAGGTGACCCCCCTTAAGGGGAGGTTTTTAGTTTGTTCCCTAGACCACCATCAAGCTTAAAATTACACCCCCTTGAGTCCCTTTCAAGATAAATTTGTACATTTTTCGGTAGAAAAATGTCCCGGCCGAAGGCCGGTTCCTCCTAAATTTCAGGCTCGCTATCGCTCGCCAGGATAAAATTGACACCTGAATGGCACGAAAGGTCTTAATATGGGGTGAAAGTTCTTAATATCGCAAAAAAATGGGGCAAACGTTTTATAATATCAAAAGCAATGGGGATAAACATGAGGGAGAAAGGGGTCAAGAAAAAAATCCCTCAAGTGGAGATCTCCCCTTAATGTGCTATTAACATTTTAGTTGTCAGTTTTAAAATGCAAACTAATAACTTATTCACTAGTAATTTATTAGCCTCGTCTAGATTCAAGATTAGATTTCCAAGTTCGAGGAGTTGATTGACACTAATTACAGTCGGTCTAATAAGTTGATGTCTCGGCACCGATTCTGTTCTGATTAATAATAATTGGTATGAACAATATTTACACAGGATTTCTTCTTTTTGAGTGAGATATACACCCTATTCAACATCTGACAGACATTAATAGAACCCAGAGCGAATCAAACCTAATGACAGCTGAGAGACGATTAAATTATACGATTAACTATTATTGATATATACTGTATATTTTGCATGATCTTCATACTGTACATCAATCTGTCATATACACTGAAATATGTAACTAATTTAACAACATTTCATCATATCTACATAGCCTAGCTTACTCATTATTTATTTTCGCTTTTTCATAATCATTTTTCTATCGACGAATGTACAAATTTATCTTGAAGGAGGGTCTTGGGGAGGATGTTTTTCTAAAGCTTGATGGAGGTCTAAGGAGGAAACTAAACAAATGATAAACAAATGTCTAAATGAGGGAATACATACCCCCCCCCCCCATAACCTAGCTTATACAGGTGATAGCGAAAGGTGAAAGAGAGAGAGAGAGAGAGAGAGAGAGAGAGAGAGAGAGAGAGAAATTGAGAGTGAGTATTTTGATCTATGAGTGTTTTGAAATGTATTATAGTATGCACACAATAGTGAATGTGTGTATATATGTAAATAAGCATGTGTGTGTGTGTATTTATATATATATGTATGTAAGCATGTGTGCGTGTGTGTGTATGTATGTAAGTGTGTGTGTGTGAACGTGTCTAGCATAAACAAGTGTTACATATACAAACCGGCATATGTGTATTGTATGTGACTCTACTGTATACTGTATATCCATGTATTTTATGTGACTCTACTGTATACTGTATATCCATGTATTGTATGTGACTACTGTATACTGTATATCCATGTATTTTATGTGACTCTACTGTATACTGTATATCCATGTATTGTATGTGACTCTACTGTATACTGTATATCCATGTATTTTATGTGACTCTACTGTATACTGTATATCCATGTATTGTATGTGACTCTACTGTATACTGTATATCCATGTATTGTATGTGACTACTGTATACTGTATATCCATGTATTTTATGTGACTCTACTGTATACTGTATATCCATGTATTGTATGTGACTCTACTGTATACTGTATATCAATGTATTTTATGTGACTCTACTTTATACTGTATATCAATGTATTGTATGTGACTCTACTTTATACTGTATATCCATGTATTGTATGTGACTCTACTGTATACTGTATATCAATGTATTTTATGTGACTACTTTATAATGTATATCAATGTATTGTATGTGACTACTGTATACTGTATATCAATGTATTTTATGTGACTCTACTTTATACTGTATATCAATGTATTGTATGTGACTCTACTGTATACTGTATATCCATGTATTGTATGTGACTCTACTGTATACTGTATATCCATGTATTTTATGTGACTCTACTGTATACTGTATATCCATGTATTGTATGTGACTCTACTGTATACTGTATATCCATGTATTGTATGTGACTACTGTATACTGTATATCCATGTATTTTATGTGACTCTACTGTATACTGTATATCCATGTATTGTATGTGACTCTACTGTATACTGTATATCAATGTATTTTATGTGACTCTACTTTATACTGTATATCAATGTATTGTATGTGACTCTACTGTATACTGTATATCCATGTATTGTATGTGACTCTACTGTATACTGTATATCCATGTATTGTATGTGACTCTACTGTATACTGTATATCAATGTATTGTATGTGACTCTACTGTATACTGTATATCAATGTATTGTATGTGACTCTACTGTATACTGTATATCAATGTATTGTATGTGACTCTACTGTATACTGTATATCAATGTAACTTTGGTCTATATTGATCTGGCTATTTAATTATGGGGTTTTCCATATATATCTATCTATCTATCTATCTATCTTTATATATATACAGTATACAGTATATATACAGTATATATATATTATATATATAAAGAGAGAGAGAGAGAGAGAGAGAGAGAGAGAGAGAGAGAGAGAGAGAGAGAGAGAGAGAGAGAGAGAGAGAGGTGGGGGGGGGAGGGGGAGGCGGCAGAGGATCACAGATGTTCCCGGCGAATGACACACCGACAGGTGTATATTATCTTTCATTCTCTCTCTCCCTCTCTCTTTCTTTCTTTCTTTCTTTCTTTCTTTCTATATCTATCTATCTATCTCTGGACTCGATTCGACTCGACTCTGCACACTCTATCTATCTATTTTTCTATCTATCTGTCTATATATTTATCTGTATCTATCTATCTCTTGACTCACTCTTTCTCTATCTATCTATTTATCTATCTATCTGTCTATTTATCTATTTATATATCTATCTCTATCTACTCTCTCTCTATCGATTTTCTCTCTATCTCTCTCTCTCTCTCTATCCATCTATATTGAGAGAGAGAGAGAGAGAGAGAGAGAGTGAGAGTGAGGTAGAGAAGTAGAGGTAGAGTTCGGTAGATGCTAGATAGATAGATAGACAGATAGATTGAGAGAGAGAGAGAGAGAGCGAGAGAGAGAGAGAGAGAGAGATAGATAGAGAGAGAGAACAAAATAGATAGATAGAGTGATTGTGAACGAACAAGAGAGAGAGAGAGAGAGAAAGTGAGTGGGAAAAAACGAGAGTGAGAGAGAGGGGGGTAGGTGGGGGGTTGACAGTGCATATTATGTGGTATATTATGTGGTATATTATGTGGTATACAGTATATATTATAAACGACCTTTTGTGAAGTTCATGGGTTTGTCCCCCCCTACAATCCCCCCCCCATCCCCCCACTTCCGTTGAACACCTGTGCTGAGACACCTGTTGATCAATTGTTCCACTCACACCTGTTCAACCTTCACCATCACTATCACCATCACCACTACCATCACTATGTTCTCACCATCACCACAGCCACCTCCTGCAAGTACGGCTCATCACCACCACTATCACTATATCCTCACCATCACCACCATCATCACCATCACCACCATTCTATTGTTACTACCAATTAACCCTTTCATCACTACTATACATATGGTTTTATTGCTAGGCTGACATTGATCCGATTTTATTTTGATTTCGTTTATTTTTGTTATTGTTTGGTGCTTTAGGTAGCCTGTGTATGTGTGTGTGTGTGTGTTTTTGTATTTTATCTTTTGTATTAAGGGGAGATGGGCCGGTTTTCTGGACCACTTTCTCCCTCATGTTTAGCCCCATTAGTTTTCAGATGTTAAGATGCTTGCCCCTTTAGTTAGTCGATTTTAAGACCTTTTGCCCCATTTCTTCGTGAGTATTTAGACCTTTCGTGCTATTTAGGTGTCGATTTTTTCCCTGGCGAACGATAGTGAGCCTGTAATGTTGGAAGAACCGGCCTTCGACTGGGACATTTTTCTACCGAAAAATTTACAAATTAATCTAGAAGGGGGATCTAATGGATGTTTTTTTTATTTTTTTATTTTTTTATTTTTTATTTTTTTGATGGAGGTCTAGGGAGGAAACTAGAAAAATAATGAACACATGCAAAAATCGCCCAAAAAGTGAACCATTTCCACTTGAGGGATTTTTTTCTTGACTCCTTTCTCCCTCATGTTTAGCCCCATTGTTTTTCTAATTTTAAGACGTTTTCCACATTATTTTGACGATTTTAAGAACTTTCAAGCCATTTCTGTCAATTTTGAGACCTTTCGTGCCATATAGGTGTCGATTTTATCCTGGCGAGCGATAGCGAGCCTGTAATTTAAGAGGAACTGGCTTTCAGCCGGGATATTTTTCTACCGAAAAATGTACAAATTTATCTTGAAAGGGGCTCAAGGGGGTGTAATCTTAAGCTTGAAGGATATCTAGGGACCAAAGTAATAACCTCCCCTTAATGTTGTAAACTAAAAACCTCCCCTTAAGCTACTGTATGTGTGTTTTTTGTATTCTCTTATTTTTTTGTGCTTAGTTATTGTATTTGTGTTTTTGTGTTAACTACCCAGCCAAACAATGATACCCCAAGCAACAAAGGAACTATCTTGAACAAACAATGATACCCCAAGCCACAAACGAACTAACTTGAACAAACAATGATACCCCAAGCCACAAACGAACTAACTTGAACAAACAATGATACCCCAAGCCACAAACGAACTATCTTGAACAAACAATGATACCCCAAGCCACAAACGAACTAACTTGAATAAACAATGATACCCCAAGCAACAAAGGAACTAACTTGAACAAACAATGATACCCCAAGCCACAAACGAACTAA
>CM064491.1:9060982-9108482 GCA_032716605.1 Paralithodes platypus | reverse complement strand
AGGTAGGTACGTAGATATGTAGGTAGGTAAGTAAGTAGGTAAATAGGTAATTAGATAGGTAAGTAGGTAGATTGGTAGAAAGGTAAGTAGGTAAGTAGGTAGGTTGGTAATTAGGTAGATAGATAGGTAGGTAGGTAAGTAAGTAGGTAGGTAGGTAAGTAAGTAAGTAGGTAGACAGATAGATTGGTAGAAAGGTGTCTAGGTTGGTAGGAATTGAAACACATTCTCCAAGTAGGTTATGTATCCTTCATCATGCCGTGGTGGAGTTGGTTAAGGCATGGAGAGAGAGAGAGAGAGAGAGAGAGAGAGAGAGAGAGAGAGAGAGAGAGAGAGAGAGAGAGAGAGAGAGAGAAAGAGAGAGCATATGCAAGCAAGGACTATGAATGAAGGAATGTGGACAGTGCGAGTTAGAAAGCTAAGACAGGAACAGGATTATTCACTATAAGCTGCGGGGTGAAGAAGATACCGGCACTGCTTATGGAGGGGAGATAACATGGAGGAAAGATAGGGACATCGATACCTGAATATAGATAGGCGAATATGTAAACAAGAACACATAGGGTAAGAAGGAACAGCGCCATACGAAATAGAAAGTAAGCCAGTACGGAAATACAAACAAACCAAGTAAAACAGAACTCAGAGGATCAGAAACAAGTAAACAAATAGATACGCTCTGAACTTAAGGAACTAATTATATGCAAACAAGATAAAAAGGGAGATTTAAGGAAAGTTATGAAAGCCACAATTAATGTTTGAAGGCGGTAAAGATGCCGGCACTGATGAAATAGGAAAGACTTGCGTATGAAACGGAATACTTTCTCCAAGTAGGATTTGCCTTCTCCTTAAATATATAAATAGGCAAAGGTTAAGTATTGTTTATCACGCCGTGGTGGAGTTGGTTAAAGCATATTCGTCCTGACTGTTTGTGTGTATATATATATATATATATATATATTATGTATATTATAATAGATTAATTTGACACCCATCACCTCCCAATATAATGTATGAAAGCATGTGATCCTCCCACGATACAAACTATAAAGAAATGCGTAAGTAATGTTTGAGCATCTTGGGTTTGAGGTAGGTATTAAGGCAGGAACCGGACTGACTAGCTGGGGGCCAGAAGATGAGACTGGCACTGATGGGGGTAAAAAACTGTAAGGAGAAAGGCAGGAAGGAATGGCTGCCAGAGAGTTAAGAGGAGTTACAAGGAGTAGTTTGTATCTCAACGAGCTTGCGGTGTGTTACGAGGAGATGCCATCGATGAGTAAACAGAGACTACCCAGTGAAATACACTCATTGCGAAGTGGGTAAATTTTTTCAGATATTATGATCATCTTCGCCTCTGCTTTGCTAACCTTAAATACCTTCCACTTCGTAGCAAATTTTGTTAGAAATAAGTTTGGACTGCCTAATAGGGATCGCAAGGTATGTGCAGGCTGTGTGTCTATGTAACTCTCTCTCTCTCTCTCTCTCTCTCTCTCTCTCTCTCTCTCTCTCTCACACACACACTTCCTCCATATCCCGTTATCTTAGCACATCAGCAATTTAACTGTCATCACCCAGCAGTCATTTATCTATCCATCTATCCTCTGTCATCCACATCTATCCTCAACCTTGTATGCTATCCAGTCCTCAATTTTCCATCTATCCATCAATCTGTCTATTATATCTACCATCTATTTCTATCATTAACCTCATATTCTATCTATTCATCAACTGTTCATCTATCCATCAATCTGTGTTAAATTTACCTTCTATTTCTATCCTCAACCTCATATGCTATCCACTCCTCAACTATCCATCTATCCATCAATCTGTCTATTAAATCTACCATCTATTTCTATCCTCATCCTAAATAATCTCTATTCGTCAATATTCCCTCTCGCTATTAATGTCTACTACGTCTATCCACAATTTCTATCCTCAAACTATCGACTCAATACCTTTGACTGTTCACAGTGTACTTGTATCTATTTAATCTCTCTCTCTCTCTCTCTCTCTCTCTCTCTCTCTCTCTCTCTCTCTCTCTCTCTCTCTCTCTCTCTTCTATACTTTCCTTCAACTTTCCTTTTCTATCGGATATGCCATCTCTACTAGAATTAAGTCCTGACCACCTCGTTTGGATCGTAAGGTCTGTGTGGCCAGTGTATCTATGTAAATCTCTCTCTCTCACCTTGACCTATTCGTTCTCTCTTCATCTTTTTGTGCGTGTCATTGTGTCCTTCTCTTTCACTTCTTGCTTTCCACTTCTCCCTTTTTATCTTGCGTGTGTGTGTGTGTGTGTGTTTAGTCTCTCACTCCCGTTCATTCGCTTTCAAATCGTCTGTCTTTCTCTTTTGACTGTTCTTCTCTGTCACACACACACACACACTTCAAATAACTCCAACATCATCAATCCCCTTAAGGTATTTCATCAACTATAAACGAGAAAATGACAAGCACAAAACATAATAATACAAATAAATAAATAAATAAATAAATAAAGTAAAGGAAAATACAAATACATGAAGAACCTCTCTCTCTCTCTCTCTCTCTCTCTCTCTCGTAATAATTACTACCGTTCCCACTATATAGCTTTATCAATTATCTCATCTCCTGTCATTCATGCCCCCCCCCCCCCCCCCCCCCTCTCTCTCTCTGGCCGCCCAGTTCCCACGCGCGGCCCCCCCCCCCCCCTGGACAAGCCACCCCCACTCCTTCCAATGCAACTCCCCTTCTTCTTCTTCTTCTTTTTTGTTTTTCTTCTTCTTTATTTGTTTATTCTTATTCGTATTATTATTATTATTATTATTATTATTATTATTATTATTCTTTCGTCCATCTCTTCTTCCTCCTCTTCTTCTTCTCCTCCCTCCTCCTCACCTTCTCCTCCTGCTCCTTCTCAGCTTCCACCTCCTCCTCCTCCTCCTCCAACTTTCTCCTCCTCCTCCATCTATTACGAAACTCACTCTGTACATTGCATAATAAATCGTAGGCAGTGTCCACCAACCTTTAACTGTCTTCGTGGTGCGATGCATAAGGTGTTGATTTTCGGTGTGAGCATCCTTGGTTCGAATCCACGGACTGCCACATGTGTTTGTAAATTTCATTAATCGATTTTAGGAGTATAGTTGGTTGTTGGAAGGAACATAATAATTGATATTGGTTCAAGGGTAATTTATCGAGAGGACTTCCCTAGTGGTTAAGGCCCCATTAATTGCTCTTTCCATTCACATATGCATAGCCTACGTGAGTTGCAGTTGGGATGTGTGTACATGCTTAGATTGATATGCAGGATTCGAAGTTGCATAATAAATCGTAGGCAGTGTCCACCAACCTTTAACTGTCTTCGTGGTGCGATGCATAAGGTGTTGATTTTCGGTGTGAGCATCCTGGGTTCGAATCCACGGACTGCCACATGTGTTTGTAAATTTAATTAATCGATTTTAGGAGTATGGTTGGTTGTTGGAAGAAACATAATAATTGATATTGGTTCAGGGGTAATTTATCGAGAGGACTTCCCTAGTGGTTAAGGCCCCATTAATTGCTCTTTCCATTCACATATGCATAGCCTACGTGAGTTGCAGTTGGGATGTGTGTACATGCTTAGATTGATATGCAGGATTCGAAGTTGCATAATAAATCGTAGGCAGTGTCCACTAACCTTTAACTGTCTTCGTGGTGCGATGCATAAGGTGTTGATTTTCGGTGTGAGCATCCTGGGTTCGAATCCACGGACTGCCACATGTGTTTGTAAATTTCATTAATAGATTTTAGGAGTATGGTTGGTTGTTGGAAGGAACATAATAATGTTATAGGCTATTTGTTTGTTGATGTTCTTTTACACCAAGCTTTTTAATTAAGTTTGGCCATGTATATACTTTGACTATTTTTATGATGTTCGTGATGTATATTGACTGTTTTAAAGCTGGAGAAGTTGTATGTGTTTTTTACGTGTAAATGCGTGCGTGTGTGTGTGTGTGTGTACATTTGTGTGTGTACATGTGTGTGTGTGTGTGGGGGGGGGGGATGTGTGTGTTTTTGTGTGAGTGGCAGAACATAATATATGTAGGAAACAGCACACACACACACACACACACACACACACACACACACACACACACACATGGAGGTGTAATAGTGTAATAACAGGACCTTTGTGTGTGTATTGTTACGATGACAGTTTGTGTGCATGGGTACAAAAGTGTATGTGTGTCTGTCTGTGTGTGTGTGTGTGTCTGTGTTAATGCGTGTGTGTGTGTTAATGTGTTTGTGTGTGTATATGTAGGCCTATGCATCCAATTTTTCGAGGTCATATCACTCGACCATTATAACATCGAATGTTGTCACGTTTATTATAATGTCGAATAATTATGGATATTTTAGTTGTAATAAATAATTGAGCACTTGTCAATTAACCCCTTCTGTACCGACGACGTCTTTAAAATCATACTCTGGCTATATTTAGACGATTTTGTGCAGTTTAAGAAGGATCTGTGGTAGTAAGAAATGGTAAAGTGAGATGGTTCGAAGCCTGTTAATTGCTAGTCTAGGCCTTTTGTAAACTGCATAAAATTGTCTAATCGTAGCCAGAAACAATGGCTAATAAACATACACAATACGTTCCTGTTGACGATGTTTGTTTTTACATATGGAGAGTGAGTGAGTGATGTAGAAGGGCAGAGGCAGACCGAGAAGGAGATGGATGGATGAAGTTGAAAGGCATAGGAGTGAGAGTGGTGCTGGGTGGGAGGAGGGACATTTATCTATCGAAAAATGTACAAATTTACCTTAAAGGAGGGGTCTTGGGGGGGGGGGGGGTATTTTTAAGCTTGATGGAGGTCTAGGATGGAAACTAAACAGATAATACTAATATTCATAAATGAACAAATAAATACGCAAATAAAGTGGCCTTGAAATGACCGTGCATTTTTATGATCAAATGTATGTGCATTAATACAGTGTGTGTAAATTGTACTCCTTGCATCTTAATTAAGGTAAATATTTGATTAACCTAAGATAAATGCTCATAATACTCATGATAAATACTCATAATGTATATTCCTAATACTCATAATAAATACTCATAAACCTCAAACTAATATTCATAATAAATATTCATAATACTTATAATATGTACTCATAATACTCATACTAATATTAATATTAAATGCTCCTAATACTCATATTATGTACTCATACTGCTCATACTAATATTCATATTAAATACTCCTAATACTCATATTATGTACTCATACTGCTCATACTAATATTCATAATAAATACTCATAATACTCATACTAATATTCATATTAAATACTCATAATACTCATACTAATATTCATATTAAATACTCATAATACTCATACTAATATTCATATTAAATACTCATAATACTCATAAGACCTGAAATTAGTGACTGCTTTTACTAATCATCTCATAAATAACTGACACTTAAATTCTGCTTAACTCTGAATAACCTGAATAACTTGCATGTTAAATAATTTCGCTTGAATAAATAAATTAAAATACCTGAGAGGAGTCTTTCATAACTCTTCTGCTTCTCTCTCTCTCTCTCTCTCTCTCTCTCTCTCTCTCTCTCTCTCTCTCTCTCTCTCTCTCCATGACTAAACTGAACCTTTGGAATATTTCTCCTAATATCAATAATTTGGCTATCTCATTTTCTTCACTTCTTGCTCTCGTTATTATTGTTGTTTTTATTCTTCTTCTTCTTCTTCTTGTGTTCTTGTTCTTGTTCTTCTTTTTCATCACCCTTTTCTCTCCTCCTTATGTCCTCCGTCTTCTTATTTTCTTCTTCGTTTCATCTTCTTCCTCTCCTTCTTCACCACCTTCTCCTCCTCCTCTTCCTCCTCCTTCTCCTCCCCTCTTCCCCTTGAACTAACCCCCCTCCTCCTCCTCCTCCCCTCTCCCCCGTGATCTAACCCCCATCCTCTCTCCCCTTAAACAAACCCCCCTCCTCCTTCTCCTCCCCTCTGCCCCGTGATCTAACTCCCCTCCTCTCTCCCCCTTAAACTAACCCCCCTCCTCCTCCTCCTCCCCTCTCCCCGTGATCTAACCCCCCTCCTCTCTCCCCCTTAAACTAACCCCCCTCCTCTTTCCTCTTGCAGGGGCCGACCAGGGCAGCTGGTGTTGGTGGTGGAGGGCTAGGTCTCTCCTGGCCATACAAGGTGCATTACCAGGGTTCGAATCTTTATATATAAGTCATTCCGGCCGTGAACCCAAAGCGGCCCCGTGAAGTCTGGATGAGTTCACGTCGTCCAGTACAGTTGACCACATAAGTTCTGTTCCTCTCCGTGATCTTACACATGGAACTATAATGTCCCTGGTCGCATTTGAGGGGCGGCCGCTTTGGCTGGCGGCCGAAATAACTGTAAACCTTCCAGGGAAATGCAACCAGTAGACGATTTCGACCAGCAGATCTCAACCAGGGCCAACTAAACTAATACTCTGTTTCTTTTCAGCTGACGGTAAATTGAATCCCTTAGCAGCTAATTTATCGATAATTAATGGAGAAATATGAAACTAATATGTCTCTGCATCATATTAAGACTAAGTTTATATAATTAGCACCATATTTCACTACAAAATCTTCAAAATAACTGATAAATCTGAATGGGAACTTTGCAATTTACCGCCAGTTGAAAAGAAACAGAGTATAGTGCCAACTTTATGCTGTAACCTACCTATTATAGAGTACGCAAAGCTTCTAGTGGCACTGAGGAGCGTGCTGCCCCTCGCTTAACCTAATTAATCTAACCTAACATAAAGCCAGTATCACACGAGAGCTTAAATGTTAGTCTCATAAGCTGCCACATCAGTGTTGGGGATAAATGTTGTGGGAAAAAGCGCTCTTGTGATATTGGCTTAAGAGTACCGGTTGAAATGGCGCTGGTTGAGATCTACTCGGTGAAACGATCTACTGGTTGAGTTGCCAGGTTACTATTTTACATTAGTTCCCCATTCCAACGTTTTCTATCATTTCTGCATCCGTTTTCCTTCGAGTTCGTTTATTTCCGTTAAAAGACGTTATTTTTCGTTTTTTCCGTTGATTTTCAAACCCCTTCGCCACCGTTACGTACTTTTCATCCTAGTTTGGCTACCATTAGACGATTTTCTTTATTATTTTGTAATGTACACACCTATTTGACTAAGGGGTAAATACGAGCTGAATAAACCCTCTTGGTAACACAGGTCCTTCTTAAGGGGAGATGGGTAGTTTTATGGTCCCCTTCTTCCCCATTTTTAGCCTCATTAGTTTTCAGTTTTAAGACGTTCGCCCCATTAGTTTGACGATTTTAAGACCTTTTGTTACATTTCTATCAGTGTTCGTGATATTTAGGTGTCGATTTTTTTCCTGGCGAGCGATAGCAAGCCTGTAATTTGAGAAGAACCGGCCTTCGGCCGGTACATTGTTCTATCGAAAAATGTACACATTTATCTTGAAAGTGGGTCTTGGGGGATGTTATTTTAAGCTTAATTGAGTTCTAGAAAGGAATAATTAAAAGAATAATTAAAAGATACACAAATGAGCAAATAAATACGCCATCTCCCCTTAAACTGCGTAAAATTGTCTAATGTTAGCCAGAATCAAAAGTAAAAAGGCGTCATGGTGCTGAGGGGGGGTTAAGGCGTATTTATTTATATTGTTGATTTTTTTTCATTTGTTCGTGTCTGCATGGTTGTTCTTGCTCGTTTGTCTCAGTATTAAATTTATAAGTCGTGATTTTGAATTATTTTGTCATTGTGTTCCTTTTTCCGTTGGGTTTTGCTTGTAATTATTTTATAGGTGGCCATTTTTTTTCTGCGTATGTTGTATATTATTATTCTTAACCCTTTGAGTACCAGCGACGCGTGTTATCGTCTATTCTAGCTGTATTTAGACGATCTCATGCAGCTTAGGAAGGATCTGTGGTAGTTAAAATGATTGGTTGAGATAGTTTGAATTCATAATATCGCTAGAGGTCCTTCCTAAGTTGAAGAAAATCGTCTAATAGTTGCCAGAATATGATTAAAAGGACGTCCCCGGTACGGTACGGGTTAACCTCTTCTGTACCAGCGACGTCTGTTACATTCAGTGTTCTTTCCACGCACTAAAACATTACGCTTTCCATAGTGCAGGTGGGTCGAGTACATGATTAGAGGGATATCCAAAATTCGAAAATGAGTATTAATCGTAATCGTGTATTCCATCTTTAACTGTGTTGGTGGTGTAATGGTTTAGATGCTTACGTTCTGGGTGTGGTGTCCCGAGTTCGAATCCCGGGAGGGTCATATGCTTTCATTAGTTTATTCAAGTGTATTGGGGTTTGTAATTGATGATTAATGTTAAGAACGGGGTGTTATTTAATATAATCTAGCTGTATTTAGACAGTTTTGTGCAGTTTACAATGGATCTCACTTATTGTAGCTATAACTAGACGGTTTTGTGCAGTTTAAGAAAGATCTGTGGTAGTAAAAATGGTATAGTGAGATAGTTCGAAGCCTGATAATTGCTGGAGGCCCTTTGTAAACTTAACAAAATCGTTTAATAGCAGCGAAAGTAGAGTTAAAAGGACGCCACCGGTACTCATGCACCTCATTCACTTACGTCTCTTCCGGAAATAAGGTAACTACTTTGTTTACCATATTTAGCGTGATTTTGAATATTTGGTTATTTGGGTTAAGGGGATATTGCTCCTTTTTCTGGACCCCTTTCTCCCTCGTGTTTACCCCCGGTAGTTTTCAGATTTTAAAATGTTCGTTCCGTTAGTTTGGCGATTTTAATACCTTTCGTCCCATTTCTATATCAATATCAAGACCTTTCGTGATATTTAGGTGTCGAGTGTTTCCTGTCGAGCGCTAGCGAGCCTATAAATTATATATATATATATATATATATATACTGTACCGGTATATATATTATAATAGAGTAAACTAAAATAGCTTGACCCGTGGACCCGTGTGAGGAGCTTCGGTTTAACATGGAGTCATTTCAGTTAAGGGGAGGTTTTTAGTATGTTCCCTAGACCTCAATCAAGCTTAAAATTACACCCCCTAGACCCCCTTTCAAGATAAATTTGTACATTTTTCGGTAGAAAAATTTCCCGGCCGAAGGCCGGTTTCTCTTAAATTACAGTCTCGCTATCGCTCGCCAGGGTAAAATCGACACCTAAATGGCATGAAAGGTCTTAAAATTTACATAAATGGGGCGAAAGTTCTTAAAATCGCGAAACTAATCGGGAGAACGTCTTAAAATCTCGAAAGCAATGATGCTAAACATGAGGGAGAAGGGAGTCCAGAACAAAATCCCTCAAGTGGAAATCTCCCCTTAACTCCGTCTGGTCGTTCTGGCTTTCCTTGTAATGGCTGTTATAGGTTTGGTCACGGGTGTGTGTGTGTGTGTGTGTTGGTGGTGGAGGTGGCTGGTAGTTGTGGTGGTGGAGGTGGCTGGTAGTTGTGGTGGTGGGTTGTGGTGTGTGCGTGGGAGGGGGTGGAGGGGGTTGTGTGTGTGTGTGTGTGTGTGTGTGTTGGTGGCTGGTAGTTGTGGTGGTGGGGGGTTGTGGTGTGAGGGGTGGAGTAGGCGTGTGTGTTGGGGGGTTGTGGTGTGTGGTGGAGGTGGCTGGTAGTTGTGGTGGTGGGGGGTTGTGGTGTGGGGTGGAGTAGGCGTGTGTGTTGGGGGGTTGTGGTGTGTGTGTGTGTGTGTGTGTTGGTGGTGGAGGTGGCTGGTAGTTGTGGTGGTGGGGAGTTGTGGTGTGAGGGGTGGAGTAGGCGTGTGTGTTGGGGGGTTGTGGTGTGTGTGTGGGAGGGGGTTGTGGGGGTGGAGAGGGTTGTGATTGTGGTTGGGTGTGGGCTGGAGGTGGCTGGTAGTTGTGGTAGGGGTGGAGGAGGCGTGTGTGTTGGGGGTTTGTGGTGTGTATGGGGGAGCGGGTTGTGGCTGGGTGTGGGGTGGTGGTGGAGGTGGCTGGTAGTTGTGGTATGTGTGGCAGGGGGTTGTGATTGTGGCTGGGTGTGGGGTGGTGGTGATGGCTCTCTCTCTCTCCCTGAAATAGCCCGCCGCAAGATCTCTGAAATGCTAACTATTCCTTCTTCCCCCCCCCCCCCCTCCCCCCTCCCCTCCCTATCTCTCCCCAATCCCCCCCCCCCCCCTTTCTGGGGTATTGTGTTGGTCTGGGTCACGTGGGGTGTGGCAAACAGTATTACTCCTCCTCCTCCAACCTCCTCCTCCTCCTCCTCCTCCTCCTCCTCCTCCAGGACTTGATTGCACACCCACCATCTGATTATTGTTGTCTTTATTGTATTAGTATTGGTGTTATTGTATTAGTATTGGTGTTATTGTATTAGTATTGGTGTTATTGTATTAGTATTGGTGTTATTGTATTAGTATTGGTGTATTGTATTAGTATTGGTGTTATTGTATTAGTATTGGTGTTATTGTATTAGTATTGGTGTTATTGTATTAGTATTGGTGTTATTGTATTAGTATTGGTGTTATTGTATTAGTATTGGTGTTATTGTATTAGTATTGGTGTTATTGTATTAGTATTGGTGTTATTGTATTAGTATTGGTGTTATTGTATTAGTATTGGTGTTATTGTATTCTTATTCCTTCTTTATTGTATTTGTATTACTTCATGTGTAGCCCCATTAGTTTTCAGATTTTAAGATGTTTGCCCCATTAGTTTGTCGATTTTAAGACCTTTCGTCCCATTTCTTTGTCAATATTAAGACCTTTCGTATTATTTAGATGTTGATTTTTTCCCTGGCGAACGATAGTGAGCCTGTAATGTTGGAAGAAACGGCCTTCGGCCGGGAAATTTTTCTATCGAAAAATGTACAAATTTATCTAGAAAGGGGATCTAATGGATGTTTTTTTTAAGTTTGATGGAGGTCTTGGGAGGAAACTAAAAACATAATATATATATATATATATATATATATATATATATATATATATACCAATTTATTTGTATTGGTATATTTATTACTTCATTATGACCCTGTTAGTCAATGTGGGTGCTTTGGCCTCTGTTTGTCTGTCTGTTTATCTGTTCTGCATCTTCTTCTTCTATTGCTTGACCCTTTATTACACATGGGCTTTATTTTCCCACACCTGTTCCCTCCCTGGCTGACCCTTCCCAAATGGTAGACATATTAGCTCGATTATTCTAGTCGTGCGTGAGTTATACAGGTTAGTGTTCAAGAGTGTTCAAGAGTGTTGGCCTCCTTGTATGGAACAGGGTATAGTATTTAGCTCATACTGTACCGGCGGCGTCTTTTGTTTGTTTTAGTCTCGCTATATTTAGACGATTGTGGGCAGCTTAAGGGGGGTGACCTGTTTTTGTTCTGTCCTTTTCTATCTTTCTCTGGCTTGTATCCATTTGGCCCCATTCAGCCTACTGTTTTAAGACGTTTATCCCCATCCAGGTGTCAATTTCTTACTGGGGAGCGGTAGCCAGCCAGCATATTTTTGTTGTTTGACAGCAGGCTAAATTTGTACATTTTTCGATAGAAAAATTTCTCCGGCGAAGCCGGATTTCTTCATATAATGCTGGCTCGCTATCGCTCGCCAGGAAGAAATCGACACCTAGATGGGGATAAACGTCTTAAAATAGTTGGCTGAATGGGGCCGAATGGATACAAGCCAGAGAAAGAGAGAAAAGGACAGAAATAACAAACAGCAGGTCACCCCCCTTAACCCCTTCAACACCATGACGCCTGTTTACCTCGGATTCTGGCTTAGATTAGAAGGTGTTATATGCAGTTTAAGGGGAGGCAGACCGTTTTTCGGGACCCCCTTCTCCCTAATGCTTAGCCCCACTAGTTTTGAGATTATAAGACGTTCGGCCCATTAGTTTGGCGATTTTAACACCTGCCCCATTTTTGTTGTCAATTTTAAGACCTTTCGTGCCATATAGGTGTCGATTATTTCCTGGCGAGCGATAGTGAGCCTGCAATTTTAAGAGGACCCGGCCTTTGGCCGGGAAATTTTTCTACCAAAAAATTTACAAATTTATCTTGAAGGGGGGTCTAGGGGGTGTTTTTCTAAGCTTGATGGAGGCCTAGGGAGGACACTAAACAAATATATGAATAAATGAATTAATAGATCAAACAAACGGCCAAAGAGGGAGATACAGTATGTTACTAAGAGGGTCTATGGATATCATATTTACCTTTTTGAGTCGTATAGGTAGATTACAAACTAAAGAAAATCGTCTATTGATAACCAGACTATGGTGAGAATTACGTACTGGGAGTGAAGGGGTTAAGAAGGATATGTGGTAGTAAAAAGGGTTAAGTGAGATAGTATGAAACCTGGTAATGGCTGGAGGCGCTTTTTAAACTGAATACAATCGTCTAATGGTAGCCAGAACAAAGTTAAAAGGACGTCCCCGGTACTAAATGGGTTAAGAATGTTGTGCATATACTGTTTCTTGATCAGTACTTGTGTATGTTAAGCCGGTATCACACGAGAGCTTTTATAGTCAACATTCGATGATCAACATTTTTATGCCAACATTTAGGAAATATTTTGCACTAGTATTGGAAACTAGACTGATGGTAGATGAATTTAAGTAACCGTAATATTGTAAATGTTGATCTCATAAGCTGTCAGACCAGTGTTGAGGATATATATTGAGTGAAAAAGTGCTTGTGTGATACCGGCTTTAGATATACTTTTTTAATCCTTTACTCGTGTGTAACATGATAGTAAACGTGACATTAACCCCCACCAGGAGGCGCTGCGGGTGGCGAGCGAGGTGGATTGGTCTGGGATGCTGGAGGGCGGCCCTGGTGGAGGCGGGGGTGGTGGAGGAGGAGGTTCAGCTGGGGTAGTCCTCAACGACAGACTCATGACCGAAGCTTCCTTGGGGGTCATCTCACAGCTCAGTTCCCTCGGGGGCCTGGGGGGGCTGAGCTCCTTCCTGGCGGCACATCAACACAGTAACCAGCACCTTCAGGAGGGAGGTACTGGGGGCGTGGTGAACCTCCCGGGGGTCAAGGTGGAACACTCCTACAGTCTCTCCGGCCGCAGTTCGCCCACCACACCACATACGTCAAACTCGCCACTATCAGGTAAAGTCCATGGCATTAATTCTTCTGTCTATTTAATATTTGTGTGATATGACCCAGCCAGGGCTCGTACCCAGGCCAGTAGTGCAGCACTCCAACACCTTAACCACTAGGCCACCATTCTCCACTATCAGGTACAATCCGAGGCATTAGTTTCGGTCTACGCCAAACATCTCACTCACCCACTGCGCCATATAGGCTACGTCCTGCTCGCCTCTACCAGGTTAAGTCCATGGCGCTAATTTCGGTCTACGCCAAACGCTTCATTCGTCCAACAAACCCAACCAACACCTAACACTGATCCACTGATCCACTAGAGAGAGAGTGTGGATGTGTGTGTGAGAGAGAGAGCAAGCGAGTGAGTGTGTGTGTGTGTGTGTGTGTGTGTGTGTGTGTGAGAGACAGAGTGAGTGTGTGTGTGTGTGTGTGTGTGTGTGTGTGTGTGTGTGTGTGTGTGTGTGTGTGAGAGAGACAGAGTGAGTATGTGTGTGTGTGTCTGAGTGACTGTGTGTGTGTGTGAGAGACAGAGTGAGTGTGTGTGTGTGTGTGTGTCTGAGTGAGTGTGTGTGTGTGTGTGTGTGTCTGTCTGTGAGAGAGATAGTGTGTATGTGTGTTTGTGTGTGTGTGTGTGTGAACAATAAATATAAGAGACAGACAGAGACCGAGACAGACCAAGAGAAAGTGAACACAATAAAGATAGTGATAATAGAGAGTGAGTGAGTTTAGGTCTTTGTTGTGGTTCGACCCAGTTTAGTAGCCACTCTTGCTCTCATTTCTTATATTCGCCAAACTAATGGGGCGAATGTCTTAAGATCTCAAAAGCAATGGGGATAAACAAGAGGAAGACGGGGGACCAGAAAAACGACCCATCTCCCCTTAATAGATGAATAAATATACAGATAAATGTACCAAACAATATACCGTACCCCCTTGATAAGAGTCCTTTTCGGGCCCTTGGAGTGGACGGGTGTGGTGGGGCGTGGGGTGGGCAATTGGCGGCATAATGGTGTGTTCATGTGTGTCATCGCGTGCAGGAGTGGTGGGGTGTCAAAGGGTGTGTGTGTGTGTGAGACAGAGAGAGAGAGAGAGAAGGTGGGGTGGAGGTTGTGTGGTGTGTGTGTGTGAGAGAGTGAGGGGTGGGGTAGGGTGTGTGTGAGTGTGCGGGGTTGGGTAGTGTGTGTGTGTGTGTGAGGGGTGTGGTAGGGAGTGTGTGTATGTTTGAGAGTGAGGGTCGGGTAGGGTGTGTGTGAGTGTGCGGGGTTGGGTAGTGTGTGTGTGTGTGTGTGTGTGTGTGTGTGTGTGTGAGGGGTGTGGTAGGGAGTGTGTGTGTGTTTGAGAGTGAGGGTGGAGTAGGGTGTGTGTGTGTGTCTGTGTGTGTGGGGTGGGGTAAGATGTGTGTGTGTTTGAGTGTGAGGGGTGGGGTAGGGGGTGTGTGGGGGTGGGTTAGGATGTGTGTGTTTGAGAGTGAGGGTGGGGTAGGGTGTGTGTGTCTGTGTGTGTGGGGTTGGGTAGGATGTGTGTGTGTTTGAGTGTGAGGGGTGGGGTAGGGTGTGTGTGGGGTGGGGAAAGATGGGTGTGTGTTTGAGGTTGAGGGGTGGGGTAGGGTGTGTGTGGGGGGTGGGGTAGGATGTGTGTGTTTGAGAGTGAGGGTTGGGTAGGGTGTGTGTGTGTGTGTGTGGGAGGGGGTAGGATGTTTGAGTATGAGGGATGGGGTAGGGGGTGTGTGGGGGGTGGGGTAGGATGTGTGTGTGCTTGAGAGTGAGGGTGGGGTAGGGTGTGTGTGTGTGTGTGGGGTGGGGTAGGATGTTTGAGTGTGAGGGGTGGGGTAGGGGGTGTGTGGGGGGTGGGGTAGGATGTGTGTGTGTGTGTGTGTGTGTGTGTGTGTGTGTGTGTGTGTGAGAGAGATGGGTAAGGGGGATCCGTGTGTGTGTGTGTGTGTATATGAAGGCTAGAGTTACGAAGTTGTGTGTGAGTGATTTGGTCTGGGCATGCGTATATAAATGATTCAGTGGTAGGTTAAATGAGAGAGAGAGAGAGAGACTATGCACTGTAATGTACTTTGGGTACACGCAATTGAGTGTGTGATGTGTGCTGGGATGTATGATTAACTGTGTGTGTGTGTGTGTAAGTAACTAACAACAGTAGGTATGTGTGTGTGTGTGATGTGGTATGCGTTTGTCTATTTGTGTGTGGTGGGGGGGGGGGGGGGATGTGTGTGTGTGTGTGTGTGTGCAAGTGTGTGTATGTGTGTGTGTTTGTGTTTGAGTTGTCTGTCTATGCCATAGTCTATGCAATAAATATAAACAAATATATTAATAATAATATCAATAATAATAATAGTCAAACAAAATAGTTTCCTGACAACACCTTATGCATAATCTGAGAGAGAGAGAGAGAGAGAGAGAGAGAGAGAGAGAGAGAGAGAGAGAGAGAGAGAGAGAGAGAGGTACAGTAGGTAGATGGTCACGTCGCGCCCTGGTACGAGCTGGAGGGAGTGTGAGAGAGAGAGAAAGAGAGGGAGAGAGTGGGACGGTGAGGGGGGGAGGGAGAGAGAAAGAAGAGAGGGTGAGGGAGGGAGGGGGGGGGGAGGGAGGGAGAGAGAGAGAGAAGAGTTAGGGAGGGAGGGTGGTTGTTTATATATCCTGAGAGTGAGAGAGACATTATGAGAGACAAAATCTGAGTGTAAACAAGGGAAGCTATTATATATATATATATATAATATATACATATATATATATATATATATATATATTATATATATATATATATATATAAATTATATATATATATTTATATATATATATATATATATATATATATATATATATTATATATAAATATATATATAAATTATATATATATATAGAGAGAGATAGATAGAGAGAGAGAGAAAGAGAGAGAGAGAGAGAGAGAGAGAGAGAGAGAGAGAGAGAGAGAGAGAGAGAGAGAGAGAGAGAGAGAGAGATAGAGAGAGAGAGAGAAAGAATGACCACGAGCAATTATACAACACGCTCGATACATAAAAAACAAAACAATGATTTATGATACAAAATTGTGACATTGATACCGCCTCAAAATAATGATATACATGTAAATAATGATATACATGTAAATAATGATATACATGTAAATAATGATATACATGTAAATAATTATATACAAGTAAATAATGATATACATGTAAATAATTATATACATGTAAATAATCCCAACCAAAATAATAGGTGGGAGTTCTGGGGAGTTATACACAGTGTAGTAGCCTGGGGAGGAGAATAATGCCATGCGTCCCTCCCTACTGGGGTGTTTGTGGTCGGCTGGGGAGGGGAGGGGGGGGGGTGCATGGACCTCTATATATCCATGGGTGGGTGGGAGGGGAGGGGGAGGGAGTGGGGGAGGAGGGGTAGGGGAGGTAAAGAGGGAGTGACAGGGAGAGTAGACATGGGAGGGAGGGAGGGAAGAGGAAAGGGAGTAATAGTAGAGGGAGTGGGGGGGAGGGGGGGGTAAAGAGGGAGTGCCAGGGAGATAAGACATGAGGGAATATAACTCGTATTCAAATTCGTAGATTATAATATAAATTTGCATATCAAAGGGATGGGTTTATATAGGCTATAATATTCACCCCTTCGGTCATAAAGAATATATTTTGAAGCACTAACTATAAATGTATGGGCTATTATTATTCACTCGTCATATAAATTAATAGGCATATGCATTCAAGTAGTGGGGTTTGCAATGGAGGATTAATGTTAAGAACGGGAAATCGATTCTCATTTACTGTGTATTAGACGCTATTTTACACACATATATACAGTATATGTACTGTATATATACGTTTTTTGGTATATATATATATATATATATACAATGTATACTGTATATACTGTATATATTTCTCTCTGCAAATGACCTCCAGCAACAAGACCTTTCACGCCACATTAGGAGGAAATGTGTTACCCTCGGTGATTGGGGGAGTGAGGACAGGGGGGTCATTTAAAGTGAGAGAGTTACAAGGAGTTACGAGGAATAATTAGGAGCTTGCGGTTCATTCAGGGGAGATATTCAAAGTGGAAGGAGAGAGAGATGGTTAGTGCACTACACTATACACCCACACACACACACCCATTATCGGTCAACATCAGAAAAAGGCTGCTACTGATAAGCACGCCACCCACTGCTCTTATCTCAGCCCCCCCCCCCCCCCCCCGATCTATATACGCTCACGCCCTTGAGGGGGTAGTGGATATTTTTTGGTCTATTCATTTATTAATTTATATATATTTTTTAGCTTCGGCGCTAGACTTCCATCATGCTTATAAGATCATCCCCTTGACCTCCTTTTAAGATAAATTTCTATTTTTTTAGTAGAAAAATATTTAGTTCCTCCTCAATTACAGGCTCGCTATCGCTCGCCAGGAAATAATCGACACCTAAATGGCACGAAAGGTCTAAATATTGTCAAAGAAATGGGGCGAAAAGTCTTAAAATCGCCAAACTAATGGGCCGAACGTCTAAAAATCGAGAAACTAATGAGGCTAAACATGAGGGAGAAAAGGGGGTCAGAAGAATCACAACTATCCCCCCATAAGGGGGTGTGTGTATAAAGATCTGGGCGGGGGGGGGGGGAGAGAGAGGAATATATATATATATATATATATATATATATATATATATATATATATATATATATATATATATAATTATATAAATATATAAGTAAATTAATACTGCTGATACTAACGCTACTTATCGAAAATGCCCGGAAGGAGCGTTTGATACAACAAAGAGAAGAATCTACCTTTATCTACCCTAATATAATACAGTGGATGGTGTGTGTGTGTGTGTGTGTGTGTGTGTGTGTGTGTGTGTGTGTGTGTGTGTGTGTGTGTGTGTGTGTGTGATTGGAATCTACCTTTATCTACTCTCATCTACTACATTTGATGGGCTGGGTAGATGGCTGTTGTTGTGTGTGTATGTGTGTGTGTGCATGTGCGTGTGTGTGATTTTTTGATATAACATATAGTAATCTACCTTTATATTATATAATCTACTACAGTTGATAGGCTGGATAGATGGTTGCTGTTGTTCTTGTTGTTCTTGTTGTGTGTGTGTGTGTGTGTGTGTAAGTTCGAATTGTACGTGCGTGTGATATTGCACATAGGTGTTTATGAAATGTCGGGTTGCGTAAGGTGTGTGTGAGAGAGAGAGAGAGAGAGAGAGAGAGAGAGAGAGAGAGAGAGAGAGAGAGAGAGAGAGAGAGAGAGAGATAAAGAGAGAGAGATAAAGAGAGAGAGAGAGAGAGAGAGAGAGAGGGGGTAAGGTTAAGGGTAGGGGGAGGGGGTACTGAAATATGAAGGGCATGTGTTGGTATCCCTAAGGCCTGCCTAAGGGTGACTACTGTCGCCTACCCTTAGCTTCCCACACACACACACACACACACACACACACACACACACACACACACACACACACACACACACACACACTAGCCTTCCTTTCCGTCCTATCCTTTCCTCATTCTGTCCTTTCATTTCTTCTATTCTTTCCTTCCTGCTATCCCTAATTTCTTCTCTGCTATCCTTTCCTTCCTTCTATCCTTCCCTCATTATATCCTTTAATGTCTTCTCTTCTATCCTTTACTTCAATCCTTCTACCATTTTCTTCTCTCCTTTAGTTTCTTCTATATTTTTTGTTATTCTCTCCTTCTATCCTTTCCTCAATATATCCCTTAGTTTCTTGTCTTCTCTTCTATCCTTTCCTTCTATTTGTCTTCTATCCCTTCATTATTTATCGCTTAATTTCTTCTCTTCTATCCTTCTCTTCTATCCTTCCCCTTCCTTTCATTATATTCTACCGCTTCTCTTATCCTGTCCTTCTATCCTTCCCCTTCCTCTGCTTCTATCTCCTTTCTTATCCTCTTTATCTACCCTTCTATTTTTCTGCTAACCCCCTTTCTTCTTCTCCACCTTTTCTCTTCCCCTTTCGCTTCTCCTCTCTATCTTTATTTGGGTTTGGCTATCCCTCGGCACCAATTAAGTTCTGACTACCTCGCTGGGATCGCAAGGCCTGTGTGATTTGTGTATCTATGTAAAATGTTGTGTTTCTTCTTATTTTGATGTCTTTCTTTATATTACTATTTATATCCAATTTCCTGTTATTGTGTCCTAAGCACTTGGAGGATCATGACGCGTTCTGATAGTTTATTGTCGTAAGCACTTGGAGGATCATGACGCGTTCTGATAGTTTATTGTGTCGTAAGCACTTGGAGGATCATGACGCGTTCTGATAGTTTATTCTGACTATTAATAGAGGATTGTATACAGTTTAGGAAGGATTTGTAGGGATTAAGAGGGTATAAAGACTGCCAATTTACCCTCTGACTTCCATGCACCCTTCCTAAGCTGAATACAATCGTCTTATAACAGCCAGAACAAACGCATCAAAGGGTTAGTACAATATGTAGTAACAACTGACAAAGGAGGTTTTGTTATTTTGTGGCTATTGTTATTCTGTGTATAAATTTTGTATATATATTGTTTAGTTTCCTCCTTAACCCTTCATCAAGCTTCTTCGTCTTCTTGTTCTTCTTCTTCTTCTTCGTATTTTTCTTCTTCTTCTTCTTCTTCTCCTTCTTCTTCTTCTTCTTCTTCTTCTTCTTCTTCTTCTCCTTCTTCTTCTTCTTCTTCTTCTTCTTCTTCTTCTCCTTCTTCTTCTTCTTCTTCTTCTTCGTCTTGTTCTTCTTATTTTTGTTTTTATTCTTCTTTTTCATTGTCCATTTTCCTTCTTATCTTCCTCCTCCTCTTCACCTCGCCCCCCACCTCCGGCTACCCATGTGACATTACAGCCCCCCCCCCCCCCCCCCCCCCCCTCAGATAATAAATAACAACAATAACGCCGCGAGATAACCCTTTATACGCTCACTTACACACACACTCACAGTATTATACGCACACGTGTACGCATCATTAATGGCTTGGAGAGTCACACCTACTGTATATATGTACCTCTCTCTCTCTCTCTCTCTCTCTCTCTCTCTCTCTCTCTCTCTCTCTCTCTCTCTCTCTCTCTCTCTCTCTCTCTCTCTCATTATGTGTTATACCTCTATGACATTTTATTTACATATAATTACATATAATTGCACATATAAATACTGATCACGCAGACTTTTCGAGCCAAACGAGGTGGTCAGGACTTAATTTTATTAGAGGATAGCAGAACCCTAAATGAAGGAAAGTGGAAGAAAAGGATAGCACCGAAGAGAGAGAGAGAGAGAGAGAGAGAGGAAAATATTTATATAGATTTACATAGATATACTGACCACACAGACCTTACGATCTCAGCGAGGTGGTCAGGACTTAATTCTAGTAGAGATAGCTAACCCGAGAGTAAGGGAAAGTGGAAGGAAAGGATAGCAAAGAAGAAAAAGAAGAAGAGAGAGAGAGAGAGAATGTCCAGTCCTATTTAATGAAAGGATGATACATATTCGAGTCAGACCAATGGAGTGTTTTTTGAACGAGGGTGGATAAATGCGTAGATTTATTTCACTATTTACCCAGTTTACCCTCTGATGAAGATTATCCCATGCAGTACCAGGGCCGTACTTTTTATCATATTCTGGCAACTGTGAGACGATTTTATTTAGCTTAGGAAGGACCTCTAGCAATATTAATGCTTCAAACGATCTCAATCAACCCTTTTAACTACCACAGATCCTTCCAAAGCTGCATAATATCGTCTGAATATAGCTAGAATAAAATATAACACACGTCGCTGGTACTCAAAGGGTTATGAGGCATTTTGACAGTTTATTCTGGCTATCATCCGACGATTTTCTACAGTTTAGGAAGGATCTGTGGGAATGATAAGGGTAAACGCTATCTCAAATTAACCCACTGAATTTCGCATACCCTTCTTAATCTGAATAAAATCGTCTAATAATAGCCCCCGAAAAAGAAAAAAAAAAAGCGTCATCGGAGCAGGAAAGAGTGAAGGTTAGCTTGATCATTATTTATTATTATTATTATTATTATTATTATTATTATTATTATTATTATTATTATACCTTATCACTGTCTGCCAGTAATGAGGCGAACGTCTTAAAGTCTCAAAACGAATGGGGCTCTAAATAAGAGAAAACCTCCCAAAACCTCCCCTTAGTTGACTTTTGATTATCTGTGTCTGACTATCACACACCCTAACAAATAATCATAAATCATAATAAATCATAGGCTTGTGCATAATTATTTAACTGTCTTGATAGCGAAATGCATAAATGCGCGGAATGTCGGTGTGAGTATCCTAGGTTCGAGTCCTTGGAGTGCCACATGTGTATGTTGATTTCATTAATTAAGTTTAGAAATAAAGTTGGTTGGTGACAAATGTGAAATAAGTACATTGGCCTTGAGCATTCGTAATTGCGTCCTGTACAGAGGGTTAATTGAGATAGTCTTTACCCTTTGCATTCCCACAGATCCTTCGTAAGCTGTATACAATTGTCTAAGGATAACCAGGACACACTGTCAAATTGCGTTATAATCTGCAAAGGGTTAATTGCGTGAAGATCCATAATATTTGTACCTGTACAGATATTGCCTTCATTCTCCGAGGGCATGTAAACAGACCTAACAGCCCGAGGGGGGGGGAGGGGGGGGGAGAGGTACGTTTTGATATCTGTGATTGATCTGCGTCCCCCCCCCCCCCAATGCCCCTCTTGGTCACACAAGGCAAGCAAGCGTGGCCTGGGGTGACTTAAGCTGGAACCATTTACTGTATGTACGAGAAGAAGGGTACGGAATTGCTGGATAGGAAGGTGTTGGCAAATTTATGACCTTTCGTGTCATTTTGGTGTCGATTTTTTTTTTTTTTTTTTTTTTCTGGCGACAGATAGCAAGTCTGCATTTTTGGAGGAACTATTAGGGTACTATTGCCTGGGACTCATTAGCCTTGGTAGGCAACCTATATAGGGGAAATAACCATATAGGAATCCAGGTGGATGGGATTCGTCAGCCTTGGTCGGCAGCCCATCTAGGGGAGCAGCCTTTTCTAAATCCGTTCTGCTTACCAAGGGTTAAGCAGGTTAGTGAATGTACTAGCACCACTGTAGAAAGATAGTGCTAAAATATGTAGAGGACCTCGGAGTCGAACGGACCCTAAGTTGATTTGGGTGAGAAATTTGTTTTTGGACCCAGGACAGGTGAGAGAATGAGTGTGTGACCTGGAATTATGGAGCACCTGCCACTACCCTCCGGTCGTCCCCCCCCCCCCCCCCCCTCTCCCTCCGGTCACATCCCCCCCTCCCTCCGATCACCTCCCTCCGGTCACCTCCTCCCCCTCCTAGTCCATCCTCCACATCACGCTCTGCCACCACATTCACACTTTACCTGCCACTTGTGCGAATTATCCCGCAGATTTTATAAGCGTACCGTGCCATTACGGCCTTTGTTATTCGCGCCAACTAGCCGATTTCGTGGCCGATTTCGTCCCCGGGCTCTTGAATATCATGTCAGATTTGGGCTCCTGATCTGCCTTTGGTAAATTATCACGCATACTGTAGCCTTGCTCCCCCCCCCCCCTCTCTCTCTCTCTCATATGTACCTCTCCCCCCCCCCTCCCTCTCACTCACTCACTCTCTCTATCTCTCTCTCTTTCTCTAATTATGTCCTGACCACCTCGTTTGGTTTGTAAGGTGTGTGTGGCCGGTGTATCTATGTAAATATATGTAAATGTAAACGTCCGTGTGTGTGTGTGTCTCTCTCACTCTCTCTCTCTCTCTCTCTCTCTCTCTCTCTCTCTCTCTCTCTCTCTCTCTCTCTCTCTCTCTCTCTCTCTCTCTTTCTCTCTCTCTCCTGTGGGTCACCTCAATAGAAAGTAAAGGTCAAATTAAAGTCTGGATTACAGTGTTGGGTGTGGTTTGTGGGTCTACCATTCGTTCTGGTCTTCTGGTCTTGGGTGAGGGGAGGGGAGGGATTTGGGGTGAGGGGGGATTATAAAGGATTGGGGGAGAGACGGTGAGTGTGTGGGAGGGGTGGGGGAGAGGGATTTGGGGTGTGGGGGAGTGAGAGTGGGATTGTGAGTGTGAGGGAGTGAGGGTGGGAATGTGAGTTGGGAGTGAGTTAGGGAAGAGAGATGCTGGGGGTGGGAGGGAGTGAGGATGGGGATTATGCGTGTAAGGAAACGTGAGGGAGTGGGGAGTGAGGGTGGGAGGGGTGAGAAGAGGTGTGGTAGGGATGGGACAGAGGAATGGTAGACAGGCAGGAGTGGAGAAGGACGTGATATAGACGGAATGGACAGTGGGACGAGAAAGACGGGTAGGGTAGAGGAGAGGACAGGACAGGGAGAGTATAAGGGACAGAGGTAGACAGGTAGAAGACAGAACAGGACAGAGGCAGTATAATAGACAGAATAGAGGGACAGAGGATAGACAGATAGAGGACAGAACAGACAGAGAGAGAGTGTGTGAGAGAGTACAAGCCCGGGGCGATCACTGATTTCACGGCTGTTTTTTTCTGGTAGTGAGTTAGTGATGCGGTCTGTCTGTCTGTCGGTCTGTCTGTTCGTCTATCTGTCTGTCTGTCTGTTTGTCGGTCTATCTATCTATTATCTATATATATATATATATATATATATATATATATATATATATATATATATATATATATATATATATATATACCGGTATATATCTGTATGTCTGTTTGTCTGTCTGTATCTCTGTCTCTGTCTGTCTTCCTGTCTGTCTGACTATCTATCTATATGTCTGTCTCTGTTTCTCTATCTGTCTGTATGTCTGTATGTCAGTCTGTCTATCTTATCTATATCTATTTATTTGTCTGTCTGTCTGTTTGTCTGTCTATATATCTATCTATCTACTGTATCTGAAGAAGGTTGGAGGGCAGCAGAGAGAGAGAGAGAGAGAGAGAGAGTACAAAGGAAATCAAGCAACAACAGATCTAGTGACCCTTCTAGGTTGCTTGTCCTCCAAAACACTGAGGATCAAGTGTCCAAACAGTGGTTTAGAGTGGGTAAGGGAACATTGGAAAGGGAACTACTGCCCTGCCACTAACGTGGCAGGACTAGGAAGTTAGTAGGGGACATATGGGTTAGTAACTGAGGGGAGGATAAAGTTATTCATTTACAAACGCAGTCAGTCGCGGGTTTGATGCGAGATATTTGTCTAGGCGGAATTTAAATGAATCAACGGTGCTGCAGTCTATAACGTCTCGGGGAAGCCCATTCCACAAGTTGACAACTCGATTGAAGAAGAAATTCTTAGATTCGTGTGAGTTAAAAGATTTACCAATAATTTTGCAACCGTTTCCCCGCGTGTAATTAGATTGGTCGATAGTGAAGTACTTACTACAGTTCATATTGTCGATGCCTTTGATGATTTTGAACACTTGAATTAAGTCGCCTCTTAATCTGCGCTGGGTTAAAGGAAATATATTTAATTCTCTAAGACGCTCTTCGTATGGTAGAGAGAGAGAGAGAGAGAGAGAAAAAAACAAAAGAGAGAGAGAGAGAGAGAGTATGTGTGTGTGTGTCTAGAGAGAGTGAAGTATATTAGCAAGGGCAGGGATACCCAGAGGTCACCCCTTAAGTCTGTACCCACACACACACACACACATTCTACACACACACACACACACACACACACACACACACACACACACATACACATACAAACAGACACACACATTCTACACACACAAACACACCCAGCTGATCACATAATCTCCGCCGTTATCGTCTGGCGTAGATAATAATAACGATAAAGGAAGGTAAGCCTCTTCCTACACTGGTTATCACATTACAATCATGATGCAGTACTTACAGCAGGTATAATTATAATGTATAGGTAAGGTATGGCGGGCGATATAGGCGGGTGGGGAAAGAGCCTTTAAGGGACGTTACTATCCCGTTCCTCTTAAATTACAGCCTCGGTATCGCTCGCCAGGAAAAAATCGACACCTAAATGACACGAAAAGTCTTAATATTGACAACAAATGGGGCGAAAGGTCTTTAAATCGCCAAACTAATGAGTCGAACGTCTTAAAAGCTCAAAACTAATGGGGCTGAGCATGAGGGAGAAAGGGGGCCATAAAAGCGAACCATATCCCCTTTATATAGTGAGGTGTGAGGGAGGGTTATTAATGGGCACCCCACCCTTGATTACTATAGAGGGCAGTGTCACGAGTTTACCTCAGGCCTCTCTCTCGGTCGCTCGCTTGCTCTCTCTCTCTCTCTCTCTCTCTCTCTCTCTCTCTCTCTCTCTCTCTCTCTCTCTCTCTCTCTCTCTCTCTCTCTCTCTCTCTCACACACACTCACTCACTCTCTCTCACACACTCTCTCAATATTTTGTTTTAATGAAATGCTGGGTAGAACAGATAATGACTATCAAAAGGGCGTATGAATCTACTACGTTTACAGTGTAATCTGTCTCTACGACTCAAAGGGGTAAAGAAGATCTCAATAGACCCTCTTAATAACCTATGTCCTGCTTAACCCCTTCACCACCATCATGACGTAATTTTCATCGTTTTCTGGTTACCACTAGACGATTTTCTTTAGTTTATAGATCTACCTCAAGGACTAAAATGGAAAAATACGATCTCCAATACACTCCATTAATAACGTAGGTCCTTCGTAAACTATTTAGAATCATCTCCTTTTAGTCAGAATCAAAGGTAAACAGACGTCAGGGTGCTGAAGGGGTTAAGGGGACAGTGGTTAGTTTTTGGTCGATTATTTCATGTATTTATTATATTTTTAGTTTCCTCCCTAGACCTCCATTAAACTTTAAAAAAAAAAAAAAAACATCCATTAGATCCCCCTTCTAGATTAAAGTGTACATTTATCTGTAGTTCTTCCAAAATTACAGGCTCACTATCGTTCGCCAGGAAAATATCGACAACTAAATAGCACGCAGGGTCTTAATATTGACAAAGAAATGGCGCGAAAGGTCTTAAAATAACCAAACTAATGGGGCAAACATCTTAAAATCTGAAAACTAATGGGGCTAAACATGAGGGAGAATGGGGTCTAGAAAAACGACCCATCTCCCCTTAAGCGGAATAAAGTCGTCTATTAGTTGCCAGGATACAATATAAAAGGTCGTCCGATTTTGGTGAACAAGAAGAATGGTATATCGAATTACCGTGCTTGGACAACGAGACAGTAATGATGGGTTAGGAGAGAGAGAGAGAGAGAGAGAGAGAGAGAGAGAGAGAGAGAGAGAGAAGAGAGAAGAGAGAGAGAGAGACTGCTTCCTATTATGTAGCCTAGTTGGGAGATTTTTCAAGTCTTTTTTTTAACTTTATGGTTCAGTAATAATAGGTTACAGGTATTGGCTGATTCATGGCTGCTAGCATAAACAGGTGCACCTAGCATATTTACCATGGCTTTACTACTGTATAATTATGCAATATTAATAGTTTTGAACATACATGATTTCTTGGTTTTTGAATGGTTCCGTAGAGATATTCCGAAATCAGGCTTATACAATATGAGTTCAACAAGAAAATCTGAGTATCTAAATCTACCTAAGAAAAATCCCTCGATACTGTTAAAACTTGCATACACATGTTGAAGTCTGTAGTATTCAAATTCAAAACATTCAAAATTCGATTTCAAAATAGTTTATTGCCATGGACCTTATTTACGTTCATAGTGTCCAAGAAGTCTTACATAATATTCAGATATATATATATATATATATATATATATATATATAGTATTTGTTAGCTGGACATTTGTTACACTAAATAATGAAACAAAAATCCCATGACAATGAGGACAGCTACCATAGGTATATGTGTCCTTATGTCTTGTACACTACATTTAGTATAACGTGGAGTAAGATGTGCAGAACAATGGTAAAGTGCAAATAATGACTACGATAGCATTAGTAGTAGTAGTACAAAGGAGTACAGAGGAAATCAAGCAACAATAGTCTAGTGACCCTTCTAGGTTGCTTGTCCTCCAAAACACTGAGGATCAAGTGTCCAAAGAGTGGTTTAGAGTGGGTAAGGGAACATTGGAAAGGGAACTACTGCCCTGGAACTAATGACCATGGCAGGATTAGGAAGTTAGTAGGGAACAGTTGGTTTAGTAACTGAGGGGGGGATAAAATAAAGTTATTCATTTACAAACGCAGTCAGTCGCGGGTTTGATGCGAGATATTTGTCTAGGCGAAGTTTAAATGAATCAACGGTGCTGCAGTCTATAACGTCTCGGGGAAGCCCAGTAGTAGTAGTAGTAGTAATGGTAGTGGTAGTAGTAGTAGTAGCCAGAAGAACTTTTAGGGCCCAATGACCAGAAGGAGGAGAGCGACGATGACGGAGACCCATAGGCGAAGTTGACCCTTAAGGGGGGGGGGGGGGGGTCGTAACAACCATTCACGCCCGTAATTACCAGGTTCAGAGAGTAGACAACCACCACCACCCGACTACCTGGGCCGATGGTGTAGTAGTTGGGGTGGTAGTTGGCGGCTGGTAATTGGTGCTGATGGATGTGGGTAGGTCTAGTAGTGATGGGTGTGATGTTGTCTAGTAGTGATGGTAGTTGTGGTTGTGGTAGTTGGGGCTGGTGGAGGTTGGTAGGTCTAGTAGTGGTAGCTGTGAAGGTCTAGTAATGATGGTGGTTGTGGTAGTGGTAGTTGGGGTGGTAGTTGATGCTGATGGATGTGGTGGTTGTGTAGGTCTATTAGTGATGGTGGTAGTTGTGGTAATGGAGGTGGTGGTAGTGTTGGTCTAGTAGTGATGGTGGTAGTTGTAGTGGTGGTTGTGGTTGTAGTGATAAGTCTAGTAGTGATGGTGGTTGTTGTGGTGGTAGTTGTATTTCGTAGTAAGGATTGAGGTATTGTAGGTAGCGCCAACGAACTTTACAATTTTCTTGACCCCTTAACTTCTCATAACTCAAAATGAATGAAAGCAATCCAGCTGGCATTTATATCATTAGGGAAAAGCCTACCAGGAAATAGGTGTGGATATTTACAGCCAGTTTGCTCTAGGCCTTTTTGAGTTATGAGAAGTTAAGGGGTCAAGAAAATTGTTAAGTTCGTTGGCGCTACCTATAGTGGTTGTGATGTTGATGGTTGTGGTAGTGATAGGTCTAGTAGTGATGGTGGTTGTGGTAGGTTGTTGTTGATGGTTGTGGTAGTGTTGTTAGAGGGTGTAGTAATGATTAACCCCTTCTGTACCGACGACGTCTTGGTTATTGTATTCTAGCTATATTTAGACGAATGTTGTGCAGTTTAAAAAGGATCTGTGGTAGTAAAATGGGTTAAGTGAGATAGTTCGAAGCTGGTTAATTGTTGGAGACCCCTTTTTAACTGCAGAAAATCGTTTAATAGTAGCCAGAGTAAAGTTAAAAAGACGTCACCGGTACAGAAGGGGTTAAAGGCCGATTCATACTAGTCATCACGGCACCGTTACATCACGTCACGTCACCGTCCCGTCAACCGTGCCGTGTATTCACACCATTCACGATACCGCCCAGTCCGTGATCAACCGCCGAGCAGGTATGGCGCCTCATAGGCTATCCCATAAAAAGCTTCTACAGACCCATCACGTCACGTCAAAATATTCTGCCCGAGGAAATGTGACGTGATGAAACGGATACGTGCTGTGTCCGTGATGGTGACGTGACGCTTGTACAAAGGAGTACAAAGGAAATCAAACAACAACAGATCTAGTGACCCTTCTAGGTTGCTTGTCCTCCAAAACACTGAGGATCAAGTGTCCAAACAGTGGTTTAGAGTGGGTAAGGGAACATTGGAAAGGGAATTACTGCCCTGGAACTAATGTCCGTGGCAGGATTAGGAAGTTAGTAGAGGACAGATGGGTTAGTAACTGAGGGGGGGATAAAATAAAGTTATTCATTTACAAACGCAGTCAGTCGCGGGTTTGATGAGAGATATTTGTCTAGGCGGAGTTTAAATGAATCAACGGTGATGCAGTCTATAACGTTTCGGAGAAACCCATTCCACAAGTTGACAACTCGATTGAAGAAGAAATTCTTAGATTCGTGCGAGTTAAAAGATTTACCAATAATTTTGCAACCGTTTCCCCGCGTGTAATTAGATTGGTCGATAGTGAAGTACTTACTACAGTTCATATTGTCGATGCCTTTGATGATTTTGAACACTTGAATTAAGTCACCTCTTAATCTGCGCTGGGTTAAAGGAAATAGATTTAATTCTCTAAGACGCTCTTCGTATGGTTTGTTCTTTAGGCTAGGTATCATTTTGGTAACTCTACGTTGAACTCGTTCTAGCTTGTTTATATCTTTTTGGTAATAAGGGCACCAGGATTGAACGCAGTATTCCAGAAGAGGGCGGACTAAGGAATTGTAAAGGGTTAGGATAACTTCTTTGGATTTATGCTCAAATGACCTGCCTATAAAGCCAATTATTTTGTTTGCCTTCTTAACAACTTCTGAACATTGTTGACTCGGTTTTAGGTTACTCGATATTGTTACTCCCAGATCGGTTTCTCTGTTTACATTCTTAAGCTGAGTGCCATTCATCGAATAGTTTGCTTTCTCATTTAGGTATCCGACATGTAGTACTTTACATTTATCCGCATTGAAACTCATTTGCCAAATTTGGGTCCAACATGACAATTTATCTAGATTGTGTTGCATATCGTCAACTTGTTCTTTTGAGAGTACGCTATTTGCAATTTTTGTATCATCAGCAAATTTTGAGATTGTACAGGTGAGACCCTCATCTATGTCGTTGATGTAAATTAGAAAGAGAATTGGTCCTAGTACCGATCCCTGGGGTACCCCGCTACTTACATTGGTCCATTTAGATGCCTTACCGTTTATGACTACCCTTTGCTTTCTGTTGCTGAGCCAATTTTCTATCCATTTCAACACACCGTCTTGTATTCCATGCGCTTTTAGTTTTAGCAGTAAACGTTTGTGGGGAACTTTGTCAAAGGCCTTTTGAAAATCCAAGGTATATAATATCTACAGCTTTACTCTCATCGTAGAGGTTGAGGATATCGTGGAAGAAGTCTAAGAGGTTTGTTAAACAGGAACGTTTTTTACGAAAGCCGTGTTGAGTATCTTTAAGTATGTTATTTTCCTCTAAGTGATTTACGAGCCTGTCTCTTATGACCGTTTCTAGCATTTTACATACAACTGAGGTTAAGCTAATTGGACGATAGTTACTGGGTAGGAACAGGTCCATTCGATTACATGGGAGAAATGTTGACGGAACGTTAACGTGACGCGATGTGATGGTGCTGTTGACTAGTGTGATTCGGGCTTAAGAAGTCTCGTGTGAACCGGGTTTACTCGTGGGGAGCAACTCTCGCCGAGGCCGCTGAGGAGGCCGAAACAACTCAAGTAAAACTCAAGTAAACAGCACATATTCCGTTCCTCATAATCTCCGTACATTTGTAATTTTGTCAGCGCCGCACCCACTTCCCCAACCTACCTCCCCAACCCTCCTCCCTCACTCCACCTCCTGGCTCTTACCTATCCCCCTGTCCCTGTGCTGAAACTTTATCACCATCCCCTCTAGCCTCCATCCCTATCATCTAAGCTGACCACACCCTATTATCAAGAGATCTTTCCACCCTACTCACTTTATTTAGGCCTACCCAACTCTAGTGTTTATCATCTTTGTTGATAGTAGTATATCGACTGTTTCGCATTTTTTTTTTTTTTTTTTTTTCTATATTCCAACTACTCCCTCTCGGGCATAGGCTGAGAGCCTGTACATTCCACCGCTCAACACGGTGAAGCCCGTGAGGTCTTGTTCCAGCCTGGGGAGTGAGACATGTGAAGCATCCATCATGGCTCAAAGCAGCTCCATCTCTGAAGCGGCTGGTTGCTTCGCTCAAGCGCTTCACCGTCTCACCCTCCAGACTCAGACCCTCACTCTCAGAACGCCACCTATTGAGCAGTGAACTCACTAGGCATTGTCCCCTGTAACATATTTTGAATATGGGAATATTCATACAGTGTTATTTAATCAGGGAACAATGAGGGTATTTTTTTGGCATTTCGGTGGGCTTTGTGGTAATGCACTGATACTAGGTACAGCACAAATTCCATCCCAATAATATCTTCCCATTGACATATCGGGATTTGAACCCGGGTCCATTGGATTACCAATCCAGTGGCATGACCACTCCACCACACCTCCCCTATATATATATATATATATATATATATATATATATATATATATACCGCTCCATACATTTGCGATAAGTTTCTTATATATATTTCTTTTTTTTCTAATCGGGGGATATATTTGCACGAAATAAGTCATGGCCACCTTTCTGAAACCGTAAGGCCTGTGTGATCAGAGTATACCTGGAAATTATATCTCTCTCTATTCTCCAAACAGTAGCCCACTTACAAATCTCCCTATCTGTCGAAGGAGGGTGACAAGCCCATATAACCAGGTGAGAGTGTCGAGGGGCTAAATATGCTAATTGCCATACTTTACCTGTCGTATACGTAGCTCGGTGTCGCTACGAGAGGAAGGGGGGGGGGGGGGGGGGATTGAGGTAAGGAGAGAGAAGCTCGAAGAGAAAGGGAGGGGTGGGGGAGGGGATTTGAAGGCTAGAGAAGAGGGGGAGGAGGGAAGGAGGAAAAGGTGGGGTGGATTATTGAGAGAGAGAGAGAGATTTACATAGATACACTGACCACACAGACCTTACGATCCCAGCGAGGTGGTTGGGACTTAATTCTAGTAGAGATAGCTAACCCGAGACTAAGGGACAGTGGAAGGAAAGGATAGCAAAGAAGAAGAGAGAGAGAGAGAGTAAAGGGAAGAAGTAATTAGCAAGAAAGGAGGGTGGAGGAGGAAAAGTGAGAGGAGAAAAAATTGCCTGGACATAGAACTGTGACTGTTGAATGGCTAAATATGCTAATTGGCATACTTAAAGGGGGAGGTAGCCGCTTTTCTGGACCCCCTTCTCCCTCATGTTTAGCATATTAGTTTTGAGATTTTAAGACATTCGTTCCATTATTTTGGCGATTTTGAGACCTTTCGCCCCATTTCTTTGTCAATATTTAGATCTTTCGTGCCATTTAGGTGTCGATTTTTTCCTGGCGAGCGATAGCGAGCCTGTAATTTTAAAAGGAATCGGCTTTCGCCCGGGACATTTTTCTACCGAAAAAGTCACAACTTTATCTTGAAAGGGGATCTAGGGGTTGTTGTTCTAAGCTTGATGGAGGTCCAGCGAGGAAACTAGAAAACAAAATTAATATATAAATACATAGACCAAACAACAAGCACTACCCCCTTAACCCCTTCTGTACCGGCGACGTCTTTTAAATTGTATTCTAGCTCTACCTAGACGATTATGGGAAGTTTAAGAAGGATCTGTGGTAGTTAAAGAGGCTGAGTGAGATGGTTCGAAGCCTGTTAATAGCTGGAGGCCCTTTCGAAACTGACTAAAATCGTGTAATAGTAGCCAAAATAATGTTAACCCTCTCCGACATATGACGCGATTTTGAGCCTATTGGGGATACTTTAAAGCCTTTGTTTCCATCAGGGGTATTTAGAAACCTTTAGTTTAGTTACTTCAACCTCTGCAGTTGTCTTTGAGTTAGTTGTGGGCAGAAAACTAATTTTGGAGAGGTAATTATAAGAGTGAGAGAACTCATATTTCTTATTGCTAATCTGGCAACCTCTGCGTCATATGTGCGTGAAGGGGTTAAAAGGACGGTGCGGTACAGAAGGGGTTAAGCCACCGTGTGCCGGTATCTGAATGTCGCGACGAGGAGGGTGTGTATAGGGGTGATATAATTGGGGGTAAGGGTGGGAGAGAGAGAGAGAAAGGAAGAGGGGACGGGAAGGATAAAGGAAGGAAGAGATTGAAGGATGGAAGATGGTACAGTCGGCCAACTAAGTGATGTTGAGGCACCAAGTATATTCTGATCAGTAATTGGTATCAGCATTATCTAAACTCGATTTCTTCATTTCGAGTGAGATATACAAACATTTTCCTACACTTACCCACGCAATTCAACATCTGACAGACATTAATACAACATAGAGCGAGCCGAACGTAATGGTAGCTGAGACCTTGGCTGAGACATGACTTATTAGCGCTATCGTCCAAAGGAGACTAGGAATCCTCCTCCCCTTGTAAAATTCACCTACTAGACGAGGCAGAGAAAGGGGCGAGGGAACGCGATAGTGGTCCCGGACCCATTGAATTGGAACTTTAAATATTGTTTCTGTTCGGACTCTGTCTCGAAACGGCCACCTCCAGCTAATGGTCATTATACCTGAGTATATACATATACATATCTGTCCTGGAAATGTGAGAGATATGTTCCTACCGAGTGAGGGGCTAGGGGGTAAATATGCTAATTGGTCCAATTATGGGTCATGTTTGGGAGGTTTTGGATTGGAGGGGGTGGGGAAGGAGAGAAAGATAGAAAGAATGAAAGGGAGGAAGGACAGGTTGGGGGGGGGGGGGGGGTAGAGAGAGAGGAGCACAGAAAGAATGAATGAGAGGAAGGACAGGTTGGGGGGGGGGGGGTACAGAGAGAGGAGCACAGCAAGAATGAATGAGAGGAAGGACAAAATGTCATTCTAATTCGTTATATTATCATGTTACCTCCACCAACCGAGTTTACTCTTTATTACATTCAGTATTCAGTCTAATTCTTTATTTTACTTTCATTCCTCAGTTTATTTTTTATATTAACTTCATTGTTCACTCTTAGTTATTTTTGTTTTCATTCTTCAGTCTAATTCTTTATATTTCTTTCATTCTTCAGTTTAATTCTCTATATTACTTTCATTCTTCAGTCTAATTCCAAATATTACCTTCATTCTTCAGTCTAATTCCAAATATTACCTTCATTCTTCAGTCTAATTTATCTTCACTCTAATTCTTTATATTATTTACCTTCATTCTTCAGTCTAATTCTTTATATTATTTACCTTCATTCTTCACTCTAATTCTTTGTATTACTGTCATTCTTCAGTCTAATTATATATATATTTACATTACTTTAATTTTCCACTAATAATTTGTATATTATTTGCATTCTTCAATCTAATTCCTTATATTAACTGTAATTTTATAGTTTAATTCTGTATATTACTTTTACTCTTCAGTCTAATTCTTTAGATTAACTGTCATTCTTCACTTTATATTATTTTCATTCTTCGGTCTAATTCTTTACATTAGTGTCATTCTTCACTCTAATTATAATGGCTATGTGGTTGGGGCGATTGTGATGGAGGGAGCAAGGTTATGGCGCTGTATAAAAAAAAAAAAAAATGGCTACAGAGACAGTATAGAAATAAGAAATGCAAAATGGCGCCTATAGAGACTTTATAAAAAATACAAAATGGCGGTTAAGGGAGGATGGGCGTATTTATTTGCTCATTTATGTGTCTTTTTCATTATTTGTTTAGTTCCTCCCTAGACCTCCATCAAGCAAAAAATAACACGCCCCCAAGACCTCCTTCATGATAAATTTATAAATTTTTCGATAGAAAAATGTGCCGGCCGTTCCTCTTAAATTTCAGGCTCGTTTTCGCTCGCCAGGACAAAAATCGACACCTAAATGACACGAAAAATAATAATATTGACAAAGAAATGAGGCGAAAGTTCATAAAATCGCCAAACTGATGGGCCGAACGTCTTAAAATCTCAAAACTAGCGAGGCTAAACATGAGGGAAAAGAAGGTCCCGAAAAACGGCCTATCTCCCCTTAAGGCTTTCCGGGTAGCGTGATCTGCGGGGGTTAGAGGGGGGGGGGGGTAGGCTAATATGGTTGGGGTTTATATAATGAACTTGCAACGCGATTCAACCAGCCGCCATTTTGTGCTGCAATGCCACGTGGAGGAGAGAGGAAGAGGGAGGGGGAGGAGGAGAGAGAGAGAGAGTGTGTGTGTGTGTGTGTGTGTGTGTGAGAGAGAGAGAGAGAGAGATTAAGGTGGATGGTTCACTTTTGGGTCGATATTTTCATGTATTAATTATTTTTTCTAGTTTCCTCCCTAGACCTCCATCAAGCTTTAAAAAATCCTCCATTAGATCCCCCTTCTAGATTAATTTGTTCATTTTTCGGTAGAAAACTGTTCCGGCTAAAGGCTGATTCTTCCAAAATTACAGGCTCATTATCGTTCGCCAGAAAAAATTTGTTTACACGTAAATAGCACGAAAGGTCTTAATATTGACGAGGAAATGGGGCGGAAGGTTTTAAAATTGACAAACTAATGGGGCAGACATCTTAAAATCTGACAACTAATGGGGCTAAACATGAGGGAGAAGGGGATCTAGAAAAGCTACCCATCTTCTCTTAAGGAAGAAGGAGGGAGAGTGAGTGTGAGTGTGAATGTGTGTGTATTGTTATTGTGTGAATGTATGTGTGTGTGTGTGTGCGTGAATTTATATGAGTGTGTGTGTGTGCTTGCAACATTGCCACTGACCTCTTGCAAGCGACCATGGTACTGCCTGGCTCAATTGGCTTGGGGTGGTCTCTCATCATAATCATCATCACCAGTTGGAAGTACATGATTATTGGAGTATGAGATGATCACAGTTGGTTGTAGATGATTATTGGAGTATGAGATGATCACAGTTGGTTGTAGATGATTATTGGAGTATGAGATGATCACAGTTGGTTGTAGATGATTATTGACGTATGAGATGATCACAGTTGGTTGTAGATGATTATTGACGTATGAGATGATCACAGTTGGTTGTAGATGATTATTGGAGTATGAGATGATCACAGTTGGTTGTAGATGATTATTGGAGTATGAGATGATCACAGTTGGTTGTAGATGATTATTGGAGTATGAGATGATCACAGTTGGTTGTAGATGATTATTGGAGTATGAGATGATCACAGTTGGTTGTAGATGATTATTGGAGTATGTAGATGATTATTGGAGTATGAGATGATCACAGTTGGTGAGATGATCACAGTTGGTTGTAGATGATTATTGGAGTATGAGATGATCACAGTTGGTTGTAGATGATTATTGGAGTATGAGATGATCACAGTTGGTTGTAGATGATTATTGACGAGTTCTGGGATGATTATTGAGGAATTTGGTATTATAAGAACATAAGATCGCGGGAAACTGCATAAAATTGAACTATCTCCCCTCAACTCCTTCAGTACCGGTGACGTCCTTATTGTTAAATTCTGGCAAATATTAAATGTTTCTTATACAGTTTAGGAAAGCCCTCTAAACATTAAAAGCGTACAAACTATATAAATTATCCTTTGAGCTTTCCTAGATCCATCCCAAGCTGAAGAAAATAGTCTAATGATTGCCAGAAAACGATTAAAAAGGGCGTGACTTGTACTGTAGGGGTCAATGATTGTTTTCTGTTTATTTTTGCATCTCATTTGACTCTCTCCTCTTCGACTCCAAACACATAATTGGTCTAGTGTGTCGCCGAGAGGTTGAACCTTACCCTTTGTTATAATTATTACCCCCCCCCCCCCCAAGGCCGTGTTCTCCCCCCCCCCCCCCCCCCGGGGCCTTGCATCCCGGGGGAGGGTCACTGGTCCCTATGGTCGGGGGGAGGGGTAGGGGCGGGGGACAAAATGGCGAACGTTTACCAAGGTTGGGGCCTCAGGTCGTATAGTGATGATGGTGGTGATAGTAGTAGTTTTGAAGGTAATAAAAGTAGTATTGATGGCGATAGTAGTAGTAATGATAGTGATAGGAGTAGCCTATATAGTCTATTCGCTGTAAGTAGGCGATAAATCATAAACACTATCCTCTGTAACTCAAAAAGTGCTAGAGAAAATTGGCTGCAAGTGTCCACGTCTATTCCTTGACTGACTCTTCCCAAATGCTAGAAATATTAACTCGATTACTCTAGTCGTTTTTGAGTTACAGAGGATAGAGGTCATGATTTATCGCCTATTTACAGCGAATATACTATAATAGTAATGATGGTGATAGTATAGGTGGCGCCAGCGAACTTGACAATCATCTTGTTCCTTGACCTTTCTGTAGCTCAAAAGGGCCTAGAGCAAACTGGCTGCTAAATATCCACACCTATTTCCTGGTGGGGGCAAAATGGAGGGAGTTATATCCAAGGTTCCCAGGTCTCTCACCTCGGAAGAAGTTGACCTCGAAAACTGCCCTCACCTATACTCTCAAAAGGATATCTCTCTCTTCCTCTCTCTCTCTCGTTTTCTTCTCCTTTCCATCCCCTTCCTCTTCATTTTTCATTCCTCTTCCTTCATTACTCTGCATTCCTTTTCCTTCATCACTCTTCATTCCTCTTCCTCTTCATTCCTTCATCACTTCATTCCTCTTCCTCTTCATTCGTCACTCCTTCATCACTCTTCCTTCATTATTATTCATCATTCTTCATTCCTCTTCATCACTTCATTCCTCTTCATCTTCACTCCTTCATTCCTCTTCATTCTTCACTCTTCATCACTTCCTCTTCGTTTTCTTCTTCCTTTTCCTTGGTCTTGGGTCTCAGCCAAGGTCTCCTCAAAGGCCCCCCAGCTTTTGGAAGTTAAGAGGAGATGGGCCGTTTTTCTGGTCCCCTTTCCTCCTCATGTTTAGCCCCACTAGTTTTCAGGATGTTTGCCTCATCAGTTTGTCGATTTTAAGACCTTTCGTCCCATTTTTGTTATCAATGTTAAGACATTTCGTGCTTTGTAGGTGTACGATAGTGAGTTTATAATTTTGGAAGAACCGGGACATTTTTCTACCAAAAAAGAAAAAAGAACAAAAAATTAAAACAATATCTACAAGTGGGATCTAATGGATGTTATTTTTAGAGTTTGATGGAGGTCTGGGGAGGAAACTAAATAAATTATATTATAAATATATATAAAGGAGCAAATAAATACGACCCATTCCCCCTTAACGTTGCAGAGTTTATGACTACTTATATGGAATACGGTATAGCCTCTCTCTCTCTCTCTCTCTCTCTCTCTCCCCCCCCCCCCCCCCCCTCCCTCCCCCTCCACCTTCCTCCATGTTGTTTTATGCCCACCCAAGGTTTCTCGGTCCCTCACCTTAGGGAAGTTGTTGACATTGAGAGCCCTGCAACACCTGAGCCAATCCTCTTAACCCCTTCAACACCATATTGCCTAGCTGACCCTTCCTAAATGGTAGAAATATTAGCTCGATTACTCTAGTCGTCTGTGAGTGATAGAGGTTAACGTTGAAGAGTTTCGGACTACTTAAGGGGAGGTATTTAGTTTGTTCCCTAGACCTCCATCAAGCTTAAAATTACACCCCCTTGAGTCCCTTTCAAGATAAATTTGTACATTTTTCGGTAGAAAAATGTCCCGGCCAAAGGCCGCTTCCTCTTAAATTACAGGCTCGCTATCGCTCGCCAGGATAAAATAGACACCTGAATTGCACGAAAGGTCTTAATATGGGGTGAAAGTTCTTAAATTCGCTAAACTAATGGGGCAAACGTTTTATAATATCAAAAGCAATGGGGCTAAACATGAGGGAGAAAGAGGTCAAGAAAAAAAATCCCTCAAGTGGAGATCTCCCCTTAAACATGGCCTAGTGTATATATAACCTCTCCCAACCTTCCTCCATGTTGTTTTGTGTCCACTCAAGGTTCCTCGGCCCCTCACCCTAAGGAAGTTAACATTGAGAGCACAACACCACGTGATCCAACTGATCCTCTTAAAGGGGTGACCTGCTTTTGTTTCTCTCTTTCTCTGGCTTATATCCATTCGGTCCCATTCAGCCAACTGTTTTAAGACATTTATTCCCCATCCAGGTGTCGCGAGCCAGCATAGTTTTGTAATGTTTTTGCCAGCAGGCTAAATTTGTACATTTTTCGATAGAAATATGTCTCCGGCTAAGACGGATTTCTCCATACAATGCTGGTTCGCTATCGCTCAACAGGAATAAATAGACACCTGGATGGGGATAAACGTCTTAAAACAGTATAGGCTGAATGGGACCGAATGGATACAAGCCAGAGGAAGACAGTAATTTATAGATAAAAGGCAGGTCACCCCCCCCCCCCCCCCCGTAACGTTGAAGAGTTTGGGACTATTCTTATATATGGCATAGGGTATATAGCTTCTTATACAGTACATGGAATAGGGTATCAAATATTATATATAACTTCTCCACCTTCCTCCATGTTGTTTTGTGCCACCCAAGGTTCCTCGGTCCCTCACCTTAGAGAAGTTGTTGACATTGAGAGCCCTGCAACACCTGAACCAATACTCTTATTAGTTTCTTCACGTGAATAGCCTGCCTCACCACCGTTCTTGTTCTTATATCTCTGTTCATCCTAGTTCTTGTTCCGCCCAAGGTTTTCTTTCTCTGACGTTATAATATCTTATCCCAGTTATTTCCCAGCCCTCTTTCACAATCTTTTAGCTTGTTTTGATCATCACTACCCTGTTTCTTTTCAACTGACGGTAAATTGCAAAGTTCCCACCAAGGTTTCTCAGTTATTTTGAAGATTTTGTGGTGAAATATGGATTTAATTATATAAACTTGGTCTTACAATGATGCAGAGACATAGGGGTTTCATATTTTTCCATTGAGTATCGAGAAATTAGCTGCTAAGAGATTCAATTTATGGTCAGCTGAAAAGGAACAGAGAATAGGTTGTCTTCTTTGCCTACAAGCAAGCTTACAAGCCTTTTTCCTTTCGTTCGGTCACACTGCAGACTTTCCTTTGTTGCATTCCCTTTCTTTTTCAGCATTTTTCACTTTCATCTCGACTCCCATTGTTTTCTTTCTTCGACAGCCATTCCAGATTAGCCTTCTAGCATCTTCCAATACCACCCTTCTTTTCCTCCCTCCTTCCCTCTTCCTCTCTCCTTCCCCTCTTCCTCCCTCCTTCCCTCTCCTCTCTCTTTCCCCTCTCCATTTCAGATTAGCCTTCTAGCATCTTCCAATACCACACTTCGTTCCCCCTCCTCTTCATCCCTCCTTCCTCTCTCCTCTTTTCCTCCCTCCTCCCACCTCCTCCTCTTCCTCTTCCATCGGGGTCATCGCTCGCGTCCGAAAATAAGAGTTGAGGAAGAATGAAGAGGAAAAAGTGGCCAAGAATGACGGTCCCTCCTCTCTTGTTGTTGTCGAGGGCTTCGTTTTCTCTCGGGGGCTTTCGGCTTCGTTTTCTGTTGGGACCACAAGCCGAAGAAGAGAGTGGTAATGGCGCCTCAGGAGACCGCGGGTTATTTGTTATTTTAATGACTGGTCTTTATATACATGAGTATTGCAGATCTACCCTTTTGGAATTTGTTTGGTATATATTAAATGTTTATACTTACTGTTAATGGACAATAAATGCGTCTCTATACTGGTTACATTATACTGTATAGTGTATACGTTTATATCTGATACTAGGTTTTACTCTTGTAAGCGACCTTTTTATTAATTTGCGTTTTTGTAGTTGTGAAATACCTGTAATGACGTAATTACCCAACTGTGTGAATACAAGTGTAAAGCCATAAATCTTAATGGAGGTCTAGGGAGGAAACTAAAATATATAGGTAAATGAATAGATGAAAACATATAGATACATACAAATAAATATATGTATTATACAAATATACCGTCACCGTGTACACAAATCTCTCTCCCTTCACCTGAAGCTGTTGCAGGGATGGCTTCTTTTGAGTTCATTAGCGGCGATGAGTTATATTAATCTTGCATATTCCTGTCTATCTCCTCTTTCCTAACAATTTCGGATGTGTATTTTTGTATGTACATACATATATATATTTCCTCTCGCAGGGACCGCTTCTTCTCACTTCATTAGCGGGGATGAAATCTACTAATACCACCCTCCCGCCTGGAGTACATTAGCGCAGGGTATTATTAACGTCACCGACTGAACACCTCCAGGTAGCTATGTAGAATACCACCTAATGAGACCCAACACCATTTTTTTTTTTTTTTTTTTTTTTTAACCCTCTGTCCTCTGTTTGTCTGGCTACTATTGCGAAGGGAGGTTTTTAGTTTGCTCCCTAGACCTCCATCAAGCTTGGACAACAAAAATACCCCCAAACCCCTTTTCGAGATCAATTTTGTGCATATATTTGTGCATTTAGTGCACTTTTCGATCAAGCCCCGCCCTTTGACCTAGAGCTGTGACCTAGAATAGCTTATATTAACATATTGGAGCTTTTTGTTACACCATCTCTTAAGGGAGCCCACCTCGTTTGTTTCTCTCTTTCTCAATCTTTCTGTGGGTTGTATCCATTCGGCCCCATTCAGTCTACTGTTTGAAGATGTTTACCCCCATCCAGGTGTCAATATTTTCCTGGCGAGCGGTAGCGAGCCAGCATATATATATATGTTTAACAGAATGCTAAATTTTTACATTTTTCGATAGAAAAATTTCTCCGGCGAAGCCGGATTTCTCCATACAATGCTGGCGAGCGACAATCGACATCTGAATGTGGATTAACGTCTCCAAACAGTTGGCTGAATGGGGCCGAATGGATACAAGCCAGAGAAAGAGAGAAAAGGAGAGAAAGAGAAAAAAGCCGGTGACCCCCTTAAGCAATCTACTTTCAACCCTCCCACCTACCTACTTACTACGCCCATACCACCCTCCCCCTCCCCCCCTACATGACCCCCACCAACCTCACCTATATTACCATATCTACACCCCCCCTCTCCCCCTCCCCCCACCCCGCTACCCCCTTCCCTATAAATGACCCCCAGCATCATCGGATTGTGATAAATGGATAGCAGGCGAGAGAGAGAGAGAGAGATTGTGTGTTTGAGAGAGAGAGGGAGATAGTGTGTGTGTGTGTGCGTGTGGGAGAAAGAAAGATAGTGTGTTTGTGAGAGTGATTGCGTGTGTGTGTGTGTGAGAGAGAGACAGAGAGTGTGTGTGTGTGAGAGAGATAGTGTGTGTGTGTGTTTGTAAGTGTGTGAGAGAGAGTGAGAGTGTGTGTGAGGTAGAGTATTGGCCATAGAGACAAAGCTCTATAATTATACGTCCTTAGGTCACTCTTAGAGCCTTCCTCGTTCACCTTTCTCTTTTCTAACCACCCTTATTCCTATCTTTATCAGCCTCTCTTATGATTCCTTTTATTTGGTCTTCATTCTATTATTATCTGTCAACCTTCTTTCTCTTCTTCTAACGCTCTTATTCCCTTCGTTATCACCGTTTCTTATTATTCCTTTTTTATTATCTTGTTATGCTTCTTCATCCCATCCCCTTTTCTTTTTCTAACCACCCTTATTACCATCTTTATCAGCCTCTCTTATGATTCCTTTTATTTGGTCTTCGTCTTATTATTCTCCTTCATCTCACCTCTTTCTCTTCTTCTAACGCTCTTATTCCCTTCATTATCATCATCATCTCTTATTATTATTATTATTATTCATCCTTTGTTCTCTTCTTCTAACGCTCTTATTCCCTTCATTATCACCATCATCTCTTATTATTATTATTATTATTCATCCTTCGTTCTCTTCTTCTAACGCTCTTATTCCCTTCATTATCACCATCATCTCTTATTATTATTATTATTATTCATCCTTCGTTCTCTTCTTCTAACGCTCTTATTACCCTCTTTATCAGCCTCTCTTATGATTCCTTTTATTTAGTCTTCATTCTATTATGCTTTTTCATCCTTCTTTCTCTTCTTCAAACCATCCTTATTACCCTCTTTATCAGCCTCTCTTATGATTCCTTTTATTTAGTCTTCTTTTTCTCTATTGTTTGGTTTTCCTCTTGTTTAGCAGCCTCGTTTTCATTACCGATATAGTTTTCTAAGTCTCGGGAATTGGCCACTTGCGAGTTTCAGGCTATAAGGAAGTTGGAGCCGTAAACATCGATATTAAACGGAAATGCAATACTAATATAGGTTTCTGAGGGACAGAGAGCATGTTGAATTGGGTTTTATGCACTTAAATACGTATTACGACCATATGTTAACTGGTAATTCTGCTAAATATCGATACTTATAACGCCGATATCACACGAGCGCTTTTATAGTCAACATTCAATGATCAACATTTTTCTGGCAACATTTCTGGATTATTTTGCCCTGGTATCGGACACTAGACTGATGATAGATGAATTTAGGTAACATGGAAATATTAAATGTTGACTTCATAAGCTGCCAGACCAGTGTTGAGGATGAATGTTGAGTGAAAAGGTGCTCGTGTAATACCGGCTCAACTCCAACTTCCTTATAGCCTGAAAGTCGCCAGTGGCCTAATACGGCGTCTGGGAAAAAAAGTAAAATAATGTCTTGTTTTTATTTGTGTTTCTATAAGCTCTTGTTATTCTCGTTCACGTCTTCGTTTCTTCATCAATGTTATCCTTTATTTGGCCTGCTCTACCCTCCGTTTCGTATTTTCATTCCTATGCATCTATTCCCTCCTTTGTTTACTCTCTCTCTCTCTATCTATCTCTATCTCTCTCTCTCTCTCTCTTCCCTTATCTCCCCAAACATCCTAGAGACTTCCTAGAGATATTTTACTTTCTCCTATTCAGTTATCTCTCACACAACAAATACACACACACACACAAAACAGCAACAAGAACAAGCACTCACACACACACACAACAAAAACAACAAACAAACACACAAACAAACACACACAAACAAACAAACAAACACCAACAAACACACACACAAGCACACACACACACACAGATAACAACAAGAAACACACACACACAAACAAACAAACAAACACCAACAAACACACACACAAGCACACACAGATAACAACAAGAAACACACACACAAACAAACACACACACACACAAACAAACAAACACCAACAAACATACTCCTCCATGACAGGTATAATAAAGTATACACCATTATATTAGCAGACTATTATCAGTGTTTGTGTTTTGATTAATGGACCCACACTCTTCTCATTAGTTTTCTTTAAGGGGGGTAGGGGTTATTTTGTAGGGTATTTATATATTTAGGTTATCATTTTAGTTATATTAGTTTACTTAGTTTATTTTGTATTTATATTTATATTTTAGTTTAGTTTATATTTAGTTTGTTTATTTTAATTTCCTCCCTAGACCTTCATTGAGCTTAATCACCCTTTGAGATGAATTTGTAAATTTTTCGGTAGAAAAAAGCCCGGGCTGAAGGCTGGTGTATAAAAAAAATTACCGGCTGGCTTTCGCTCGCTAGGAAAAAAAAGTCGACACCTAAATGGCACGAAAGTTCTTAATATTGACAAAGAAATGGAGAAAAAGGTCTTAAAATTGACAAACAAATACCTCGCCCTAACTCTTTCAGTACGTTGATCCCGTTTTCTTTTTCCCTTTATTTGGGCTATCATCAGACGATTTTATCAAAGTTTAAAAGTACTTGTATGAGTCACAGGATTAATTTTTAGATGTATTACATTGTATCGTATTTTGGTTGGGTGTAAGCAACTGTGTGTTTAAGCTATATACTATATACAGTATAGTTAGGTAAAAATCGACACCTAAATGGCACAAAACGTCTTAAAATTGACAAAGAAATAGGGTTTAAGTTCTTACAATCGCCAAACTAATGGGGTGAACATCTTAAAATCTCTTAAATAATGGGACTAAGCATGAAGGAGAAAGGGGTCCAAAAAAACAAAACAAACAAAAACTCCCCTTAAGGGTTAATTTCAACGAGGTTGTTTGTGAATGAGTATATACCATCTGTTTCTTTTGTTGTTGTTGTTTTTGTCTTTTGTTGTCCACTATTTTGTTATTTTTTAGTCAAGCAGTTTGTATGATTCGTACCCGCTTGTTTCGCCATTACCCAAACCATTACATAGGGACCCCTAACCCACTCAGCCATCCAGTCCCTCGTCCTCATTGTTTAACTGTCTATTATTGTCTCCGTGCCTCCACCCTGCCCTCTGGTGGTGGTGACTGGATACAACAACACGCACCCATTTAGCTATGTTAGTTACCTATCCTTATTGTTTACTCTCTTTATTTTCTGACCCTCCACCCTGCCCTCTGGTGGTGGTGACTGGAAACAACAACACGCACCCATTTAGCTATGTTAGTTACCTATCCTTATTGTTTACTCTCTTTATTTTCTGACCCTCCACCCTGCCCTCTGGTGACGGTGACTGGAAGCAACAACACGCACCCATTTAGCTATGAAGTTACCTGTCCTTATTGTTTACTCTCTTTATTTTCTGACCCTCCACCCTGCCCTCTGGTGGCGGGGACAGGTACCAACAACACATACCCACATAGCTATAAGTTACCTATCCTTATTGTTTACTCTATATTTTCCGTACCTCCACTGCCCTGCCCTCTGGTGGCGGAACAACAACATGCACCCATTTAGCTATTAAGATACCTATCCTTATTGTTTACTTCTCTGACCCTCCACCCTGCTCTCTGGTGGTGGGGACAGGTAACAACAACACGCACCCATTTAGCTATGTTAGTTACCTATCCTTATTGTTTACTCTCTTAATTTTCTGACCCTCCACCCTGCCCTCTGGTGGTGGGGACAGGTAACAACAACACGCACCCACTCCTATACTAATTAACAGGTAGACCACTGGAGGTAAGCACGCACATTGTACTCTGGGTTTACGAGTGCTGCAAGGTACGGTGTCTTGGGTTTAGTTGAGTTTACGTTATAAAAACAGGATTAATATGCCCAAGAGCCACCATGGAGACAATTGGCTCGTATTATAATGTAAAACTTGCAAAATAAACAAATCAAAACTGGGACGACACAAGATAAACACAAAATAACTAATCAAAATCGCTATGTGGAAACAACGCTTGATAAAATAAAATTTGAAATAAAAGAACACATTCCAACACATAGGGTGTACATTACTACATGTGCAAGTTAATCTGGTTCCCAAGCAAACTAATCGCACATATAACAATGCACTATCGTCACGTTCAAGGAATTAGTCAATTTGGGAAGTACGGGACGTTCTTATACCTGATCTATTAACTATGACCCGGAACCCTGCCTATCACGAATCAAACCTATTATACTTTACCTTGTTGATAGAGGTAGATAGTGGTAGATAGATAGTGCTAGGGGTACTGTAGGGGGATTGCCTGTGTGTGTGTGTGTGTGTGAGAGAGAGAGAGAGAATGAAAGTGATTTTTTTTGTTTGTGTGAGAGAGAGAAAGAGAAAATTAAAGTGAGTTTGTGTGTGTGTGTGTGTGTCGGTGAATTTGAGAGAAGAAATGAGAGTTTATGTGTGTGTGTGTGTGTGTGAGAGAGAGAGAGAGAAAAAATTAAAGTGAGTTTGTGTGTATGTGTCGGTGAATTTAAAAGAAGAAATGAGAGACTTTGTTACTCAGTTACTTGTTCGTGAAGGGGAATCCACTCAATGCGAGCTAAGCTCATTATTATCGCGCCTCCTTAACTGGGAATGTATTGCGTGAAATGCATGTTAAGTGTTTTATGTACTGTTGGAATGGCTGTGGATATGTGTGTAGTCTGTATTTAGCCAATTGGCGACATCGGAAACAAAGCCTTTGGGTGGATCTGTATGGTACCATTCTCACTATAGACGGTACCGTCTCGCCCGAAGGCTTAGGTAGCCATCAGCTTAGGTGAACCATATGATACCCATCTCGCCTTGTACCATTTTTGCCAACCCCAGATGGGACGTCACAACGTCGTCCACTTATTCCAGGTACCTATTTACAGCTAGGTGAACTGAGGCTAACAAATGAAAGGAGACAAGCCCAATTTGTCTCCGCCCGGCCGGGGATTGAACCCCCGACCCCTCGTGTGTGAGACGAGAGCTCTACCTACTAGGCTACGGGCTGTGTGTGTGTGTGTGTGTGTGTGTGTGTGTTATTAATGTTGGTAGTGTAATAATTGTGGTAGTTGTGGTTGTCTTGGGTCACAGTGCCTGGTACGTGGTGGTGGTGGTGGTAGTATTATTACCATCTCTTTCCTTTTTCCTCATACCACCAGTATACCTGTTATGTGTGTGTGTGTGTGTGTGTGTTTGTGTGTGAGAGAGAGAGAGAAATGAAAGTGAGTTTGTGTGTGTGTGTGTCGGTGAATATGAGAGAGGAAATGAGAGTGAGTTTGTGTGTGTGTATGAAAGCGGGGAAGGTAAGGTGGGTATGTGTGTGCGAAAGAAAGAGAGAGAAAAAAGAGTAAGTAAGATATGTTAAATTTTTCAATAAATATAATCAAAATGTAATACTTAGAGAAGAATATACAGCTATATAAAGGAAGAATATACAGCTATATAAAGGAAGAATATCCACTATATAAAGGAAGAATATACAGCTATATAAAGGAAGAATATACAGCTATATAAAGGAAGAATATACAGCTATATAAAGGAAGAATATACAGCTATATAAAGGAAGAATATACAGCTATATAAAGGAAGAATATACAGCTATATAAAGGAAGAATATACAGCTATATAAAGGAAGAATATACAGCTATATAAAGGAAGAATATACAGCTATATAAAGGAAGAATATACAGCTATATAAAGGAAGAATATACAGCTATATAAAGGAATAATATACAGCTATATAAAGGA
>CM064491.1:9023482-9058482 GCA_032716605.1 Paralithodes platypus | reverse complement strand
ATTATATATTCTATTACCAGGTACTTACTAAGGTCGTTATAGTGTCTTTATTTATCTATTTATTTATTGGTTTATTAATTTAGTTTAGTCTTTGTTTATTTATATATGTGTTAATTTATTTGTTTAGTCTGTTTGTTTACTTGTTTCTTTGTGTATTTGATCATTTATTTGTTTATTCTTTGTGTACCTATATAGTTGTTTATTGTATATTTTTGTTTATTTATTAATTTATTTATTTGTTAGTGTTTGTATATTTGTTTATATATTCATTTATGTGTTTAATTTGTGTGTATCTATTTATTTGTTTATTTATTTATTTATTTACTTGTTGATTCATTCATTTTTATTTGTTTCGTGATTGGATTATTGTATATCTCGTTATAGGAGTGCCCGTGTGGATGTATATAATAGCTCTACTTGTTTGTTGGGCGGGTGCCCAACCCCGAAAGGGGTTGAAATAGGGGAGCTATCCCCCCGCCAAAGGCGGCTTTCTAGGGCCTTTCCTAGCTGATGCTGAGAGGATTGGGTTCTAGTCATGTGGTGATGGGCTGGTCTATCAGAGGGAGAGCTGAGCAATCTCTGCCATACCCATAGCTTACTCTGACTGTTCCTTTAACTTATATATTTTCTAGATCTCAAGTGACGGCGTCTCTTCCGTGGATTGACCTCCCAATCTACCAAGATTGGAAGCCAAAGCGTCACATTTTTCCCTTGCCCCTCAACTTTCTCTTCATAATTGCTGAGGGGCACAGGGCCCTGGGTGGGGCTTTGGTTTCCCGGGCGTTTCCGCACCCTCCTTAGCTCCCCACCATGGAGTGGCTTCGGTCACCCAGGCTTTATTGTGGTCGGCGGGGAGGGTTCTGTGGGGGCACTCGGTTATGGCCTTGGAATTGCTCGGGGCCTTGGGGCTGTTCGGCCAGGCAGCTTGGGGAACAACAACAACAACAACAACTTGTTTGTATGTTTAAAATGTATATCCATAAAACAAATAAACTAAATGTCCGTAAACCTTAGCATACTATATATGATAAGATTTTATGTTATTTGCCTTTATTAGTTTTATTGATAGCAATATGGAAAGCCATGTTTATAGGCCAGCAGATCTAAAATTAATATCCATAAAACGAAAAAAAAACGTAAACATACCTAATTGTACAAAACTAAAACAAACACAAATCACGCTTATCTACAGAAAATGAAAAACCTAAACCTTAACCCCTAGTGTACGTACCATTAACCTCAAAAGATGGAGGAATACTGCCTCTCCCAGCATGTGGCATGATGTGATATATGCTGAGAAGTGTTGCCAAGATCTTAGAGCAGTGCTCAAACGTCGTGGTACCAGGTACTACCTGATACTGGCAGTTACAAGGATCGTATATTACTGACGGCTGGCAGCCGTCGCTGGGACTAGGAAGTGATTTATCTACTGACGGCTCTCTGCCGTCGCAGGTACTGCATGGGTTAAGTACAGTAAGTATATAAATTAACAAGCTAATGCACCTCAAACGGTCGCACGTTGATTCGGCTTCAACGGCTGGTTTTCCACGACGGCCAATGACGGGGGTCTGTTGGAGTGCCAAAGTTGAAGATAAAAAGTTTGACCAGGAAACAACAGATCACGGCACTTCGAACATCCTGCATGGCGTACCAGAAAGGTTGGCTTTCAATGATATTATAGTATTGCAATGGGCCAAGAACCTGAGCGTGGAAAAGAAAGGTCATTGCCCACTGGCAACTGATCATGCTCAAGCCAAAAACCAAGCAAACGATTATGACTATTGTACGATACCAGATAGATCTGATAAAATAGAAAGTAACGCCGCTGAAAAGAACCCATGATTCAATGGTAAACAATAGTATAATACCAGTGTTAACGGCATGTTTTAGGTCAGGGAGGCTCTCGATACCCGTGTATTTAGTAAAAACTCCATCCGAGTCTGGCATATTGGGAAAAGTTTTGAACATTTTAAGCACTACGGGAATGAGCTCGTCAAATTTCCCAGGATCGACGTTTGATCCCAAAATATCTGTCACGGGGACGCCACTTATAACCATCATAGAGAGTCCTCCAGCGATGTCGTTCGGAATTTCGGACACAACTTTAACTTTAAGATAAACCGTAGATGTCACATCAATGGTTAACAAAGTAAAGAAAGTGAAACCCAAAAGCATAAACCACACTTTTTGCCAAATCCCTGTCTTTTTCTTTTGGCCCATCGGTTCTTGGCTACTGGTTTTTGGGGTTAGATCGTCGCATGACACATATTTTTTCCATTGTTAGACTGATATTGTTCACATGTATGGGCCAGGGGAGGATCCTCTCACACCACACTCCTAAACAAAGTAGAAAGGAAGGACTTTCGCATCATTAATTCCCGTCCACTCACCTACTCTCTGTAATTTCTCTCTTTGCCGCAATGTTGCATCTCTCTCGCTGCTACAATAATTAGTGCTCTTCAGAGCTCTCCCAGTGTATACCACCTCTACATAGGGTACGTGGTACCCGTCTAGCAACACAATCCCACCCCTACTCTGTGCAACTCTCCAATCCAAGAGTGAAACGTTACGCTCAGTCTTTCTTCTATTCAACAGCTAAGCTCTGAAACTCTCTCCCAGAATCAGTCTTTCCCTCTGTCTATGACTTAAATTGCTTCAAACTCCGTGTGTCCAGGCATTTTGGCTCGAATGTCCCTTGATTTTGGCCCTGTCACTCTTTCAACTATGGGGGAGGGCCTGGGAGGCACTCGCTACAGGCAGTTCTGCCTTTTGTCTCCCTCACTTTAAAAAAAAAAATTGCAATGATGACACTGGTGAGTAGCCGATTCGAGTTCTTGAGGTTCTTATTTTTTCTGTATCTGAGGATTTGAAATGATTCCTCATTGAAGGTCATGTTGTTAGGTTTGTCCCAGGTATAGATTATATTTACATCTTCTTGTAGGTGATCTGCATCGTATTCTGCCTTGCTCTGATGCCTGACGTTTTTGTTGTCGGCATATGATGAGAGGTGGTATAGAGCAAAACGGGACGGATGTAGTATCCGGGCGCAAGGTCGTCATGTTTACATAGGTTGTGCTCTTGCGGTTATGTTCCTGTCTATTTTTTCTGTTATTTGCCCTCTGCTGGCAATACATATGATGATGGTAATAATTCATAAGGGGGTGAGGATCCTATTAGTGTATCCCACGGCAGTCAAAATAGCTAGGAACATAATCGCAAGCGTGCGATTAGTGCCAACAAGGCGGGTGATACGCCCTGTTACTACATTCTTACCAAAACAAAAAAAATCCGATACTAAAATTTGTGACCAGACGGTCCTAAATTGTAACCGAAAAAGCTATTTATGAACACTTACCCTGTATATACCCTAGTAAGCTAACGGGTGTATCTATTTTCCAGTAGAATATTTGCAGAAATACTTTTTATAATTTTCTAAAAAACCTGCCTGAGTTACATTGTCAAATATTTTTGAATAAGAGACGGACTTTCTTGTAAAATTGTTTGCATTTATCTATCTTAGCAAGATAGGCACCACGCTTATTGGGCTTGAAAGATATAATTTTATCTTTCATACCATCAACACCAATTACGGTAAAAGTAATAGGTAAATCATCGGGTATTATACAAAAATCACCTGTGTAGGTTAGCGTAGGCCTATAGGTAGTGACCGAGACATTCTTAACATAATGCTGTAAATTTATCCTTAGGCCTTTGTTGCTGTTAGGAGCTTTACAACGAACCAAGGGGAAATATCTCACAAGTGGTTTTTCAAGCGGTTCAATATTAAACTTACATTCCCTAGCAAGTTCCTTGGTTATATAATTTACCCCACAACCACTGTCTACAAGCACTGTGGTTTCTCTACCTCCAATAGTACCTTTCTTTTTATAATTTAATTGTTCTGGGTATGGCATAGAACAAGGAGAATTTATTATCAAAGATGGTTGGGTCTTTGATAAATTTAATGTACAGTAAGAAGACCTCAATACATCCATTCCCAACACAGAGCATACAGAATAACGACTAAATTTTGGATTAACCTTAATGTTTATTACATGACCAGATAATGTATTGAACTCCAAATGTACTTTTCTTTTTAAACACACAAGACCATCAAAGTAATCTTGCAATCCATAACTCTCAATCTGTGGTCTGCTAATTTTAGTGGTACTAGATCCTGTATCAACTTGAAACGGAATGCTATTCATACCAATAATAATATCAATACACGGCTTTGCACACTTCCAATAAAGGTGACATATCTTTTTCTCCATTATATATTTTAAGTCTTTGGAATATAGTACCTGTATGCTGGTGTTACAATACCTACGTGTATGAACTAGGCTAGGCTATACGACCTTGGGAGATATCACAGTAGGCTAGCCTATATAATATATCAATATGTTGATATATATATATATATACCCTAATGTTACAATACCTACTTGATAGTATGAACTATACGATGTTCGCAGATGGCCAAACTATATAATAGATCAACAAGTTGATAGAGAGAGCGTTATAAACACTCTAAATTCAACAAGACGAGAAAATATCACCTGAACTCTGTTGCAGCAAAATGAAGAATGGCGATTTTTTAATCACTCCTTCACAACTTATTGACAAGTAAAAATTATCCTCATTTCATATATGTTAAGGCAAATTGTTTTATAATAATTATCATCTAAGTATATATTATATATTTTTTTCACCAAATCATATGAATTAGGGCCTAAGCTTTTTATTTGAAATAAGAACTGTACTGTGTTCATAAGTTACTTTAGTTATGCATTGGTGTAGTTTTCTATAATTTGTTTGCTTCAAAGAAAATTATGTTTTAGCGGGAACTAAAACATTTTTGTCTATCTGACAACGCGCATGTATTTCGTATACAGATATATTATCACATACAAACATACTGTTATGCTCCTTCAGCTACATCGTTCCCCAGGGTGTTGGGGCTTGTACTGAACGATGAATAAAGAATATAAAGAAGGCCAAACTTGTGACTAGACACTGACAATTAAGGGGGGTCACCTGTTTTTTTTTCTTTCTCTCTTTCTCTGGCTTGAATCCATTCGGCCCCATTCATCCAATCATCCAACGTTTATCCCCATCCAGGTGTTGATTCCTTCCTGGCGAGCGACAGCGAGCCAGCATTGTATGGAGAAATCCGGCTTCGCCGGAGACATTTTTCTATCGAAAAATGTACAAATTTAGCTTACTGTAAAAAAAAAAAAAAAAAAAAAAAAAAAAATATATATATATATATATATATATATATATGCTGGCTCGCTACCGCTCGCCAGGAAAATATTTACACCTGGATGGGGGTAAACGTCTTATAAAAGTAGGATGAATGGGGCCAAATGGATATAACCCAGAGAGAGAGAAAACTACTAGGTGGGCCCCTAACATTCACAACGCGCACACACTTAAGGGGAGACTGACCGTTTGTTTGGTCTATTAATTCATTTATTCATATTTTTTTTTAGTTTCCTCCCTACACCTCCATCAAGCTTAGAAAAACACCCCCTACACCCCCCCTTCAAGATAAATTTGTACATTTTTCGGTAGAAAAAATTCCCGGCCGAAGGCCGCTTCCTCTTCAAATTGCAGGCTCGCTTACGCTCGCCAGGAAATATTCGACACCTAAATGGCACGAAAGGTCTTAAAATTGACAACGAAATGTGGCGAAAGGTGTTAAAATCGCCAAGGTAATGGGCCGAACGTCTTATAATATCAAAACTAGTGGGGCAAAACATGAGGGAGAAGGTGGTCCAGAAAAACGGTCTGCCTCCCCTTAAGCCGGTATCACACGAGCGCTTTTTCCCCTCAACACTGGTCTGACAGCTTATGAGGCCAACATTGAATATATTTCGGTGTCTTAAATTCATATATCATCAGTCGAGTTACCGATACCAGTGCAAAATATTCCAGAAATGTTGCCAGAAAAAATGTTGACTAAAAAAGCTCTCGTGTGATACCGGCTTTACAGTTATACGCTCACACATTAGTTCATATTTTCACTCAGATGTACGCACCCCTTCAGCTACAAAGATGCTTAGAGTGTTGGGGGCTTGTACGGTCGCGCTAATAAGTCATGTCTCAGTTGTTATTACGTTTGGCTCCTGCTGTGCTGTATTAATGTCTGTCGGATGTTGTATAGGGTGGGTAAGGTGTAGGAACATGGTTGTATATCTCACTCGAAAATAAGATATCATGGGTAATTATATATTGCTGATACCAATTATTGATCAAAACATAATTGGTACCGATACATCACTTATTAGGCCGACTGTACTGAAGGAAGTGTGGATACAGAATACAACCAACCTTTGCCAATTGATATAGCATTTTTTGACAAATTATTCACATTATATTCTTTTAATATTTATATATGCATTAATCCTCTGAGCATTATGGGGGATTTTGATAGTTATTTGGACTATCATTTGAAGATATAAGATAGTTTAGAAAGGATATGTGGGAATTAAAAGGGTAAAGACTATCTCAATTAACCCTCTGACATTCATATATCCTTCCTAATCTGAATAAAATCATCTAATAATAGCCAGAAAATTGAAAACAAATGAGTAATTGTATCTGGAAAGAGTTGATTCCTTTAAGGGGGTCCACCTCTCTCTCAGTTGTATCCATTCGGCCCCATTCAGCCTACTGTGTTAAGACGTTTACACCCATCCAGGTGTCGATTTTTTTCCTGGCGAGCGGTAGCAAGCCAGCATATTTTTTTAAATGTTTCGACAGCAGGCTAAATTTGTAAATTTTTCGATAAAAAAAAATCTCCGGCAAAGCCGGATTTCTCCATACAATGCTGGCTCGCTATCGCTCGCCAGGAAAAAATCGACACCTGAATAGGGATAAACGGTTTAAAACAGTTGGCTGAATGAGGCCGAATGGATACAAGCCAGAGAAAGAGAGAAAAGGAAAAAAAAAAAAAGGTCACCCCCTCCCCCCCTTAAGATAATTTTTGTCGTCCATTTTCAGACCTGGAGAGCGAGTGTTTCCCCGCCATCCCCATCTCCGAGGCCACGGGGGCTAACGTCTTCACCACCGGCACCACCACCACCAACAACACCACCACCAACAACACCACCAATAGTACCACCTCCTCCTCCACCCCCACTCCCACCACCACCATCATAGTCAGGGAGCCGGCCGATCAGCTTTCCTCTGCTACCTCCACTACCGCCAGCAGCTTTTTCCGGCGAAGTTTGAGTCACCCCCCGCCGCTCTCCCCGTTGGTGTCCGAGCCTCCCGATGATGACGATAGCTGTGACGTAGCCAGCTTCGCATCCGGGGCCTTCCTCTCCGTACCCTCACTCAAGGTAGTAATGATCCCTTCTCTACGGTTGCCATTATAATTATGTTCTGCTTCTCTCTCTCTCTTTTTGTCTTCTCTCTCTCTCTCTCTTCTCTCTCTCTCTCTCTCTCTCTCTCTCTATCTCTCTCTCTCTCTCTCTCTCTCTCTCTCTCTCTCTCTCTCTCTCTCTCTCTCTCTCTCTCTCTAGTAATGATCCCTTTTCTACAGTTGCCATTATAAGTTATGCTTCTCTCTCTCTCTCTCTCTCTCTCTCTCTCTCTCTCTCTCTCTCTCTCTCTCTCTCTCTCTCTCTCTCTCTCTCTCTCTCTCTCTCTCTCTCTCTCTTTCATTTGAGCATAAATCCAAAAAAGTAATCCTAATTTTTTACAATTCCTTAGTCCGTCCTCTCCTGGAATATTGCGTTCAATCCTGGTGCCCTTATTACATACATACATACATAAAATGTTAAGACTGAGTGTTCCACACATAAGTACAGTTTCAGTCTCTTGTCCTAATGGCGGCGTTCCAGGCAACCCTGTTAAGGGCTGCTTCACTTGTCAAGTTCTTGGATTTGAGATCGGCGCGTATAGTCCGATCCCAGGTCTTCCTCGGTCCACCCCTTGGTGCAGCTCCCTCCACAATCACAGATCTGCATTTTTTCACCCAATTTTGTTCATCCATTCTCTCCACATGTCCATACCATCCCAGTCTACTTGTACGCATCACCTCGCTAATACTCTTTATATCTAAATGTTTCCTCAGCTCAACATTTGTTATTCTATCCTGTAGCCTGGCCCCACACATCCATCTCACCATTCTCGTCTCATTACGCTCCATTCTGTTGACATCCTCTACTTTAACGGCCCATGTTTCTGAGGCATACGTCATTGCACTTCTAACACATGAGGCATACACCTTTCCCTTCAGGGGGAAGAGGCATTCTTTTCATGGTCAGGATTGGCATAAATTCTCTGAACTTCCCCCAGCCACACCTAATTCTAGCAACAGTGGCAGCCTCGGCCCCACCACCGACAAGCTAGAACGAGTTCATCGTAGAGTTACCAAAATTATACCTAGCCTAAAGAAAAAACCATACGAGGAGCGTCTTACAGAATTAAATATATTTCCTTTAACCCAGCGCAGATTAAGAGACGTCTTAATTCAAGTGTTCAAAATTATCAAAGGCATCGACAACATGAACTGTCGGCTACATGCGGGGAAACAGTTGCAAAATTATTGGTTAATCTTTTAATCACACGAATATAAGAATTTCTTCTTCAATCGAGTTGTCAACTTGTGGAATGGGCTTCCCCGAGACGCTGTAGGCTGCAGCACCGTTGATTCTTTTAAACTTCGCTTCGACAAATATCTTGCCTCAAACCCGTGACTGACTGCGTTTGTAAATGAATCACTTTTTTTCCCCTCAGATTCATCAAGGATTATTGCGTAAATAAATTACTAAGATGATACTCTCTTTTTCCCATATACACGAAAGATCACTTATAACTGTGGTATGTTACTAACCGAACTGTCCCGTTGCTTGATTTCCTATGTACTCCTTTGTACCCCCCCCCCCCCCCCCCGAGCTGATAGCATTATAACATAGACCTTGGTATACAGGTGTTCTTCTTCAGTACGTCAGTCAAGGCCACAACTAAAGGTCATCTGTGTTCCCTCTCTCTCTCTCTCTCTCTCTCTCTCCTTCAAGTTATCTCTCTATATCTTACTGGTCTTACTTGGAAGGTCAGATAGAATCACCACGGCCAACTCGCTATGCCGGTCTTCTGGTCCCTTTTCTCCCTCGTGTTTAGCCCCATTAGTTTTGAGATTATAAGACGTACGGCCCATTAGTTTGACGATTTTAACAACTTTCGCTATTAAGGTGTCAAGCTTTTCCTGGCGAGCGAAAGCGAGCCTGACATTTTAAGAAGAACCGGCCTTCGGCCGGGAAATTTGTCTACCGATTTTTTTTTTTAGACCTTTCGCCTCATTTCTTTGGCAGTTTCATATCGCGAGCCTTTAAATTAGGACGATGCAGCAAACTAATGGGGTGAAACGTCTTAAAATCACCAACCGACAATGGGGCGAGCAGCTGTAGTTACGTGTGAGGTGCAACGTCCTAAAATCACCAAATGCCATACGACCAAATGCCATAGCTGTGGTTACGTGTGTGATCCAGTAAGAGGCTAAACACCATCACCACTACTACTACTTACTGCTTAGCCACGTGGCGCACAGGTATGATCGAAACACCTGGGAGAGAGAGAGAGGCAGCTTGTGTGTGTGTTTGTCTGTGTGTGTGTGTGTGTGTGTGTGTGATATGATATATTATTAACCCCTTCAGTATCGGTGATGTCCTTTTAACTTTATTCTGGCTACTAGACGATATTACTCAGTTAAAAGGGGGCCTCCAGAAATTAACAGGCTTCAAACTATCTTACTTAACCCTGTTTACTACCACACATCCTTCTTAAACTGCATAAATTCGTCTAATTATAGCTAGACTACAATTTAAAAGGACATCAGCAGTTCAGATATGGTTAACCCGTACAATACCAGAGACGTCCTTTTTGTCATATGCTGGCAACTATTAGACGATTTTATTCAGCTTAGGAAGGATCCCTAGCAATAATAAGGCGGCATCACTATATCTCAACCAACCATTATAACCATCACATATCCTTCCTAAGCTGCATAATATCGTCAAACTATAGCTACAATAAAATATAGCACACGTCGCTGGTACTCAAAGGGTTATTTTTTGTCCTTAACCCTTTCAGTACCGGAGACTTCCTTTTAACTATTAGACGAGTTTATTCAGCTTAGGATGGATGTCTACCCGTTAAAAGATTAGGAACTATCTCCTTTTAGTTACCTTATACCCTTCCTAAGCTTCATAAAATCGTCTAAATGCAGCTGAAATTAAAGCAAAAAGACGTCGCTGGTACTTTAAGGGTTAACCCTTTCAGTACCAGCGACGTATGGTATATTATATTCTAGCTATATTTAGACGATATTATGCAGCTTAGGAAGGATCTGTGATAGTTAAAGGGGTTGATTGAGATAGTTCAAAGGCTTATAATTGATGGAGACCCTTTTTAAACTGAATAAAACCGTCTAATTGTAGCCAAAATAAAGTTTAAAAGACGTCGCTGGTACTCAAAGGGTTAAGGAAATCCGGTGAGAGTTTTTGTAATTAGTTTGGTTGGATTAAATTCAGTTTTATATATTTCTGGTTTAATGAGGTTTAGTTGGTAAATTTATGTTATGAACGAATATAAACATAATATTATGTGCGTTTGGTTAATTATGTGCGTTTGGTTAATTATGTGCGTTTGGTTAATTATGTGCGTTTGGTTAATTATGTGCGTTTTGGATGGTTCACTTTTTGTTCGATTTTTTCATGTATTTATTATTTTTCTAGTGTCCTCCCTAGACCTCCATTTTTTTTTTTTTTTTTTAATCCATTAGATCCCCCTTCTAGATTAATTTGTAAATTTTTCGGTAGAACAATATCCCGGCCGAAGGCCGGTTCTTCTAAAATTACAGGCTCACTATCGTTCGCCAGGAAAAAAATCGACACCTAAATAGCACGAATTTCACTAATGGTCTTAATATTGACAAGGAAATGGGGCGGAAGGTCTTAAAATCGACAAACTAATGGGTCAACATCTGAAAATCTGGAAACTATTGGGGCTAAACATGAAGGAGAAGGGGATCTAGAAAAACGACCCATCTCCCCTTAAGTTGGTATGTGGTCTGTTTTTGGTTAATGGTCGAAACACCTGGTAGAGAGAGAGAGAGAGAGTGTGTATGTGTGGTAGTAGTTTATATACCTTGGTGGTGATCAGTTGGATAGTTCCGTTTAGTGATGCGTTATTACTATGGCAATCGGTGTGGCATCTCGGTGAGTTTTGTGTGTGTTAGCAGTAGTAGTAGTAGTAGTAGTAGTAGTAGTAGTAGTAGTAGTAGTAGTAGGGCAATCGGTGTGGCATCTCGGTGAGTTTTGTGTGTTAGTAGTAGTAGGGCAATCGGTGTGATATCTCGGTGAGTTTTGTGTTTGTCAGTAGTAGTGGTAGTAGTAGTATTAGTAGTAGAAATAGTAGTAGTAGTGAAAGTAGCAGTAGGGCAATCGGTTTGGTAATTTGGTGAGCTGGGTGTGTGTTTGTGTGTTAAACGTAGTAATAGTAGTAGCAGCAGTAGTAGTAGTAGTAGTAGTAGTGTGGACATTTGGTGAGCTGTGTGTACTGTATGTGTGTGTGTTAAATGTAGTAGTAGTAGTAATAATAATAATAGTAGTAGTAGTAATAATAGTAGTAGTAGTAGTAGTAGTAAATGTCCGTGGTGGTGTACAGTTGGATAGGAACGTTCCGTTCAATGATGCGATATTGTTATAGCAATCGGTGTGGCAATTCGGTGTTTTGGGGTGGTGATTCCTTGCTTATAGTCTATCCATGTATAGAGGGACCTCGGTGACCCTGGTCTCTGGGTCTTCTCCTGGGTAACCTAGATGTGTGTGAATTTGTATTTTGTTTTTGTGTGTTCATTGTGTTATGTTGTGTTGTCCCTATTCTGGCTCTGTCTTGAGTCAGCCACCCCCCCAAAAAAAATAAAAAATAAAAGAGGGGAAAAAAAAACAAAAAGGGAAAAGTGGGGATTGGGCCTGAGTATATAGAATAAAATGCAGGCCTATAGTATAATATCCTCTTAACCCTTTCAGTACCGGTGCCGTCCTTTTAACTTTATTATGGCTACTATTAAACGATTTCATTCAGTTACAAAGGGCCTCCAGCAACTTACAGGCTTCGAACTATATCACATAACTCAGGAAATGCTAGACACCCCTAGGACTACCGAAAAATGTACAAATTTATCTTGGAGGAGGGTCTCTAGGGGGTGTTTTTTTTAAGTTTGATGTAGGTCTAGCGAGGTCACTAAAAAATAAATAAATAAATAGTTATACAGACCCAAAACATAACCACTACCCCATTAAGGCGCAACTACATACTGCGCACAGTGCGCAGTAACACTCATCGCTAAGGTTGAATATTTAAAAGTTACATCATTTATTGAAGGATTTAGTATCAATTTTATTTATATTATTGACCAACATGTGTGGCAATGAATCATGTACACTCGCCGACATAAGTTCTGTTCCTCTCTGTGATCTTATACGTGGAACTATAATGCTCGTGATTGAATGACGAGTGTAGTTTTTGTATGCAGTGGTTAACTCAGCTGATTAGTCAACTGGTAATTATAAGAAACCACGCTCGCAATTCATTCATACTAATTTCACTCTCCTACATAAGCTCAGGACGAGGAACAGAATTTATGTGGCCAACTGTACCGTGTATATACCAGGACGTTTTCATGTAAGTTTAATTTGGCTGTTGTTGTTGTTGTTGCTGTTCCCCAGGCTTCCTGGTCGAACAGCCCCAAGGCCCCAAGCAAGGCCAAGGCCATAACCGAGTGCCCCCACAGATCCCTCCCTGCCTACCACAATAAAGCCTGGGTGACTGTAATGCCCTCGAAAATGTCCCGCACCCACAATAATACTAACTCGAGTTGACGTCAGGTATAGCGTAAAATAGTCGTAGATGGTAAGTCCAATAAACTCATCACGTGATAACACCACGAGACTATCACCTGGTTCTTAAAAATCGGACTAAGGTTGCTATACTTTAGTACGTCCGTGGTAGTACAGTGGGTTAGCGCGCGGGCCTGGTGGTGATGGTTGGGTCACTAACCAGGGTTCGAACCCCACCCAAGGCATCTCAAAACCTGTGGGTTTTTAGGGGGGTTAAATTCCCTTCAGAGCTTCGTACCCCGCGCCAGGTACCAGGAAAAGTTGATCCTAAAGGTAGCCTGGGGATATTTCAGGAGACCATGAATTCCCTTCACACCCGGCATTTCATTACATCCTTCTTTAACTAGGCTAGTCCCTAGCCTATTTTAAGGTCGTAAGGTATCGTAGCTGTATTACCTCAGCAATCTCAATATTGTTAGGGTCCGCGTGATGGGTGCTCTATGTAGCGACCAGATCACGTTCCGTGACTGCCACCAATGAAATGCTGGGTGTGAAGGGAATTCATGGTCTCCTGAAATATCCCCAGGCTACCTTTAGGATCAACTTTTCCTGGTACCTGGCGCGGGGTACGAACCTCTGAAGGGAATTTAACCCCCCTAAAAACCCACAGGTTTTGAGATGCCTTGGGTGGGGTTCGAACCCTGGTTAGTGACCCAACCATCACCACCAGGCCCGCGCGCTAACCCACTGTACTACCACGGACGTACTAAAAGTATAGCAACCTTAGTCCGATTTTTAAGAACCAGGTGATAGTCTCGTGGTGTTATCACGTGATGAGTTTATTGGACTTACCATCTACGACTATTTTACGCTATACCTGACGTCAACTCGGGTAGTACATTATTGGGGTTGCGGGATATTTTCGAGGGCATTACAGTGACCGAAGCCACTCCATGGCAGGGAGCTAAGGAGGGCGCGGAAACGCCCGGGAAATCAAAGCCCCACCCAGGGCCTTGTTCCCCTCAGCAATTATGAAGAGAAAGTTGAGGGTCAAAGGAAAAATGTGACGCTTTGGCTTCCAATCTGCCAACCTCTAGGTTAGGAGATTGGGAGGTCAATCCACGGAAGAGACGCCGTCACCTGAGATCTAGAAAATATATAAGTAAAAGGAACAGTCAGAGTAAGCTATGGGTATGGCAGAGATCGCTCAGCTCTCACTCTGATAGACCAGCCCATCACCAACTTGGCTGTTAACCCTTTTAGTACCGGTGACGTCTTTTTTTTTTTTTTTTTTACTCTGGCTACTATTAGACGATTTTATTCAGTTTAAAAGGGGTCTCCAGCAATTAACAGACATAAGTTTGGCGATTTTAAGACCTTTCGCCGCCTCATTTCTTTGTATATATAAAGACCTTTCGTGCCATTTAGCTGTCGATTTTTTTTCCGGACGAGTGGGAGCAAAACTGTAATTTTAGGAGCAATTGAGAGCCAATATCCTGGTATGTTAGAGGTAATTTAGGTGTGATGGAAAAAATTTGGTGTGCTTGTATTCTAGCCATATTGCGACGATTTTGTGCAGTTTCAGAAGGATCTGCACTTCATCTTATTCATTCACGCCATTCATCTTATCTTCACTTCATCTTATCCTCCTCCTACAGACAAGCCTGGGTCTGGTGCGGCCGAGTGCTGTGGTGGTGACCCAGAGACACGGGTCGGGGGGCGTCCACTGTACCACCTCCTCCTCCAGCATCTCCAGTACCTCCTCCTCCAAACTCCAGGGTCTCTCCTCAGCTCTTACTATCCGGATGCCCCCGTCGTCAGCACTAGCATCCACGTCCTTCACCACGTCATCACCCTCCTCTTCATCAGCAGCTGTTCCTTCCTCCTCCTCTAGTGACTCGGGTAAGCTCGCACTTCAACTAAAATGGTAGAATAAATAGTAAGATAGTTCTATTTTCTAATTGTTTTCTTTCATCCATGACCCCATTCTTTTTATTGCCGAATCCTTGGCTTTCGCTAAGGCCAGCCCTATGAGAGTTACATGTTGTAACTCAGTGGTCTGGTTAAACTATTCATCAAAACAAAATCTATTTTCTAATTTTCCTGTTGATTACCATGTCAGTTTATCCATTCTGCATTGAAAAGATGAATCCTGTCCCTTCTAAGCAATTTTTTCTCTCTTAAAAAATAGGCTAAGTAGTTTAGATACAAGTAGCCTAGTAAGGATCATTATATCTGTTGTTGCTTGCTTTCCCTTGTACTCCTTGTAAAATCATCAGAGTATTGTAAGTAAAGTATCACTTATAGAAGTTATAGGTAGCGCCAACAAACTTGACAATAATCTTGACCCATTAACGTCTTATAACTCGAAATGAATGAAAGCAATCGGGCTGACGTTTCTATAATTTGGGAAGAGTCCACCAGTTTGCTCTAGTCCCTTTTGAGTTACAGAGAGGTCAAGGATCAAGATTATTGTCAAGTTCGCTGACGCTACCTATAGCTTTGCCCTGTTCATTATAGGTCAGAAATCTTGACTCTTAACCACTGTACCTCTAAAAAGGACTAGCGTAATCGAGTTCATGGTCCTACCAATTGGGAAGAGTCTGCTAGGGAATATGTGTGGAGATTTACAGCCCATTTCCTACAGCCCTTTTTGAGTGACAGAGGACGGAGTTGAGGATTTGTGGCCTCCGTATAATGAACAGGCTATAGGACTTTCTGTTGTGCTCTAGTTCACTGGACATAATCCTGGCCTTTGTCTTGAAATCCGTCTGACAATCCTGGATTTGGTCTTGGTGTTGGGTCGGGGAGATTGCCTTTACAACCTCCCCCCCCCCCATATGTTCTGTTATTGGTGTGTTGGTGGTGTAATTGTTTAGATGCTTATGTTCTGGGTGTGGTGTCCCGAGTTAGAATCCCGGGAGGACCATATGCATTTATTAGTTTATTCAAGTACATTGGGGTTTGTAATGGAGGATTAATGTTAAGAACGGGGTGTTACTTAATTATCACGTTAATTAGTTGACTTTGCATCTCCTAATCCTTCACTTTCCTCAGGGTGCTACTTTCCTCCGACGCCCCCCTCCTGTTCGAGCAGCGACAGTGAGTGTGGGGGCCAGTCCCCCGCCCGTACCCTGCCCCTGTACGAGACCCTCACCCCCCAGTTCTGCAACCCCCGCAAGGCACCGTCCAGGGTCCTCGTCTCCACCCGTAACCCCATCAACACGCCGCTCATATCATCACAACCGGTACGTAGAGGGACATTTGTTTAATATATATAATGTTTTTCATTTAATTATTATTATTTTTTTTTTTGTATGTATTTATTTATTACAGATAGAAGCAAAAGTTATTCAACATTGCATTTTAATCTTAGAAATAGCTGTATAAGTTCATCCTATGACTTAATTTCCTTCAAATAAAGTTATATACCGATACAAATTAAGACGCAGTGGGATTTTGAGCCAGCGAGTTACGTTTATGGAAGAAAATTATGTACCACCAATTTGGTATATATTTATTGTTATGTTCCAGAAGGGGGCAACCGGTGCCATCAACCTGACAGAGGAGGAGAAGAGAACACTGCTCTCCGAGGGCTACAACGTCCCCGCCCGCCTCCCCCTCACCAAGGCAGAGGAAAAATCACTTAAAAAGATCAGGAGAAAGATAAAAAATAAGGTAAAGTAGCCTACACTCGTCAATTTAATTTTCTGAATGTAACCCAAACGAGATACTACAGTGCTTACTCTTAATATACTTTTAAGCTCTTTTTTTTTTCTTTTTTTTTTCTTTTTTTTTCTTTTTTTGTCAGACGCCATAATTCCCGAGAAGGGGTGGTCATGAACATTAGGTGTTTGTCACAAATTGCTATGTCAAGTTGCACGGGCTTGACATCTACCAATAACATTTTGATAGTACGGCTTCGAACTGCTGACCCTTTGATCAGCAGCCGATGCTCTACTGACTATGCCACGGCTCTAGCTCATTAAATAATTTCCTTTGGACAGATATCTGCACAGGAATCTCGACGAAAGAAGAAAGACTATATGGATGCCCTGGAGCGGAAGGTGGAGAAACTAAGCTCGGAAAACATGGAATTCAAGCGAAGAATTGACGTCCTCCAGAACAACAACTCCCAGCTGATGATGGAGCTACAACGGCTACAAGTCAAAGTGGAAGCCCAGGAGAAACATCGGATCCGCTCCTCACCCATCGCAACACTCCTCTCTTAGGATCATAGATGGTTAGTTGTTGTTGTTGTTTTATTTTTGTTACTTTTTGTTTTATAGGTTTTATTTTTTTATTTATTTCTATATTTATTTATTCTTTATTTTTTTATTTATATATATATTTGTTTTTTATGTGGATGAGGGAGACAAAAGGCAAAACTACCTGTGGCGAGTGCCTCCCCCAGAGTTGAATGAGTGATAGGGCCCAAATCAAGTAATGTTCGAGCTGGTTTGGTTGGTTGATTATGCTGCATTTTGACAATTTATTCAGGCTATCATAAAACAATTGTATGCAGCTTAGGAAGTATCTGAGGCAATTAAAAGGGTAAAGACTGTCTCAGTTAACCCTCTGACCTCCATATACCCTTCTTAATCCGAACAAAATCATGTAATAATTGCCAGAAAATCTATAAGACATGCATCATCGTATCTTGAAAGGGTTATGTTTGCAGTAAATAAAGGATAGTGTTAATTCTTTGTCTGTTTAGCATGTGAAGGCCCACTGCTATGTTATTGTCCTTGTCCTGCAAGGTTTATTATACTTAATATATTGTATATTTGGGGGCAAGAGGCTAGGAATCCTCCTCCCCTTGTATAATTCTCCTACTCGACGAGACAGAGAAATGGGAAAAGGAATGCAAAACTGGTCCTGGACCCTGTCTCGGTAATCTTTTAAGGGGGTATGGGCCGTTTTTTTTGGTCTATTAATTCAATTATTCTTATATTTCTTAGTTTCTTCGCTAGACCTCCATCAAGCTTAGATAAACACCCCCTAGACCTCCCTTCAAGATTAATTTCTACTGTACATTTTTCGAGTTCTTTTGCCTTTATAATGTTTCGTCCCAATTTTGGTTTGTTTATTTTGCAAGTTTTTAATTATAATTATGTAGAATAGATGTGAGCTAACCACAGCATCTCTTTTATTACAGGAAAGCTGAGAAGTGGAGTCAAAGCTCATCCATTCCATGTGATGATTCCCGTCTATCACCGCCCCCCGGAGTAGACGACCCTCGATGGATCTTTCGTTCCCAGTGCCTTGTTGACGCCCCGCCCGGTGGCATTAATAGTATTATTATTTTTACCTGAGTAGGAGCATAAGGAGGGGGTGGTCTCGAAGGAAGTAGGTCAGTGCAGCCACATTCCTAAGCGGCCACAACCAAAACTATTAAAATAATGTAGAAAGGGTTGACCGAATGACTATAAACACCATATGAGGAGGAGCACTTTAATGGCAACGTTTCGTATAATAGCCTGTCGAAGCTATAATAATGCGAAACGATGTCTTTAAAAGTGCTCCTCCTCATATGGTCTTAATTTTCACAATCAGAACGGCCACGACAACCAAAATGGCTTCAGTATGCGACCGAACCGGTTGAGGCATGGTACGCCTAGGTCTGGTTTGGCCACGTTAGCTTAGATTAATTCACGTTTGTTTAGGATAGGTTAGGTTACATTAGATCGTTGAAGTCATATTAGGTTTGGACACTTTGGCCTTTGTGGTTGTGGCCATCCAGGAGTGCGGACGTATTGACCTGAAACTGTCTCGAAGCATTCCAGGAGAGAGGCTGAGGAGGAGAAGAAGGAGGAGGAGGAGGCGGAGAAATTGAAGACATAAAACGCTCACACTGGCAACACCCTCCATCAATGTACAGTTGTAGACAGGTGGACCAGGTACATGTGGTTTGAACGGGTGGCTGAACATAAAGCTTTTTGGATTTACCTCCACAGGGATAAAGTAAATAGCAAAATAGTGGTGGAACTGCCATCCGGGTGAGGGCTTCTCTGGGTCTGCTCCTTCAGAGCTAATGGTCTTAATCCGCTCGGTGGTAATGGTATTGTGGAGTGGGGCAGTGGGGGCATGTCTGAGACCCTGGAGGCAGTTTCTGCCATAGACATCCCTTTTGGGATGCTCCCTCTGGAAGCAAGGCTTTTGATTTATGTATATACCCAGAGTGAGGTTTGGCATCCTCTACCCAACCTTAGCCGTTTCTGTCTGTCTCTTTAACTGTCCTACTTTTCCTTCTGGGGGAAGGGGGCTACGAATCCCCCTCCCCTTGCAAAATTCACCTACTAAACGAGACGGAGAAATAGGCGAGGGAACGCAAAAGTGGTCCCGTACCCTCTATCTCGAGTCGGCCACCCTTAGCTATGGGGTATGTGCCTGAGTACATACATACATACATATAAGTTAACTATGAAAGGAAGAGCTTACATAGGTGCATATAAGTTGTTAGAAATTATTAAAGCCATCCATAAATAATTACACTATAAAATATGCCTTGGTGGTGGAATATTGAGCCAAATCTCTCCATCACACATGTCTACTTCACCTGTCTACACCTGCACGTACCAAGACTTATTATACAGTTAGGTTTTAGGTTGTTAAAGAGTTATTAAGAGTTTAAATCTGTTGACTGTTTTTGAGTGTGTTATACAGAATTTAAATAAACTTGTACAATAATACCCGGATGATTACAATATTCTCGTGTATGATTAATGTGTCTTACTAAGTTTATAACGAGACTGAAGGCGGTGTTAGACGAGCGATCTTTCCGTCAATTTCTACGAGCATTTGTAGTCTGGCAGGCTTAAAATTGTCAGTTACATCGGAAATCTGCCACCTAACATAATCTACCATCAGTCTAGTTTCCGATCCCAATGTGAAAAAGACTCAAAATATCAAGAGAAAAAAATTGCTCATCGAAAATTGCCGGAAAAAGCGCTCGTGTGATACCGGCCTAACTCTTTTAGTACCGAGGACATCCTTTTCATCCTATTCTGGCTACTATTAGATGATCTTATTTAGCTTAGGAAAGATCTGTGGTAGCTAAAAGGATTTATTAAGATGATCTGTAGCCTTTTTCATTGTTAAAAGTCCCTCCTGAGCTGAATAAAATCATATAATGGTTACCTGAATACAATGAAAAGGATGTCACCGGTACTGATGGGTTTAATTAAAGGAACTTCGATAAAATGACAGAACGAATCGAAACACCACTTGAGGAGGAGCACTTTATTTATTAAGTGGAGATGGGTTGTTTTTCTGGTCCCCCTTCTTCCTCATGTTTAGTCCTATTTGTTTTGAGATTAAAGATGTTCGGCCCATTAGTTTGGCGATTTTAACACCTTTCGTCGGCTGCCAGCCGTCAGTAGATAAATCACTCCCCATTCCTAGCGACGGCTGAAAGCCGTCGGTATTATACGGTCCTTGTAACTGCCAGTATCAGGCAGTGGCTGGTACCATGACTTGTAAACACTGTTCTAAGGAATTGGCAACACTTCTTAGGTTGGCTGCAAGCTTTCACAGGCTGTCTGGGTCAGTGTTTCATCAACTTTTAAGGTGGGAGGTTGTTATATCTTTCCTCTGAAGCCATTTTGGCCACATTGCTTGGTACTGGGGGGTACATCTATGGTACAGTAGGGGTTAACAATGTTTCGCAGATAGCCTCTTCTGTCCAGGACCTGAATGTAGCTATCTGCCAATTAGTGTCAATAAAGTGCTCCTCCTCTCATGGTGTGTGTATTCGTGTTGGAGATTCTATGGTACTTAATTTGTTATAGGGCATTAATCCTAAAACTTGTATCTCTACCTGTGAACATTATGGCAAATCTTGAGGGAAAACTGATAAGAACATACAGTGGTCCCTCTCATTTGGCGATTTCATTAGTCTCGCCAAACCATCGCCAAAAGTGAATTTCGCCAAACACGAATAGTACTTTAAATGGGAAAATTATCCATTAGTCTTTGACGATGCCCGAGTTCACCCTTTTGGCCTCCATTTTCGTACTTTAACTGCTTAAAAACAAAGACATTATACATGAAACATTAACAATAATAAAAAAGACAATAGATAATTGATTACATATTTTATTTCTCTTGAATTATTTAGAGTTAGGCCTGGTGAGACGAGTGAGTGTGGTGGTTGTGGACGCTGTGGGCGGTGCATTCTGGGCCGACGTCATTCCGTGACGTCAGCATTCTCGCCAAAAGTGCATTTGAAGCGCCAAATTCGGATTCTGGTACCATATCCAACCTATCGCCAATACTGTGTTTCGCCAAGCTGAAACTCGCCAAGCGCGAGGGACCACTGTACTGATTTTTAAGAGTTCTGCCCAGACTTGATCTCAAGAGTAAATCACAACAATCGAAATGGATTAACGTAAAATGTTGTCAATAAGACAATTATTTTCTTCAAACTAAAGGCTAAATGAATATATAAACAAATAGACCCCCCAAAATAGCCACTGTCCTCTTAAGTTACAACGGGGTGAGAGGCTTATGACATAGTAATTTGGCCCTGTGAAGATTATGATGCATTTTGACCATTTATTCTGGCTATTATTAGACGATTATATTTAGATTAGGAAGGGTATGTGGAAGTCAGAGGGTTACTTGAGACAGTCTTTACCCTTTTTCTTCCCACAGATCCTTTGTAAGCTGTATAAAACTGTCTAATGATAGCCAGAATTAACTGTTAAAACGCGTTATGATCCTCACAGGGTTAACTTAGTCTTCGAAGATTGTGACGCATTTTGATAGTATATTTTGGCTATCATTAAATGGTTTTATACAGTTTAGGAAGGGTCTGTGGGAACTATAAGGGTAATGACCACCTCAATTAACCCTCTGACTTCCATATACCCTCTAAGCTGAATATAACCACCTATTAGTAGCCAGAAAACATATAAGAAATCGCTTAATCAGATCTTGTACGGGTTGAAGATTGCTTTCATCGCAACTTGATGTGAATAAAGCCGGTGTCACACGAGCGATTTTTCCGTCAATTTTTACGGGCAATTATAGTCCGTCAGCTTCAAAATTTAAGTTCCGTAAGAAATAAACTATATTACATAATCAACCGTCGATCGAGTTAATGATGCCAACGCCTCAAATTAGTACGAGAACAAAATTAATCATCGAAGTTTTGGCCTACTTGGTATAATTTTACAGCATCAACGTTCATGATCTGTCCATTATGTTGAGATGTGATATCGTAAATGCTTCGAGTGTCCGGGTTTAGGAGCGTAAACCATTAGTGCCTTATTTACCCCTTCTGTACCGGTGATGTCCTTTTAACTTTGTTCTGGCTACTATTAGACGAATATACTCAGTTTAAAAAGGGCCTCCAGCGATTAACAGGCATCGAATTATCTCACTTAACCCTTTTTACTACCACAGATCCTTCTTAAGTTACACAAAATCGTCTAAATATAGCAAGAATAAAATAAATAAGACAACGCCGATACAGAAGGGGTTAACCCCTTGAGGACCATACAACGCGTTTTTGACAGTTTATTCTGGCTGTCATTAGACGATTCTATACAGCTTAGGAAGGTTCTGTGGGCTTTAAAAGGGTAAAGATTGTCTCAATTAACCCTCCGACTGCCATATACTCTTCCTAAGTTAAATAAAATCGTTTAATGATGGTCAGAATCAACTGCCAAGGTGCGTCAAAATCCTTAGTTAGGAGTTAAAATAGTTTAGCACGCCAAACCGAACGGAAAAGCGAAATATTTGACAACCAAGAACTGAAACACATTGCTTCACTATATTCCGTTCATTGTAAGGTGGCCATAAATTGTGACCCCTGAACCTCTGTAACTCAGAAAGGGCTAGAGCAAACGGACTGTAAATTCCCACACCTATTCCCTGGTTGACTCTTCCCAAATGGTAGAAATATTAGCTCGATCACTCAAGTTGTTTGTGAGTTATAGAGGTTAATGTTCAAGAGCTTTGGTAGAATTATTAGCTCGATCACTCGTCGTTTGTGAGTTATAGAGGTTATGGTTCAAGAGCTTTGGCCTGCTTATTTGGAACAGGGTAGTCTATTCGCTGTAAGTAGGGGAGAAATCATGACCTCTCTCCTCTGTAACTCAAAAAGGGCTAGAGCATATTGGCTGTAAATTTCCACATCTATTCCTTGACTGACTCCTCCCAAATGGTAGACATATTAGCTTGATTACTCTAGTAGTTATTGAGTTACAGAGGTTAGAAGTCATGATTTATCGCCTACTTACAGCGAATAGACTATAGTACCGAGTGAGATAATAGCGTACTTCATGTGGCGCACTGGCCCGCCCCTCACACATGGCAATATATTTTTATAATGTGCAATACAATGTTATATTTTTCCTCAGCAGAGTGTTGTAGATTCTCGATACAGCCGCTATTAAGGCAACATGTGCAAAACCACTGCTGAAATGTCGCCTTTAAGGGGAAATTTTAATCTTATTTTTGTAATATTGTTTTTTTTAGTTTCCTCCCTAGACCTCCATCAAGCTTAGAAAACACCCCCATTCAAAATCAACAGGAGGAACATGGGAAAAATTTATCTAGAAGGGCGATGTTTTATTAAGCTTGATGGAGGTCTAGCGAGGAAACTAAAGAATTAAGTAATATATAAATAAATCGACCAAAAAATTAACCCTTCCCCCTTAACCTACCCACTAGTTTGTTAATTTCTGTCGTTAGTATTTCACTTTTTTTTATTTATTTATTTTTTTATTTTTTTTTATAAATAGCTTAACTCTTGTGCCGGTGAAGTCCTTTGCATTACAATCCTATAGCATGTATTAGACCATTTTTTTCATCTTAAGAAGGACGTCTACCCATTAAAGAAAAGACTACGGACTATCTCCATTAATCCTTTTAGCTACCATATATCTTTCCCAAGCTTCATATAATTGTCTAAATATAGCGGAAATCAAATCAAAGACAGGTCGCCGGTACTGAAAGGGTTAAATTATAAATCCCATGAATATAAGAAGCCCCGGACCAGTTGGAAATGTTGCCAACTGTACATAGGTTCCTGGCGAGCGATAGCGAGCCTGTAAATTTTAGGAGTAATCGGCTTTCGGCCGAGACAATTTTCTATCGAAAAATGTACAAATTTATCTAGAAGGGGGGGTCTAGGGGGTGTTTTTTTTTAGCTTGATGGATGTCTAGCGAGGAAATTAAACATGAATATATAATTAGACCAAAAAATATACCCTACTGACTGATGGCTTTCGTATATATATGTATATATATATCAGTTTTTGCATTAGTCATGTATAAATGTACAAAGTGGTTTTTTATTATAAGTTTGGAGCATTTATTCTGAAATAGTGTCCTTGTGTGTGTTTTTTTCATAAATAAAGACAGGAGAGCAAAATAAGGGGGGGGGGGGCACAATAATTCCACCATTCTGCGCCCGTAGCTTTTTATTATTATCTTTATTATTATTATTATTATTATTATTATTATTATTATTTTTAATATTATTATTTTTATCATTATTATTATTATTTTTATTTTATTGTTTTTTTGTAGATAGAGTGAATAATCTTGTGAATTATTGTGTATTCGCGTTTTCTAGGGGGAGAGTCGTCACAGCTGATTTTTAACCCCTTGAAGATCATGACGCATTTTGACAGTTTATTATACAATTTTATTATCCGCTCATGGCCGAGTGGTTACGGTGTTTAACTCTCCAAAATATACCTGGGGTGAGTGGGTTCGAATCCTGGTCAAGATACCTCTCTCCCAACTTAGTAAGTATCTGTGGGAATTAAGAGGGTAAAGACTATCTCATTCAACCCTCTGACTTCCTTATGCCCATCCTAATCTCAATAAAATTGTCTAATAATAGCCAGAAAAACAGAGAAGAAGTGCATCATCGGTCCTCAAGGGGTTAAGTTAAGGGGTTAGTGCCTGTTTTTTGGTATATTAATTCATATATTCATTTATTTTTTAGTTTCCTTGCTAGACCTCCCTCAAACTCAGAAAAACACCCCCTCAGGATATTTTTTACATTTTTCGGGAGAAAATTTGGCCGAAGCCGAACGCCGACTCCACTTATAATTACAGGCTCGCTATCGCTCGCCAGGAAAAAATCGACACCTAAATGGCGCGATAGGTCTTGAAATTGATAACGAAATGGAGCTAAAGGTGTTAAAATCGCCAAACGTCTTAAAATCTCAAAACTAGTGGGACTAAACATGTAGGAAAAGAAGGTCCAGAAAAACAGCTAACCCCCCTAAAGGTGTTCATTGGCTTACGCTGACATTATATACACGAAATATGTAAAATATGCCTTAGTTCCGTTTGGGAGATCGTTGGAGAGCTTCCTTGAGTGCACCTTTATTTTCCTCCGTTTTTTATGAGTATCTTAAGTGCAATTTTTATTACTATTTTGTACATGATTTTGTTGTCTCCATTTTCCGTCCTGCTGCAGAAGGCGTGATGTGCGTACATTACATGCGCGTACAGGCGATTTTAATAGTTAGCTGAAACATTGATGATAAGTATTGTTGAGTATAGAGAGAGGAACACTAACTTAAGTCTTCTACCATGCAAAAACAAATTATCAACAGTTACTGACAAATATTTGTGAGCTCTTGGATTTTCTTTATGCAAATATCTTTTATTTAGATTGATGTTCAGATCAAATCAGTGTTTGGTTTTTTTATTGTGTAGAAACACAGAGTTAATGTCTCTCTCCCTATTTTTTGCACAATTTATCCTCCAGTTTGTCAGCGAACTTATGATAGTGACTGTACAAGAAGCGAATGTGACGCATATGGGTATCGAGCCCCAGCCAAAGTTCAATGTATGTGTGTGTGTGTGTGTGTGTGTGTGCGTGCGTGTGTGTGTGTTATTGTGACGGGAGCTTGGGTAGGAGTGAGCAGAGAGAGGAAGAGAGAGTGTAATAATAATAATAATAATAATAATAATAATGATAATGGTTCTACGATTCCTGTTAATTACTATTTATGTAATTTAATATTTAACTTTGCTATTTGTACAGCTGCTTTCAATTATGTAATGTGATTCTGTCCTGAATTTGCACTATTGTTTGAACCAGATATATGGATTAAGCTATTATATATATATATATATATATATATATATATATATATATATATATATATATATATATAGAATTTATATACTGTATATATGTAAATATATATACTGTATATATATATATAAGATTTGAGAACTGCTAGTGGTCTGTCCCATATTTTATGTCAATTTATGTAAACTTAATATTATATTATCTCTTAATTTTAAATCTACCTTAATTTCCGTCTTAATTTTAAACAAGAAACGTTTTGTCCCAACAGATATAATTATGGAGTAGGCCAGGATGATTTTTTTTGTTTTTATTTATTTTTTGTGTTAGGTTAGAAGATATTGTTTGAAGAATGGTATATCGTACAGTTGGCCACATAAGTTCTGTTCCTCTCCGTGAACTTATACGTGGAAATATAGTAGCGCATGATTGAATTACGAGTGTAGTTTCATATGCAGTGGTTAACTCATCGGATTAGTTAACCACTGCATAAGAAACTACACTCGTAATTCAATCATGCGCATTGTATCTCCATGTATAAGATCACGGAGAGGAACAGAACTTATGTGGGCTCCTGTAGGCTACATGGTTTCTCTGCCTCCTCCTCCGCTCCTCCTGCCCCGCCTCTCTCTCTCTCTCACCAGAGTGACGTAATACACACAACAGATTGATCAAAGTGTTTTATTATCCTAGCGTTTAGAAATTATTAACCTATGCAGTACCGGTGACATCCTTTCTGGTGGTGGACACAGCAGCTGACAAAGCTAGGTCAGAGTTGAATGTCTGGTACCTGGACGATGCTACTTTGGGTGGGTCTGTAGAGAATGTCCTAACCGATCTAAACAACATCATAACTGTCCTCGGCCAGGCTGGGCTAGAGGTAAATTACACCAAATGTGAACTTGTCCTCCTCTCCTCAACCACGCACATGAAGAAAGAGAACACACTTGGGCTCAATTCCGAGGTGCATTGCCAGGTGTATGGATCCTTCAGGAGCACCAGCAAACCCTCTTAGGTTCCCCACTTACTCTGGCAGCAATCCCACCATCACTTCAAGGTAAAAAGGAGGAGCTTCAACGTCTTGTGAGCCGCTAGATACACATCGATACCCACTCAGCTCTGGCCCTTCTCAAGAACTGCTTCTCCATCCCAAAGCTCCAGTACCTTTTACGCACATCGATGACTTACATGAACACTGGCGGCCTCCAAGAATTAGACAACATAATCCAAGAAGCAGTGACCAGTATCGTCACCAACGTGGACTTTCAAGATAAGACCTGGGCACAAGCCACTCTCACTGTCTGCCTCGGGGGTGGCCTGGGGATACGGAAAGCCATGGTTATTGTCTCCCCTGCCTTTATCTCTTCCCTTATCGCAACCAACGACCTCGTAGTGTCTATCCTTTCTTCTCAACCCGGAATGACACTTGATGAGGACGTAGCAGAAGCGATTAACACCTGGAAGGAACGTACAGGAGCAGAGGAGGAGCCTCAGGGTACCTGCAGGAGCAAGCAGAAAGAGTGGGATACCATCTCAGCGAAGAAAACACAAGAAAGTCTCCTAACCAACTCGGATCAGGTTGCTAAAGCATGCCTCCAGGCAGCCGCCCATTTGGAGAGTAGCTTGTGGTTATCCCACCTCGTGGAACTCACTTGGATGCTGAAGCGCTCCGGGTTGCCATCGCGCTCAGAGTGGGTGCGTCAGTTTGTCACCCACACAGCTCTCGTGTGATAGCGGCTTAAGTAGAGTAAATATCGTCTATTGATAGCCAGAATAAAGAATAATGTTAAAGGGTTAATAATAGAGCCCAGTGATTTATGTGTCCTTTATTATACACGGCATATATACTGTACCTGTATATACATCAAACATGAAATAAAATTATAATTAGTTTACAACCATAAATTCATAACAATAGGAAGTCATAGATTCAAACCTGACAGATTGAATAGAGGCCATAATACAATAATTCGCCTATGTGGCTTGGGGACCACAACAGTTTATTGAGAACATTTAAGATTATACAAAAAAATATATAGTAATAAATAAAAGAAAAACAAATCTGTAGGCTACCAGCGACGCCCTTTTCATTAAGATGGGCGAGGAAGCGAAAATGTAAATAATTCATTATTCAAGCCTAAATATATTATGATGGCAAAACATAACAGTTAACCTAAAGAATTATTATTAAAGAATTAATATATGCACGTCTAAAGCTACATTCATTAAGGGGAGATAAGCCGTTTTTATGTTCCCCCTTCATCATGTTTAGCCCCATTAGTTTTCAGATTATACGGCGTTCGGCCTATTAGTTTGGCGATTTTAAGGCCTTTCGCCTCATTTCTTTGTCAATATTAAGACTTTTCGTGTCATTTAGGTGTCTATTTTTTCCTGGCGAGCGATAGCGAGCCTGTAATTTAAGAGAAACCGGCCTTCGGCCGGCACAATATTCTATCGAAAAATTTACAAATTTATCTTGAAGGAGGGTCTTGGGTAGGTGTTTTTTAAGCTTGATGGAGGCCTTGGGAGGAAGCTAATAAAATGATAATACAAAAACATATAAATGAGCAAATACGCTCATCCCCACCTTAAACATTGACAAAATGGTTGTATAAGACTTAACCAGAAATATAAATATGTTAATTTTATAAAGTATTCGTATAGGCCTACTGTATATCTATATTTGTTTATGCTCGATGTAAGAATAACTATACTCCGTTTTCTTCCAGCTGATGGTAAATTACCGATTTATCAACCCTTCTGGATTATTAAGCCAGCACACTGAAAGTCAAGAATAGCGTCAGGACTGGAGCCCCCTTTTTGAGAACTCCAGTCCCTTACCCTATTACGTTGATTGTCTAGCGAATTATGTTGCTAATAATGAAAACTTGGCACTAATATGAAGCAGAGACATAGTGGTTTCTGATCAAGCCTTCTGTACCTGCAACATCTCTTTAATTTTAATCTGGCTACTATTAGATGGTTTCATTCTGTTTTAAAAGGGCCACCAGCAATTAATAAACTTCAAACTATCTCACTTAACCCACTGGACCCCAGCGACGTGCCTTATGCGTCGCCTATGTATGTAACGCACAGTCCCAGCGACGCAATGGTTGTGTCCGCCTTAATTACTCTTGTCCTATGGCACCTAGAGGGTTCAGATATGTATGGGAAATACTTTAGGATCCCACGGAACAATACAGATGGTTGGCAACCCTCCAAGTATAGCCGCGTGCGTGTGGGCGTGCGCGGGAGTAGTTTTCCAGTATTTTGGCTACCCATCACCCCATGTTAATTGTGATTTTCCCCCGCCCCCCAGGACCCCCAAATGACCTAGGTGAGCGGTTTTATGTTGTTCCTTCATCCCATGTGTTTTCAGGAAAAAATAAAATAAACAAATTGACAAGTGGCTGGTCCTGGAGTGTACTTTTTTCATAAAATTGCTTGGGGTCCAGTGGGTTAACTGTTTATACTACCACAAATCCTTCTTAAACTGCACAAAATCCTCTAAGCATAGCTAAAATACAATGAAAATATGTCGCCGGTACAGAAGGGGTTAATTATCGAGAAATAATTTGTTAAGGGGCTCAGTTTACCGCCAGCTGAAATAAGTCCGACTAAAGTATCATACAGCGAATAGTGTAACTAGAGCAAGCCCGTGAATAAATCTGTCTATATACAGTATATATTTCAAATAATGTATACCCTGCCTATCATTTAAGAGGGAAGGGTTTAGTTTGTGGCCAATTGTTTTCATATATATATGTTTTCTTAGTTTCCTCCCTATACTTCCATCAAACTTTAAAAAACACATCCCCAAGATCCCCTTCTAGATATATTTGTACATGTCCAGGCCTTCAGCCTGAGCATTTTGCTACCGAAAAATGTACAAATATATCTAGAAAGGGGATCTTGGGGATGTTATTTTTATTTATTTTTTATTTTATGGAGGTCTAGGGAGGAAGCTGAAAAATAATAATATAAATACTTGAACAAATCGACCAAAAACCAAACCCTTCCCTCTTAAGAATCATCCAGGGAAGGGGTAGAGTATCCCCCTCCCCAAATGCTTGAACCTAGCACGAAATCAGCACCACAAATTATTAGCATATATTTCTTGAACAATTGTGAAAATATCAACTTTGAATATTCCTAATGATAGGTGAAAAAACAATGCAGATTTTGTCCAGTGCGATGGAATCTCGCGCGGGACAATCCCCCGGAGAAGAGGTCGGAGGGTGAGTGCGGCTATGCGCTAATATAAAATCCATTATGCATAAATTTGGCACAGTATGTTGTTGATTGCACTCTTCACAATAGAGGTTAGACAGACAATTGTATGCAATGATGAGTTCAGAAACTTTGTTAAAATTATGTTTTAAAAATTGACAATGCATATAAACACCATGTGAGGAGGAGCACTTTATTGACAACGTTTTGCATATAATTTTGATAGATACGTTGTCAATCAAGTGTTCCTTTTCATATGGTGTTTATATTCAGAAAGTTTATTTGATCTATGAGTATTCTTCAGACCTAATATGTATATTATGTATGTACTGTATGTACAGGTATATATGTATGTGTTTATGTATATATGTATGTATATATATATGTAGGTATATATGTATGTATGTATATTGTATGTACTCAGGCACATACCCAATAGCTGGGAGTGGCCGACTCGAGACAGAGCCCGAATAGGAACAACATAACACACTAAAAACAAATAATAATAAATTTATAAAACAGAAATTACATACTCATATAATATAATACTTAAAGTGTCATTTCAACCCTGTATATTATTATTATTATTATTATTATTATTATTATTATTATTGTCACCTAGATACCAATTCATGATTCTATATACTGGATTGTTGTTTAGGAAGGAATGTCTAACAATTTCATATATTTTTGTAATGACCGTCACCAGCTATAGCATAATTTATACGGTACAAATCATATATTAAATTTAGTTGATTGCAAAATATAAAATGACAATATGTATGAGAATCGAAGTAAAACCAGTATTTGTATTCAATATTGTTTGGGTCGCAACTATCTATCTACATTTAAGGGGAGATGGGTCGTTTTTCTGGTCCCCCTTCTCCCTCATGTTTAGCCTCATTAGTGTTTACAATTTAAGAGAGACCCTTGGAGGTAGATATAAAGACATGTATATGACACTTTAGAAACATTGATCAAGTTCATAGTTTAGAGCACATTGTAAGGATAGTTCATGGTTTAGAGCACATTGTAAGGATAGTTCATGGTTTAGAGCACATTGTAAGGATAGTTCTAAGTGGCGTTGGGTCACTTGGGTGGCTTAGCATAATCTAACACTAAACAAAACAAAATACTGGGCAATTTTACTATTACGGACTAATTTGTATGTATGTATGTATATACTCAGGCACATACACCATTGCTGGGGGTGGCCGACTCGAGACAGAGCCCGAACAAAAACCTTTAAAGTTCCAATTCTTAGGTTCCGGGACCACTTTCGCGTTCCCTCGCCCCTTTCTCTGTCTCGTTGAGTAGGAGAATTTTACAAGGGGAGGAGGATTCCTAGCCCCCTCCCCCCAATTTAACTAAGGTAATTATATCGCCACTTAAAATCTCGTGTTTGATGGTGAAAACCTTAACAAATAAAATGTGCATGGTATTTTCTTGAATTAAACAGAATTCTTGCCTAGATAACTTAAAACTTCTAGAGGGAAAATGATCTTCGCCTTAGAGAATATATATGATATGATTTATAGGCTTCTTATAGTTAATTAATTATCTTTATTGGTTGATATAGGCCTTATAGGTATAATAATATTCATCAACAATTAATAACGATAGACTAATTAATATATAATATAGTCAGGTGACGAAGATTTTGATATTGTTAACTTAATATTTATTGGAATTCTTCAAAAGCTCACCTTTTAAACATATATTTCATAACTTTAATCTGACATATCTTCTGGCAATGGTATGTTGCTTAAGTTAGTACTTCATAGATTATTAATGGAGATAAGTTAGAATCATGGGCGTGATAATTAATGCTATTACAAAAGACACATTTTATTAAGTAATTTAGTAATTGATTATATTGTAATAGCTTTAAATATGTTAAACCCTTAGTGTTCAGTTCTCCATCAGAGCATTTATGTTTTATTTGGTGATTTTATGAATAACTTTGATTTTTTGTGACGCATCGAAAAAATACTTCTATTATTTGACATATATTATCTATTCGGGTTTTTTTCCTTCGCTTTTTTCAGATTTAATCTTCACATTTAACATTTATCTTTACTCGTTTAAATCTATCTATCTATCTATCTATCTATCTATCTATCTATCTATCTATCTATCTATCTAATATCCCTCTTTTGTATTCTCACATCACTCCTTCACTTGCTAACATCTCCCCTTCACTATATAAATCCATGGAAGAACACGATAGAAAAATCCATGAGCTACCAGTGCAGATTCGAACCCCGGACTTTCTAATGGGAGACCAAGACGTTACCACTGCTCCACTGCCAGAGTCGAGCTACAGTATGTTAACCCCTACAATACCAGCGACGGCTCACAGTCGTCAGTAAAAAAGTGATGCGCCAGTACCAGCGACGGCTCTCAGCTGTCAATAATATACGATCCTTGTTCTGCTAATATCTAGCAGGAGCTGCTAACATGACTTGGAGGCACTACTCTGAGGAGTTAGCAACACTTCTCATGGTCCTTCTCAGCTACTCTAGGCCAGCTGACTCAGTCACCCACCAACTCTTGAGCTGAGAGGGTGCAGTCTCGTTGCTTTTGGCAACAAGTCTGGTACTGGAGGGTACTTTTAATCTTCTATGCCATGGTACAGTAGGGGTTAACACCTTGATCTGTCAGCTGAAAGACCGAGTTTCAACCCCACTGGATAAGTAGTGGACACCTTCGCTTACTAACATCTCCCCTTCAGGTATTTACATAAAGCACCTTTAGTAACTCTGATCTCTTCAATCTCACTACTCATTTCTAACAATTTCCATTTTCTTACTCTTTACTAGATGAAGATGTGGGGGCTCATGTTTCCTCCTCTCCTTCAGCAAGAGATTCACATGGCTGGATCAGATGTAGCCTCTTGTGCAGATGCGGTAGTAGCTGCCGGGCAAACGACACCAACAGTAGATCACTAACGTCCTCCTCTTTCACTTTAGCTTTTCCTTCTTAGCATTCTCAGGTCTTATTTTTGCATATTCAAATCTCCGCTTCGCTTACTATCACCACTCTTTCGTTAACTTATCGTTCTCACATTATGTCACTCCTTTTCCTCACATTTCTTGAATTTCTCGGCAATTCCTTATCTTTCTCACATCATTTCACTCCTTTTTCTCACATTATTTCACTCCTTTTCCTCACATTTCCCCCTTATTAGATGACGACGCGGGGGCTCACTGATTCTCCGCATCCTCAGGCAAAAGACCCCCGGGCTGGATCCAGATGTAGCCGAGTGCGGACATGGTGCAGTAGGCGTGGTAGTAGCGACCGGGTGAGCGACACCAGTACCAGCGGGGACACCGGCAACGGAACTCATTCTGGAACTCCATCTTGCACGCTTCGCCCGTCCAACACGTCCGCTGAAGACAGAAGAATATAATATAGATGCATAGTTTACACATTCTACTTTCATTAGTTTATTCAAGTGCATTGGGGATTGTAATTGATGATTAATGTTAAGAATGGGGTGTTACTTAATTATATGCTTATGTTCTGGGTGTGGTGTCCCGATTTGAATCCCGGGAGGACCATATATGCTTTCATTAGTTTATTCAATTGCATTGGGGTTTGTAATGGAGGACTAATGTTAAGAATGGGGTGTTCCTTACTTGTGAGTGTAGGCATCTACCTCATCCAGTTGACTGTAATGATGATATGGTCAATAAACTAATTCAATTCAACTCAATTCACCTAACTTGACCTGACTGTTCTGCTTTAGGGGATCAAGAATACCGATCTAAACCACTAAACGCCCTTATAAAAGCTGCAAACCAAAGCTACATATCCAAGCCTGCGAAGAACCTGACCTCGTTGTCGAAATCCTTGAGTGTGGTGTCGAAGTTGGGCCCCGTAGTCCCTGGTTTAGTGGAGACAGTCACCACCACCATCACCATCATCATCACCGCCATCACCACACACACCCTTCTTCCTCCATCGGGGCACATCTGCAACCAGAAAGTGTTTGTAATTTAATTTTTTGTTTCTCTCTTTTGTTATGCTAAATCCGTGGCAGCCGGTTTCCCGAAACTTTTCAGACGTAAATACCGTCTCTCCCACTCATAGGAATTTATTGTGCTTTGGTATATGGACTCCACTACTAATGCTCCACAAATTTAATAGAAAAAGCCCACAAGTGGCAACCCAAGCTATCCATCTCCATATAGATATTTTCCGCTAGCTTCCTTCACAACTACAGCTATATAATTTATCCAACAATATACAGAGTTTCTTTCCTTCTAGCTTCTCCTCACAGCTATAATATATGTCTATCCAACTCAACAAGTGAACTCTGGAACTCTCTCCCTCAATCAATTTTTCCTTCATCCTATGAGTTCTATCTATCTATCTATTGCCTGACGCCGTGATCCCCGAAGGGGTGGCCACGAACGAACCGCCCCCATGCACCTCTGTCCCCAGTCAGTCGACGCCCCTCCCCCCAACCAGCACCGCCTTCGTTCATGTAGTTCCTCACTCCTATGAGTTAAACTGCTTTAAACTTTGTGTGTCCAGGCATTTTGACCCCAACGTCCCTTGAATTTGGCTCTGTCACTCTTTTGGCTTTGGGGAGACACTCGTTACAGGCAATCTGTCATTTGTCTCCTTCATACACATAGAGAAAAATATACTATCTCCTATTCCAAGTAAGTAGGCCAAAACTCTTGATCACTAACCTCTGTAACTCACAAATGACTAGAGCAATCGAGCTAAAATTTCTACCATTTGGGCAGAGTCAGCCAGGCAATAGGTGTGGAAATTTACATCCCATTTGCTCGAGCCCCTTTTGAGTTACAGAGGTTGGGGTTCACGATTTCTGACTA
>CM064491.1:8923482-9020982 GCA_032716605.1 Paralithodes platypus | reverse complement strand
GAAGGCAAGGATAGCAAAGCAGAAGGCTCTCTCCCCACCCACCTCTCCCTACGACCGTTGGTCGGCATGACATTAGGTTGGGGAAAGAAGTCCCCCAGCAGAATGCGAAAAACTTCTACTGGGAAATGTATAGTAAAGAACGAATTTGAGATTTTTGTTTATACTACTGATGCTTAACTTATTTATTTGTGTTTGTTATTAACCTATATTATTTATTTGTGTTTGTTATTAACCTGTATTATTTATTTGTGTTTGTTATTAACCTATTTTATTCCCACCTCCTCAAAATTAATTAATGTATAGTCATGCCAAGTTATGACCCTGCATTAATCTTCGTTTTTTCGTTCCTGTAGTTCACCTTTAAGTTAATATTGACAAGGAAATGGGGCGGAAGGTCTTAAAATCGACAAACTAATGGGGCAAACATCTTAAAATCTGAAAACTAATGGGGCTAAACATGAGGGAGAAGGGGATTTAGACAAACGACCCCCATCTCCCCTTTCTGGCTATTATTAGACAATTTTTATTCAGATTAAGAAGGCAAATGGATGTCAGAGGGTTAATTGAGATTGTCTTCACCCTATTAATTCACAGATCCCTCCTAAGCTGTATAAAATCGTCTAATGATAGCCAGAATAAACTGTCAAAACGCGTGTCATGTAGCTCAAGGCGTTAAGGGGAGATGGGCCGGGGTTTTTTGGTCTATAAATATTTATATATTCCTTTATTTTTTAGTTTCCTCGCTAGACCTCAATCGCACTAAAGAAAAACACCCCCTAGACCCCCCTTCAAGAGTTTTGGTAGAAAATTGTCCCTGCCGAACCAGGGACGACCCCATAAAGCTGAGAAAATCATTTAATCCTTCGCCCCTCCCATTATTTGTGCAACTGAGACAAGACCAGAATGTGTAAATGTGTAATAATAATAATATGGAATGAATATATGTGAATGTGATAATATGTCTTTGACGATCATGGCGCGTTTTATCAGTTTGTTCTGGCTGTAATTAGACGATTTTGTATAGCTCAGGAAACTGGAAAGACCTCTGTGTTGGCGGTGTAATGGTTTAGATGCTTGTGTTCTGGGTGTGGTGTCCCGAGTTCGAATCCCGTTGGGAGGACCATATGCTTTCATTAGTTTATTCAAGTACATTGGGGTTTGTAGTTGATGATTAATGTTAAGAACGGGGTGTTACTTAATCCAAGGAGTCAAGTCGATCTTAAGTAACTGTTTAGTGGAGCTCTACCCCATCAAGTGCAAATCGCCAGGTAAAAATATATCTTAATTAACCTTTTTACTCACGCAGATCCCACCTTTACTTAATGGGAGATGGGTCGGTTTTCTAGATTCCATTCTCTCTCATGTTTAGCCCCATTAGTTTTCATATTTTGATGTTCTCCCCATTAGTTTGTCGATTTTAAGACCTTCCGCCCCATTTCCTTGTCAATATGAAGACATTTCCGTGCTATTTAGGTGTCGATTTTTTGTCCTGGCGAACGATAGTGACCCTGTAATTTTGGAAGAATCCAGTCGAAAACCGTTCTAATCCTGAAGGGGTTAAGCCGTGTATGTGATGAGTGCCCACCTTGCAACAGCGGCACGAAGGCAGCTGTGGGGGGGGGAGGAGAGCGGGAAGCGGCGATGTCCTACCCTTACACTGGACACTGAGGCACTGACGGTGTCTAGAATGACGGGTTGGCACTGCTGGCAGCCTGGCACTACGAGTCTACTGCTGAGGGAGAGAGAGAGAGAGAGGGCTTACGTCGCACTGCCGCCGCCCCGTGTGTTGCGTTCGAGTGCCAGAGGTTCGATGTTATTAAATGTCACCATCACCCGTATTAATTGCACCACCACCCGTATTAATTGTCAATACCAGTATTAATTATCACCACCCGCATTAATTGTCACCACCACGTACCGTATTATTTATCACCGCCCGTATTAATGTTCACCACCCGTATTAATTGTCACCACTCATATTAATTGTCAACACCTGTATATATATATATATATTAACTATGAAAACTTGGCTACAGTATATATGATAAAGAGACATCTGTGTCATATATTTTCATTGAGTATCGATAAAATAAGCAGCCAAGGGTTCCAATTTACAGTCACATGGAAATACAATTAATGCATTTTGTCAGATGTTGGGTGTTTATTGTTGATTGGAGGGGGACAGTTCCGTTTTTTTTTTTTTTTTTTTTTTGCTGTCTCTTTAGCTATACTAGAGTGTTTTTGTTTTTATTCTGGCTTGCATTAGACGATTTCATACAGTTTAATAACAGATAATGAGTGCACGTATTTTAGACTCTTGAATAATGGTTTAAGGGGGAGAGCTGTGATATGATTCGTCCACTTTTTTTGAAAATAATCGTGAGAAAATAAATATTGGAACCAGTTTACATTTATTGGTGCCACAATAAAGCCCCCAATCTTGGCTCTTTTGTTTGTTACGTGACTGAATATAGCAGGCTACACGGACCAGTGTAACACTAGCCTACTGGTAGCAAGCTAAAGCTCAAGAACTGGGCTCGACTAACTACTCTGACCAGTGTACTGACTCTACCCAGGATCTGCACAATAACTAGAGCCATATGGACCAGTGTACTGACGACTTATCGTTATTATACAATTCCTCCTGTACTGTATTTAGGCAAGTAGGACAGCTTTAGGTAGCTCCAATTGTCTATATATCTTCCTGTGCTGACCAGTGTATGGGCAAGTGGATTTAGACCAAGAGATTGATTAGGGCTAGATGTCTGAGTGCACTGACCAGTGTATGGGCATTCATGTTCCATCCATAGAGATCGGCAGCTACCTCGATCTCACCCCGTCTGCCTTCTGTTGGTTTTACCTGGCATGTCATACACTTAGCGACGAAGTCCCAGGCGAGGTATTTGCGAGGAAGAGGGACATGGGTTGGAGGTGTCCCTTTACACAGAGCTCAGGTCGACAACCGCAGTGCGGGCATAGCCTGAGTGACCGCACTCAGGGCGAGAAAGGTCTGGGCGCTCGCGTTTAAATTTGGCGGGCGTCCGGGCCGTGGTCTTGTTTGGCTCGCTTCGTCTTCGTGGTTCTTCTGGGCTGCAGTGTCTCTTAGATGATTTGTGTTGTTTCCGGGACTTGTGATGCAGACGCTCTGCGTGGCGAGGTGACTTCCTGAATAGCATTTGTCCAGATGAGCTGGGGTTCTGGTGTCGCTTCCCGCTCTCTTGAATTCTCCATTCTCTCTCTTTCTCTCCTTCCTTCTTTCTCTGTGGCGACTTAATTACCATTCTGTTGAGTCCTTCCGTTTTCTTTTATAGGCCCCGAGAGCTGTCCCTACTACTATCCTTAATAATAATAATAATAATAATAATAATTCTTAAAGCTAGCGCATGCTAAGCCAGCTGAGGATAGCCCAATAAGGTCGATTAGGCGTATTTACATTGGGGTTCTGAACTACTACCCCATTCCCTTGCTCATGAGGGACGGTAACGACTCAGTGCTTGTGAAAAACCTCTAATGCCCCGAGCGTGGGCGCGATCCTGGGACCTTCTGGGTAGAAGTCCAAAACACTATAGTCACTACACCAGCGAGCCAGTAGGCCCAGTGGACCATGACTGAAGCAACCAGCAACAGCGGTGTCTGCGGGCAAGCTCAATAGAAGAAGAAAAAGACCAAGACCAAGCCGTGGCAGTTGAGTGGAGAGCACTCTCACGTGTGAATCTGCTTGACCTGGGTTCGATCTCAGCCAAAGCGAACATATTTAGTGGGTGTGATAGTACGTCCTCGCGTGTTTCACATGCTCACACCCAGTCGGGGAACACCTCATCGACGTATACAGACTAATAACACACATAACAAAGCCACTCCAACAGCTTCCTCTCTCTCCAACACCCCTTCTCCCCTCTCAACACTCTTCGGAAAGTAGATACGAGGTGCCGTTGTAAAGGCTTATCCCTCAATACCTTCACCTGATCTAAAGAAGGGTTTTTAAAGTCAACAACCTTCATGCAACTCGACAATTTGGATTTTGTGTTTATTATTACTTTGCCAAACAACTAAAGAACAAAATATAAGTAAGAGCAGCGAGCAACAGGACCAAGGAGTTGTGAGGTAGGCCTATCCATTGATTAGTTTAAACATTCTCGGTATTGTTTCAGAAGAAAGCCGCGTCCATGACGGCAGTGCGGCAGACGGCAGTGCGGCCTGCCTCTTGTTTTAGAGCTTATTTTCTGTGAAGGACATTAGGACAGGTCTCGGCTAGGCCTACATATTCTTGATGTAGCCTAGTTAGACTATTTATATTTTAAAGATTAGCCTAAGCCATTAATTTACAGTACACTAACACTAGGCCTTTGTCAAAGTAAAAGCCTAGCCTACTAAAGTAGCCAGGGGCCGGCCCTAGGCTAGGCTATATAATTAGGCCTAGGCTATATCCTTAGCCTAGGCCTATTTGGTGCAACTCAATTGACCACTTGTGAGTTTCAGGTTATAGGCTAAGGAAGTTGGACCTTCAGACATTGATTTTTAGCAGAAATACCGGTCAATAGCCTAGGCCTATAAAGTTTAGGCCTAGGTTATGTATCCTAGGCTAATTTATGCTAAATTGCTAAACAAAAATAGTATAGGCTAGCCTAACTATTGTAACTAAATAGCCTAAGTTGGTCACCAATTAGGCTAGGCTATTTTGCAATATTTGGGTAATATTTTACAGTGTGACAGTTACAAGCCCCATCAATGTTTGTGTAGCCTATAGGTATGTTATATAATAGTCTTCAGTCCTATATATGTCCTTCCCTTCGCAAATGTATTATAAGGGAGATATAGGGTAAAACACAAGAGTCTTGTCTTAGGTTAGGTTAGGTTTCTTAGTTAGGTTCATGACAAGGGAATAGGGATCAGCTGGTAGGTATGGGATAAACTAGGGACACATACATGATACTAGCTGGTAGGTAAGGGTTATTCTTGTATCCAACGTTCTAGGTTAGGTTACTGTGTTTTTTTTACTTCAAAAAATCGCTAAACCCGAGCCAAGTTTTGGCAAATGTTGGCTTACTTTTCTATATTTTATTTTCAGAGTTCTTCCCATATTACCCCTATTTTTCCCCTTTTACCACGCAATTTCCCTGATCTTCATAGCCCTCCCCACTAGTAGTGGGGGCCGTGTTTTTAGATTGTTGGATAATGGGTAAATACTCCTTTGCTGCAGTCCTTGGTAGAAAACAACACGGTTCAATGTTATTTTAATACCACAAATTTTGTTGATATATTTGAAGATAAATATTGAATCTATATGCTCTAAAGATCATAAGAAAATTTGTTTTAACCCTCGGCAAAACCTAATAAAAAAGTATGGTACTAACATTTATTTTTCGTAACAAGGTTGTCAATACGGTACTTCCAGTTATCGACAGCTCTAAAGATCATATGAAAATGTGTTAAACCCTCGGAAAAACCTAATATAAAAGTATGGTACTAAAATTTAATTTTCGTAACAAGGTTGTCAATATGGTACTTTCCCGTTATCAATGTACAATCAAGCTGAAGATTGCAGAGTAAACACCGTAGACTTCATCGACTTTTCTTTCACCTTCGTATAATCGACAGCCATTTTTTTTATTTTATTTCCTAAGGGATTAGTACTCAATCAGCGGGGGTGTGGGGGCGGCAGCCCCCACCCATAATACTAGGTTAGGTTAGGTAAGGTTGTTAGGTTAGGCTAATGTCTTTTCAAATCACTATCGGGGGCCGTGTCTCAACATCGATCGATAGGCCTATATATGGGGAAAATAGGTTTCCCGAGATTTCTAATTAATTACAAACACTATATATTGATGCAAATGAACAATTTTGTTTATAAAAAACACTCGGAAAATTTGTGGTATTAAAATAACATTTTTCCAACAACACTGTAGGCTATATCAAAGAAAAAATGCAAAAAAACAGAAAAACATGCTAAAACTTGTGACTCTCACACCGTATCAATTTACCAATATTTGAAAACAAATATGGATTTTATATGCTCTAAATATCATATGAAAATGTGTTTTAACCCACGGCAAAACCTAATAAAAAAAACCTAGGCCTAATAAAAATATATGGTACTAAAATGGATTTTTTTCGTAACATGGTTGTCAATACCTTCCTATAGACGGCACCGATTCGTACACACGCAAGGGCTAGTTTAGTATTCCACATACTGAGTAATATGAATCCGCTGTACCTGGCATGCAAGGGCTAGTTTAGTATTCCACGTACTGGGTTGTTGTTGTTCCCCAAGCTGCCTGGCCGAACAGCCCCAAGGCCCCGAGCAAGGCCAAGGCCATAACTGAGCACCCCCACAGAACCCTCCCTGCCGACCACAACAAAGCCTGGGTGACCGAAGCCACTCCATGGCGGGGAGCTGAGGAGGGTGCAGAAACGCCCAGAAAACCAAAGCCCCACCCAGGGCCAGGGCCCTGTGCCCCTCAGCAATTATGAAGAAAAAGTTGAGGGGCAAAGGAAAATGTGATGCTTTGGCTTCCAATCTTGGTAGATTGCGAGTTCAATCCATGGAAGAGACGCCGTCACTTGAGATCTAGAAGATATATAAGTAAAACGACCGCAGCAGTGCAAGTACTGGTACTGAGCTGGATACATAGGCATAGTTTGCCTTTTTCCAGAGGATCTACTGTCAGAAAACTGTAAGAAAAAGGAACAGTCAGAGTAAGCTATGGGTATGGCAGAGATCGCTCAGTTCTCACTCTGATAGACCAGCCCATCACCACTCGTACTGGGTACTATGAATCCGCTGTACCTGGCATGCAAGGGCTAGTTTAGTATCCCACGTACTGGGTCTAGGTTAGGTTAGGTTGGGTTGTTTGGTTAGGTTAATATACTAGGTCTCAGAAACAAGATTCGTAGTTGCGGTAGTATTTACAGATACGCCCGAATACTAAATGGGCGGCGGCCCAACCGCCATGGCACTGGTAAGGGTTCGTGTTGTATCCCACATAGGCCTACTAGGTACTACGGAAATATTGTAGGCGTTGGTGTGGATTAGGCTTGTATCCAATGTACTAGACCGTCTATGTTACAGGATATTTATGATTTAAATAATTTAGGGAAACATGAGCCAAAATTCTAAATTAGGTTACTGTAATTTTTTACTCTTAAAACTCGCAAAATCCGAGCCAAGTTTTGCCAAAACTTGGCTCGGGTTTTCCAAAATTCGGGTTTTATGGCTTTGCAATTTCGGGAAACCTGAGCCAAATTTCTAAATGAGAAATGAGGTTACTGTAATTTTTTTTGTCTACAAACTCTCAAAATCCGAGCCAGCTTTGGCCAAAACTTGGCTCGGGTTTTCGAAATATTGGGCTTTAGGCCTTTGAAATACCTTAAAATCCGAGCCAAGTTTTTCTAAAATACGTTTTAATCGCCGTTTTACGCATTTAACCCCTCATTTTTCCTGTACTTCATAGCCCTCCCCACTATCGGGCGGCGTGTCTTAAGATCGTTGTATAATGGGGAAAACGGTTTCGCCGAGGGTTGTAATTATTTCCAAACACTATACTGTATATTGATGAAAACTAACAGGGACAAATAAAAAAATCCATGGGAAAATTAGTGACCATCTTATTTAGTTTTTCCAAAAAAAAATGATTTTCTTTATCTACTTTGAAGTTGTGTAGGCCTAAAGGTGTTATGATGTGTGACAATAGTAGGAAATCCATATTTAGCCTAGCCTACCCATTAAACAACACTCCCCCCCACTAGCAAAAAATAAATTAGGCTACATCAATTGGCCATAGCCTAGAGCCCTAGGCTAAACGTTTGCCGTGGGATACAGAATCTGTCGAGGGGAGGGGGGCAAGCCCCCCCCCCCCCCCCCACCCCCCCTCCTTCCGGGCCTTCACCGGTAAAATTAGGAGTAGTGGGCGTACCACTACCAACATACAGCATAACTGGTCTATAAAACATTAACCTAACCAAACAACCTAACCTAACCTAACCTAGTATTCATGTAGTACTAGGTTAGGTTAGGTTAAGTTAATGTTTTATAGATGATTTATGCTGTATGTAGTAGTACGCCCACTACTCCTAATCTTACCCCTTCACCTCCCCAGGACTTATTGAAATCCTCATATATTTTAACAGTAGGGTACTAGGCTAGGGGGCAAAAAAACTTAATTTCCCCAACGCGAGTCGCCGTCGACTCGCCGAGGCTATACTCGCGGCGGATGTAACAGTAAACAAACCCACCCACCCGCCTCTTGCGAGGTAGTATGCGATAATGATATAGAGGATATTTTGGGGTTTTTCAGGATCAGTAATACATTTATATGCGTACAGTATTTAGACACATAGCCTAGGCGACGTAAAATTGCCTCTTTTAAGTTGTTTCATAATTACACTGTTCATAAATTAGGGAACAAACTTCACTTAAAGTTGTTTTGCTTCATTATTAAGTTGTAAATCTAACAAAAATGGTCCAAAATTGCAATAAAAATATCACAGATTAATTGCTTTACTTCAAGTAGTTTCATAAATTGTAATGATTTTCAGGAATGTAATTACAACCTTAACTGATGTATTACTGTACCTGTACCGGTACTATTATTTTTATTATTAGCTTATTATTATTAATATTAACTGTCTTGATGGTGTACCAGTAATGGTTTGAGCGTGTAAGTTCTGCATGAGATATCCTAGGTTCCGAGATTCGAATCCTGGGAGAATCACATGCTTTCATAAATTTAATTTATGGGTTATTGGTGTTAAGAACGATGTTAAAAATATAATTATTACGGTACGGTACATTTCAAGAAAGGAAAAGTGGGGATTGGGCCTGAGTATATAGATAGCCTAGATAGATAGATAGACATTTCAAGAAGTATTATTATTTTATTATGTTTCAGGAAGTGCAAACTAATACCAGCATGATAAACTTCCTCTCACTGGCGTCCCGTGCGTCACCAATGATGTTGACGAGAACAATACCTTCCGTGGTGCGCAGCTTCCACGCTCTGAGATTATCACCACCACCACCACCATCGCAACAATTAATTACCCCAATACAGTCTTTTTTACAGGTGAGAACTGTATGTTAGGTTTTTTCCTTGCCAGCTTCTTTACCTTAAGATGGGGAGGTACTGTATGTGGTTTTCCTGGACCCCCCTTTCCCCCTCATGCTTAGCCCCATTATTTATGAGATTTAAAGACGTTCGCCCCATTAGTTTGGCGATTTGGAAACCTTTTGCCCCATTTCTTTGTCAACTTTAAGATCTTTCATGCCATTTAAGTGTCAAATTTGTCATGGCGAGCAATATCGAGCCTGCTATTTATTAATAACCGGCTTTCGGCCAAGACAATTTTCTACGGAAAAAGGTACAAGTTTATCTCGAAAGGAGATCTTGGGGCTGTATACATACATAAAACATACATATCATTTAAGACTGATGGCTCCACGCATACATGCAGTTTCAGTCTCTTGTATATACTGTACTGTATCTTTGTATTATCTTGTTTGAGTTTGATACAGTTTCAAAAGGATGTTGACTTATTTTAGCTTGTAACTGTACCAATCAGGGTGACAAACGAAAGCCGAGTCCAATATTCTGAGTCTTTAATATTGTACCTGTATATGTAGGGATAAAATTATGGTTTATAGTTCAAATTATGTCTTTGGTAGTGATAAAGTGGCCAAAAAATGGTATGTCATGTTAAATTTCCTGTATTCCTTCTCATAATCATTCAAGTCTTAAAACAAAATTGCTACGGTTCCAATAATCCAGGCTAAATGATTCCTGTCTACCAATTAATATGTAAAACTTTCAAAACAAATAAACCAAAACAGGAACTGCACAATATAAAGACAAAAGAACTTATCAAAATCACTATGTGGAAATAACACATTGAAGATTTAGCAAAGCAATACAGTACATACACTACGGTGACTGGTCAACTCAACCAGTAGACCATTTCAACCAGTAGCTCTCAACCGGTACCAAATCAACCAATACGGTTGTTGTTGTTGTTCCCCAAGCTGCCTGGCCGAACAGCCCCAAGGCCCGAGCAAGGCCAAGGCCATAACCGGGCGCCCCCACAGAACCCTCCCTGCCGACCACAATAAAACCTGGGTGACCGAAGCCACTCCATGGCGGGGAGCTGAGGAGGGTGCGGAAACGTCTGGGAAACCAAAGCCCCACCCAGGGCCCTGTGCCCATCAGCAATTATGAAGAGAAAGTTGAGAGGCAAAGGAAAAAATGTGATGCTTTGGCTTCCAATCTTGGTAGATTGGGAGGTCAATCCACGGAAGACGCCGTCACTTGAGATCTAGAAAATATATAAGTAAAAGGAACAGTCAGAGTAAGCTATGGGTATGGCAGAGATCGCTCAGTTCTCACTCTGATAGACCAGCCCATCACCACATGACTAGAACCCAATCCTCTCAGCATCAGCTATGAATGGCCCTAGAAAGCCGCCTTTGGCGGGGGGATAGCTCCCCTATTTCAACGGGGATGGGCACCCCGGTTAGGTTAGGTTAGTACTGTACTATAATTTGGCACTGGTTTGGTTGGTCTGGGTTAATTTGGCACTGGTTGAGAGCTACTGGTTGAAATGGTCTACTGGTTGAGATGACATGGAACCATACATTACAGTACATACAAAAATGTAAAGACCGATTGCTCCTCACGAAGTGCGGTTCCGGTCTCGCGTACTAATGGCGATATTCCAGGCAACCCTGTAAGAGTTGCCTCATTTGTCAGGTTATTTGATTTATGATCAAACCGCAAGGGCCGATCCCACGTCCCACCTTTTATTTTGCACAGGTTTAAGCGGTTCATGGGTTGACTCTACTCATCATCAGGTAACTTGTGCAATCAAATCATACTATTCAATCTCTACTTTTCTTCTTCAGGCCTCAAATCCCAGCGTAGCCCAGACGTGCGGAATGAAGGTGAAGTCGGCCCTGCGGCGGCGGTGTAAAGACTGCTACTACGTATGGAGACAAGGGCGCCAGTACGTCATGTGCAAGAGCAAGGGACGCCACAAGCAAATGTCCCAGAAAAAGGCGGAGAGGAATACTTGGACCATCACCTGGGCCTCACAATCACCGAAACGTGAATGGTAGTCAAAATAAAAGATTACTTTGTTATGCTAGGTTATACATTTATTTATCATTATTTCCTGTATAAAGCTATCTAAGATTAATTGAAACTGTTTGTATTACCGTGCTTTATATCTTACTACGCTAGGAACGATGTTGCAATTAACCACTTGCGAGTTTCGGTCTACTGTATAAGGAAGTTGGAGGTGTAGACATCGTTAATTAACAGAATGATCACCTAAATTGTGGTTGTAGTACTTATATAAATACATAAAACCCAATTCAACATACGGTTTATCCATTAGAAAACTACATTATTATTGTATTTCTGTTAAATATCGATGTTCACGGCTCCAACTTCCTTATAGCCTGAAACTCACAAGTGGTCAATTAATGCTACTCGGTATATTAAATACGAATAAAATTGTGTAGCATAATAATTTGTTTTGTTTATACGGTACATAATTGATTCACTTGAATGCTACAGTTTTCTCTCCTTTTCTCTCTTTCTCTGGCTTTATTTTTCCACAAAATTTTGTGAAAATATCCAGATAGTCGACTACGTTGAATCACTACTTCCTTGGTAAATATCCTATCTGCCCACAACATATCTTAAAAATTGGTTCATAACTTTGTAAGATAGGCTATCTTGTTTAATTAAAGTCGAACAAACACACCCTGCCGAAAACATAATCTCCGTTCAACTTCGTTGTCGGAGGTATAATAATAATAATACAGTACAAATAATTATAATAATAGTAATAATAATAAGATAAACAAGTGAAAATAGCTAACATACAATACTCAAATATCTAACATACAATACTCAAATATCTAACATACAATACTCAAATATCTAACATACAATACTCAAGTATCTAACATACAATACTCAAATATCTAACATACAATACTCAAATAGACTATTGGTGAAAAGTTTGTACCATTGTAGAATAAAAGATGATGTTTATCAATGATGTTATAAGAATATCGCATTTATAGATACTGTATTGGACATTGTGAGACGTAAATCCATCTAGATCTGCAACAAACTTTACAGAACAACACTCATTCGACTATCATATACAGTATTACATTGAGATCCATGTACAGTACCCTAATATTTCAATAAAGTAATAGCACACTACCGGTATACTTGGTTTCTTTTCAACTGACGGTAAATTGCAAAGTTCCCATCAAGATTTCTCAGTTATTTTGAAGATTTTGGAGTGAAATGTGATGCTAATTATTAAAACTTGGTCATAATATGATGGAGAGACATAGTAGTTTCATATTTGTCCTTTAAGTATCGAGAAATTAGCTGCTAAGGGATTCAATTTACCATCAGATGAGATTAAACAGAGTATAAGTGCAGTCCTACATTTAGAGACCTTTACCCCTTTGAGTTAGAGAATCACAACGATGTGTCTTAAACTAAATAAAACAATCTGTGTTGGTCGTGTAATGGTTTAGATGCTTATGTTCTGGGTGTGGTGTCCCGAGGGCCGAGTTTGAATCCCGGGAGAATCATCTTTCATTAATTTTTTCAAGTGCATTGGGGTTTGTAATGGAGGAATAATGTTAAGAACGGGGTGTTCCTTAATTAGCTATAATAATAGAACAAAGGCAATAGGAGATGCTCACATTATCAGACATTTTCTCTGAATAGTGTAATTCATGTCTAAAATAACAGCATTGTGACCATCAAAAATCCCTACCATGGCCCATCAAATCCTTTCTGTTTTTACTATTGATTTAAGATGACCTCGACGGGCAAATGTAAGCCTTTGGATGGCCTCGATGGTAACCCATGCATTATTTCAAAACATTAACTCCCAACGAGCAGGGGTGTGTGTGTGTGTAGCGCCTGGCGGGTATATTTGCCGAAAATTATCTTCATTCCATGCTCTTTTTCATGCATAAGAAAGAACCAGAGCGTAATACAAATATATATATATATCCGTGAAAGTGCAAAGATAGAGCTTTCCAATGAGATCTGAGTCATTCCTGTACGATATCTGGTTATCTTGCAAAGATCGTGCAACCGAAGGGGAAAACCGGTAAAAATAGGGGATTTTGGTGTTTTTTCGTGTGAGAGAGCGAAGTCTAGGAGGGGTTTCAGTGTAGGCCGCGGCGCCGTGGCGAGCGGTTCAAGGCCACCTATCGTCTCTCCAACGCCCGGTCTCTCTCTCATCGCTCATAATGGCCTCAAAATGGCACCCATCATATGAAGGGCGCCGAAGGAGTGGCCTATGTTCTCTCTCCTGTCGTATGACGGGTGCCGCGAGTTGAGAGTTAATCTCATGGTTTGGACAAAATGGCTGCAAATGCGGGCATTCTTATATTGGATTGAGAGGGTTAATCAAGTTAAAGTATTGGGTGTTTACCCGTAGTGGTGCCGGAACTTGGACCCCTTCTTCCTCAGTCCGTGGCGCTTCTCCCAATCACGCCTCTGGAATGGTAACACGGATTAGTGGAATGGCAACACTGATATATATTTGGTAAAACTGATTATTGGAATCGTAAGACTGGTTAATTATATATATTGTATCAAAGACTTATTCCCATCCATAATCTCAGACATGTGTGAGCTAATAAATAATGCACCAACTCTAGCAGACTAAATTTAGATGTACAGTACAGTACTGGGGCTTGTTTTGGCACAAGTAGTTTAACAGTACAACACCAACTCATTTTCACATAGCCTAAAATGTCAAAACATACTTAAGTTTATATAAAACTAAAGCTTATTAACTTAAACGGGTGGCCGAGGTCTTCGACTTATGGTTCAATGATGACATCACTATTAGATTAATGGATCAATATAAATCGAACTACTCACCGTAATACAGGAGTTCCCATACTCATCTACATACATCAGACGCTCATACTCGACCCACGGATCAACCCAATCTGAGTACTCTGAGGCACAGTTGCAGTCTGAGAGGCTATTGTAAAAGCCATCAGAGTCTTCCATCCCCCCTCGGCAAGACACTTCGGTTGGGGGAGGCAAGTGGGAGGGCATAGGTACGTACTTGTGGGCATCAGAAGCAACAGGGGGGTTAAGGCTCGTATTTCCACCAGATTCTTCCTTCGATAATTGACGGGATGCTTCTGCCAAGTGGGAGGTGAGTGGCAGATGGTTACAGGCGTCAGAAGCATTAAGAGCTTTAGGGCATGCAAGCCTCAGGTTCATATTTCCATTACCATCTTCAGCGACAAACTCGGAAGAAGGTGGTGGAAAGATCATTGCTGAAGAGCTCAATGGGTGGCTGGCTTTGGATGATGGTAGAGCAGGGTAATCGTCGCTGGAGTGCTTGTAGTTTATATTTCCATTAGGTCTAGCCTTGCCCCCATCCCCATATAAATTGGATAGTATAGCAGGGGCGGGATAGTCGTTGCCGAAGTGATTATAGTCAATAGTCAAACCAGTTCCAGCCTTGTTATCATTCCAGGATAGTTTACATCGTTTGGCACGCTTTCTTGGGTGCCGAATGAGAGTTGGAGGTGAGCAGACGGGTGATCTGGAGGCCTCTTTACTAGATGTGGCAGGAAAGTCTGGCACATTTTCCGCTAGAGACGGGGATGGGTGAACTTTCGTTGATGTAGCTTCTAGTCCCGATGTAGGTTGTTGTAGGGTTTCGTGTGTCCTCTCGACTTCAGCTATTTGGAAAAAATACATATTCTTTAGTTATTCAATTTTGTGATTGTGTATGATTGTATGTATGTGTTTGCATTAAGTTTGTAATATTATATGCAAGAGTAATGGTATATGTAAACTTACCCTACGGTCAGACCTAATTTTCACAGACACAAGTCACACAATGTACAGTTTTCCGCACATATTCTATTCCGTTGGGGTCGTGATTTGGCAGCGTTACACCCACTTCCCCAACCCCCCTTCCTCGGTCCACCTCCTAACTTCCACCCCACCTTTCCTCTTTCCCCCCAACTATTGGTAAGAGGGGGGTTGGGGAGGTGAGTGCAGCGCTGCCAATTTACGATTTGCTAGGATGGTTGAGAAATGGAATATGTGCGGCAAACTGTATGTACATTAAAACTTCAAATTGCCCACACACACACACACACACACACACACACACACACACACAGTTTGTTAATAAAACAATTGTGGTTGAGCTCTAGCATATATTTTTGTGAAGTACTACTGTATAATGGCCTACAATACACTATCCAAGTTAACATTATAACATCCGTTAACTCTAATATATTACCGGATGGTTATATATACCTATTAGTTACTTTTGTTTCAGAGTGATACCTTAACTTAATTATATAGGCTTAGCCAATTAAAGAGGGGTAGGGATAAAGTGTTAAAAGTGAGAGATTTTAAGAGGGGATATATGTATTTATTTGCTCCTTTATGTACGGGTATAATTTTTATTATATTTTTTTAATTTCCTCCCTAACCTCCATCAAGCTTAGAAAAACATCCCCTAGACCCCCCTCAAGATAAATTTGTAATTTTTTTGGTTGAAAAATGTTCCGGCCAAAGGCCGGTTCCCCTTAAATACAGGCTCACTATTGCTCGCCAGGAAAAAATTGACACCTAAATGTCTTTAATATTGACAAAGAATTGGGGCGAAAGGTCTTCAAATCACCAAACTAATGGGCCGAACGTCATAAAATCTGAAAACTAATGGGGCTGAGCATGAGGAAGAAGGGGCACCAGAAAAATGGCCCATGTCCCCTCAAGAAGACACTATCCAATAATAATATAGTATAGTAGCTTATACCAATTGTTTGTTTTCTATTATATTCATGGTTAATGATACACTATTAAATTCAGCTAAGGAAAGGCATCTCCCAGAAGACTTATAGTGTGCATTGTATAAATTAGGTTATATTGTAGTTATGTGGAATATAATAGTTCTCGATGTAGTGATGAGGTTAAGGGTTATGTTAGGAATATTGTGTTATAGTTTCCTTGCTAGGCATCCATCAAGCTTAAAAAGACGCCCCCTAGACCTCCTTTCAAGATAAATTTGTACATTTTTCGGTAGAAAAATGTCCTAGCCGAAGGACGATTTCTCTTAAATTACAGGCTCGTTATCGCTCGCCAGGAAATAATTGACACCTAAATGTCACGAAAGGTCTTAAAATTGATAGAAATAGGGCGAAAGGTCTTAAAATTGCCAAACTAATCGGGCTAAACAAGAGCGAGAAAGGGGTCTAGAAAAGCAAAATATCTCCCCTTATAAGGTGTGAGTTATACAGTACAGTATATGATTTGTGGTAACTTTAAGGTGTGAGTTATACAGTACAGTATATGGTTTGTGGTAACTTTAAGGTGTGAGTTATACAGTACAGTATATGGTTTGTGGTAACTTTAAGGTGTGAGTTATACAGTACAGTATATGGTTTGTGGTAACTTTAAGGTGTGAGTTATACAGTACAGTATATGGTTTGTGGTAACTTTAAGGTGTGAGTTATACAGTACAGTATATGATTTGTGGTAACTTTAAGGTGTGAGTTATACAGTACAGTATATGGTTTGTGGTAACTTTAAGGTGTGAGTTATACAGTACAGTATATGGTTTGTGGTAACTTTAAGGTGTGAGTTATACAGTACAGTATATGATTTGTGGTAACTTTTGTTAATGCATTACTCAAATAATGTGTGGCAACTGTGATTCATTGAGTGATGTGTTACAAACCTTGCTGTACAGAAAATCTATTTAACAACAATGAAAGAAATCAAACGTGTTTCAGCCTTTGACCGTGGAAAAGCATAACGTCTATTAACCCGGGAACTGCGGGGAGACTCTTAACCCGGGAGCTGCGGGGAGACTCTTAAGAGTTCCCCCGGCGCACTGCGGGAAGACTCTTAAGAGTCAGAGAAAATAAAAATCAACTTTTGACATCGAAAAAAAAATATTTTTTTATATTTTTTTTTTTATTTTTTTTTTTTTTTTGGCCCCTGGGCCATGCAAAATCTCAGTCCTCTACCTCCCCTCCTTCCCCACTTTCCTCCTCTCCTTCAGTTATCACCTATTTTCCCTGTTATTCCCTTATTCTGAGGTATATTTTCGTGCTAACATTAGAAATCCGATTGGAGGGTGTGGTCATCACTGATAGCAAGCGAGTGCAAGAGAGAGAGAGAGAGTATCGATCGACTGCGTCTCAGTGGCCTTGGGGGAAATTGGCGGGAAAGCAGATTGCCTCACCCATACATTATACAACTCGCGGGCTATATCTCCGATTTTGACCATCCAAACGCTGTTTTCACTCGTTTTATTGTTGTTTCAGGTTAATACCTTTATAATCAACCCATAATAGGCGCATATGGATAAATATTAATGCTATTAATGGCACAATGAATATTTTAGTGACGGAAACACCTCAAATACGTCAGCACAGGGGGACGTTTCCAATTACCCCCATGCGCACTTCAGAGGTTAAGAGTTCCCCCGGCGGACTGCGGGGAGACTCTTAAGAGTCAGAGAGAAAAAAAATCAACTTTTGACACAAAATTTTTTATTTTTTTTATTTTTATGTTTTTTTTTTGTTTTTTTTTTTTTGGCCCCTGGGCCATGCAAAATCTCAGTCCTCTACCTCCCCTCCTTCCCCACTTTCCTCCTCCTTCAGTTATCACCTATTTTCCCTGTTATTCCCTTATTCTGAGGTATATTTTCGTGCTAACATTAGAAATCCGGTTGCAGGGTGTGGTCATCACTGATAGCAAGCGAATGCAAGAGAGAGAGAGAGAGTATCGATCGACTGTGTCTCAGTGGCCTTGGGGGAAATTGGCGGGAAAGCAGCTTGCCTCACCCATACATTATACAACTCGCGGGCTATATCTCCGATTTTGACCATCCAAACGCTGTTTTCACTCGTTTTATTGTTGTTTCAGGTTAATACCTTTATAATCAACCCATAATAGGCGCATATGGATAAGTATTAATGTTATTAATGGTACAATGAATATTTTAGTGACGGAAACACCTCAAATACATGCGCACAGGGAGAGGTGTCTAATTACCCCCATGCGCACTTCAGAGGTTAATAGTAATTTAGCCACTGTGAATGAAGTCCAATGTGTTTCTGCCTGAGAACATACGATAGTATCCTAAGTCTCGTTTGACTGCATGTCTGCATCGCACTCTGTTCCCCAAGAGATCGTACTTGCTGTTAAGGCCGCAGCCGTGAGCCTAGAGAAGAAGGTAGGAGAGCATTGTTAGTTAATAGTAACAGTTTACCTAGGAACATTATTGTACAACACTGACTATTATGGAGAAAGCTTGGTCAGCCCAGAGTAATAACTGATATAAGAAAAGAATAGAATAGGATAGGGGATAGAAGTGTTAACCTCTGAAGTGCGCATGGGGGTAATTGGAAACGTCCCCCTGTGCTGACGTATTTGAGGTGTTTCCGTCACTAAAATATTCATTGTGCCATTAATAGCATTAATATTTATCCATATGCGCCTATTATGGGTTGATTATAAAGGTATTAACCTGAAACAACAATAAAACGAGTGAAAACAGCGTTTGGATGGTCAAAATCGGAGATATAGCCCGCGAGTTGTATAATGTATGGGTGAGGCAATCTGCTTTCCCGCCAATTTCCCCCAAGGCCACTGAGACACAGTCGATCGACTCTCTCTCTCTCTTGCACTCGCTTGCTATCAGTGATGACCACACCCTCCAATCGGATTTCTAATGTTAGCACGAAAATATACCTCAGAATAAGGGAATAACAGGGAAAATAGGTGATAACTGAAGGAGAGGAGGAAAGTGGGGAAGGAGGGGAGGTAGAGGACTGAGATTTTGCATGGCCCAGGGGCCAAATAAAAAAAAAAAAATATAAAAAAATTTTTTTTTTTCGATGTCAAAAGTTGATTTTTATTTTCTCTGACTCTTAAGAGTCTTCCCGCAGTGCGCCGGGGGAACTCTTAAGAGTCTCCCCGCAGCTCCCGGGTTAAAGACATGTCAACGTTTGGTCCTACAGCCAATGAGGGTTACCCTTGAATACGAGGTCAAAGTCAAACCTCGCCCCGTCATAACCATTTGTGCATAATGTGCACACATAAATTTGAGACTAGGAATACAGTAATCCTTAATCATAAAATGCAAAATTCTAAATTCAGTATTGTAAGGCATTGTTCTTGGATTTCAGAGGATGAGCCTAATGCCAAGTGATGTGAGGAGGTGAATTACATATTAAGTCTAATGGATGTCTAGCATCTATGGAAAAAGTCAAGTGAGTTTCTGTTCATTTTCCAGTTATAGAGTCGGCCACATCTCTTGCTTGCATGTCTGCGTCGTGGTCGGTTCCCCAGAAGGTCTCGCTTACTGTTCAGGCCACAGTTGGAATCCTGAAGAAAGGAAAAAATTGTCTCATACAAAGAGTAGTTTTGTTAGAGAACAGTGATATGCAATGCTCAATGTTTCGAAAAGCACCAATTACGCTAACTAATGGCATAATAATGAGAGTCATGAAGAAAAGATGGCATAATAATGAGTGTCATGAAGAAAAGATTAAAGAGGTGTCCACAATATGACACCTGCTATAGCCATTTCTGGTGGTGGTCTTTAAAGTTAAACAGAATTATATCTGGTTAGTACATAGCTGGGAAATGGCTTGAGAACAACAAACAATTTACCAAACTTTTGGAGTCTACAGTTTGAGGTCCTATTATCGTTCTCTATCATGCGCTAGCTTTACAGAAAATGGAGAACATTTAGTATTTGATGGTCAACTGCTTCATTTTACTGAGATTGAAGTTGAATTTATTTATGAATAATTATATGTTCAAACATTATTTTAAGCACTTTCTACTAACTAAAACCACAAAATTCAAACGACATGTTGTGTATCTATTCATTAATTAAGAATGCACCATGCATATTTCTAGAGGTTTCAACAAATTTTGGATTATATTTATAGCCTATTTGTTTTCTGGGGAAAACAAATATATAATTGAAAAGCAACCATTTTCAATGAAAATATAGAGGATACTACTACAAACAAATAGAATAACAAACATGTTGCAATATCATAAAATTACTAGGGTTTTGGTTATTTATTTATTTACTTTTTTGGATTGGGGGGCGAGGGTGTGGCCTACCCTTAAATGTCACATGATTGGTTAGCAATTATAGAAAAAGTCGAGGGAGTTTCTGTTATGGGACCAGAAATAGTTTGGTCCATATCTCTTGCGTGCTAATCTGCGTCTTGGTCGGTTTCCCAGTAGGTCTCGCTTACTGTTGAAGCCACAACCAGCGGCCTAAGGAAAGGAAAACATATGTGGTATGACACTCGCATATAGTTGCAGATATATTATTATAAAACCATTTGTAAATGCTACATACAGTATGTGGAAAAGAAACCGACCATATTGCAGTTGGTACCAAACAAGATATATAGTTATAATAAACCACCAATACCCCAGCAATGCCAGCATCCGAATACCTAACAACTCTGCATAAATAATTAGTCAATGATTCGTATATGTTACATGACATTACATTCATACAAGAAAGATACAAGCCATCAGAATTTCCTGGACGTATACTGTACACTGAGCCACAGAAATTTACATTAACAAAAAATAAAAATAATCGTCTGGTTACTTATTTAGTGTCCGTATCTCTTCCTTCGAGAATTCACAAGCGCTTAATCATCTTTAATCAACCTTAGACCATTACCCATCTCCCTTACTCAAGGGGAGACGGTAACTGCCGGGTATATCCCAGAAAAACTTTTCAACCTGAACGGGGCTTGAACGCGAGTCTGCAAGATGGGAAGCAGACATGCTATCAACTGAGCCAGCCAAACGTCTGGATCCTCATGAACATCTTAATGAGATGGAATGCCACAGGGAAAGAGCTTATTTAGAACACTCCATGGGCTTTTATCCTGACCGGTAGGCTAGAACTTTGCGCCACCCCCGTATACTTGTTCGCGGCATAGATGAATTCAAAGGTTGGGGTGACCTGGGAATTAAATCTCTCATCCAACTACTATACCCAGACCTGTGTTACAAGCAACCTCGGTATGGTCGCAAACCCCAGATCGGACTTCAAAACAAGTTATACTAGATTCCTATATATACTGCTAGGTGAACAAAGTCTAAGAGTGTAAGGAGACTCGCTCAAACATCTCGTCCTGTCGGTGAATTTAATTCCAATCCTATGAGTTGTGAATCGAACGCGCTACCCAATACGCTTTGGGACAATTATTTAAATGTTGATATGTTTGTTTGTGTGTGTATGAATATGGATAAAACAATAGTTCCAAAATTACATGATTTTAGTTGAGGGGGGATAGACAGGTTGAGGAGCTCAGAAGGAAAGTAAAGCAAGTAAAAAGTGGATGGCTGTCCTCCATGCTTTGGTGCTAGCTCGAATATATGTCACTGGAGCAGTGGGTGGTTTCCTCTATTTAATGATTCAATGAATAACATGTGTAATTAGTTGATTCATATTGCAAGATTAACAATGTCTTGTCACTCACATGACTAGTTAGAGTATATGGTAAAAGTCCAGCGCATTTCTGCTAATCGCCCAGAAATATTCTTGTCCCCACATTTTGCGTGTGCGCCTGCGCCTTGGTCGGTTCCCCAGGAGGTCCCTCTTACTGTTGCGGCCACAGTGGGGAGCCTACAGAAGGGATCACATTGTTAAGCTAGTATTACTTATTCTTGCAACTTTATGTGGCAATTCAGGTCTGGCAGCATTTAAGATATAGTTACATAAGAATTATGATACATAAAATTATCTACCTCCAGCCTAGTTCCCGATACCAATGCAATAGATCACAAACAACATAGACCTACATTCACACAATGGTTTAACATCCTTTTCCATTACATTGTAATGGCTCAGATATTTTGGCAGTTGGACTGTAGTACAAAAAAGTCCTGCCACAACACTGACCCATTTTGTCATCGCTATGGTTGATGTTGGCATAGTGCTAACAGTAGCCTACTTCAAAAAGACTCAACAACACCTATGGCGGGTGCCCAACTCCGAAAGGAGTTGAGCTATCCCCCCGCCAAAGGCGGCTTTCTAGGGCCTTTCCTAGCTGATGCTGAGAGGATTGGGTTCTAGTCATGTGGTGATGGGCTGGTCTATCAGAGTGAGAGCTGAGCGATCTCTGCCATACCCATAGCTTACTCTGACTGTTCCTTTTACTTTTATATCTTCTAGATCTCAAGTGACGGCGTCTTTTCCGTGGATCCTTGGATTCCGTGGATCCGTGGATTCCGTGGATCCTTACTGCCAACCTAAAAGTTGGCAGATTGGGAGCCAAAGCGTCACATTTTTCCCTTGCCCCTCAATTTTCCCTTCATAATTGCTGAGGGGCACAGGGCCTTGGGTGGGGCTTTGGTTTCCCGGGCGTTTCCGCGCCCTCCTCAGCTCCCTGCCTTAGAGTGGCTTCGGTCACCTGGGTTTTGTTAGTGGTAAGCAGGGAGGGTTTTGTGGGGGCGCTCTATGGCCTTGGCCTTGCTCGGGACCTTGGGGCTGTTCGGCCAGGCAGCCTGGGGGACAACAACAACAACACCTATCTGCACCAGTCCAGTCTCAAAAGTGCTAAAAGACAATGTCTTACACTTTACTACATAGGATGAATGTTAATCTGAATTCACGCCTGCTCCTTCAGCCGTGTTGTATAACACACAGTAGGATATATACGTGGGTCATATTCTTTAATTCCTCCTCTTAATGTCAAGGGGGGTCACCTGCTTTTTTTTCTCTTTCTCTCCTTTTCTCTCTTTCTCTGGCTTGTATCCATTCGGCCCCATTCAGCCAACTGTTTTAAGACGTTAATCCCCATCCAGGTGTAGATTTGGTCCTGGAGAGCGGTAGCGAGCCAGCATTGTATGGAGAAATCCGGCTTCGCCGGAAAAAAAATTCTATCGAAAAAAGTACACATTTAGCTTGCTGTCAATACAAAAATATACATATGCTGGCTCGCTCCAGCTCGCCAGGAAAATATTGACACCTGGATGGGGGTAAACATCTTAAAACAGTAGGCTGCATGGGGCCGAATGGATACAAGCCAAAGAGAGAGGGAGAGAAAGAGAAAAAAGCGAGGTGGGCTCCCTTAAAATATGTGTAGGTGTTTATGGTAATATACTGTATATATTAATACTCACCGTGACAATGACATCCATTTTATTGTCGTCATCCAGCACATATGGACCACATACTTGGTGGCGGTACTCAAAATCTTCCTCCTCATATTGTTCATACCATGCGGACCACATCCAGTCTTCCACCTCATCTGTGTTCGAATCAGTCACTGTTTCTTGTTGAGGGGAAGAGTTATCGGCAGCAGAGGCGACGGGAGGGAGACAACTAGGAGATGGTAGATTGGTGCCGTCCTCCTGATCAATAGCTAAAGAGCCCGAGACAGAAGGATACAAATCGAGAAGTGAATCTATCGTCTCGAAACTGTCTTCCCCGTCGCCTGGTACCCATACAGGTGGGGAGGACGAGAGGTTTGTAGAAGGAGAAAGGAGTGGCTGTGCCCTGTCTGGATCACTGAGGAGGGAACAGCTAGATGACCAGGACGAAAGGCTGACAGTAGAAGGTGGTACTGCTTCCTCCGCTACATTGATCTCATCTTGGGCACTGCATAGGTCTCGAGGCGGATGGTCGAATGGTGGTGTTGATGGTGGTGTTGTGTAGTGTTCGTTGTGGTTGTGGTTGGTAGGATGATCAGTCACCAACCAACACCAGTCGTCACTACCACCACTCTCACCCTTGGCCTCCTCATTCTCCCCTACAACGTAAAATTGTAATCGAGTCTGCTTGCTTCAAAGTCTACATGGGTCATTTACACGAACATGCGCACACACTCATCCTTAAACACCTTACCCACACACACACACATACCCATTTACATTTAAATTTACGAGAATATATTCTATGTGTGACTGGAAAATATGTGTAAATAGGTGTGTTGCTCATTATATATATATATTATATATGTGTGTGTGCGCGTATAAAGCTTACGCTATGTGGATTTGAGGCTCACAACTTACAGATATAGGATATACACAGTTGTATCTATTATTTCACTATTAGGCTTTGCATGGAAACATTAAATATATAGCTCTTTATATATATCTTTTGAACCTATTCAGTACGGTACTGATAAAAAACATCATAATGTAATACCTATGGATGTATCAAATGTAACTTTTTGTTGAGTAAAATAATAGTAACGGGTACACCGTATACAAATAATGCAATTAAGTAACACCCCGTTCTTACCATTAATCATCAATTACAAACCCCAATGCACTTGAGTAAACTAATGAAAGCAGATGGTCCTCCCGGGATTTGAACTCGGGACACACCACCCAGAACATAAGTATCTAAACCATTACACCACCAACACAGTTAATAACATATTTGTATACCCATTAATATAATTTTACTCAACAAAAAGTAGGTCAAGGAGAGAAGTAAAATAATATAGTTCACCGAGGAGAAATATTTTAGTGACAACGCTTCATTCATTCACTGTCCTGTAGAAGCTATACAATGAATTGAAAGTTGTCAATAAAGTGCTCCTCCTCATATGGATCTTCTCTTAACCCTTTTAGTATAACATGAAGCACACTGTCATGTTATTTTTCCTGGTATTAGACGATTTTTTTCAGCTTAGGAAGGACGTCTACCCATTAAAAGGCTACACACTATCTCAATTAATCCTTCTAGCTACCATATATCCTTCATAAGCTGCACACAATCGTAAATAGTAGCCAGAAAAAGTAAACAAGACGTCTCCGGTACAGCAGGTTTTAAAGCTTAGAAAGAGTGTGTGTGTGTGTGTGTGTTTCCAAGCCTTGTGTGTTTGTGTATGAAAGTATGTAGGCTACGTGCAAGTATGTGTGTGCATGTGTGAGTCTTTCGTATATGGGTGAATGTCCTAGCTGTGTATGCATGAGTGAATTCCGTGTGTGTGTGTGGTATGTGTGTGTGTCCACCCCATGTCGTATTGATCCTAGATAATGTCAGTCTAGGTGTTGAGGCATGTTGTGTATTGATAGGAGTCTCTAACCCTTTCAGTAAAATTACCACTTTATCATTATTATTATTATTATTTGTTATTATAGGGTACCTCCAAGCGACTTGAATCAGTTTGGGTTTGTGAAGAACTTCTTACGGCCCACCTCGTTTTTTTTTTCCTCTCTCTCTCTCTGGGTTGTATCCATTCGGCCCCATTCAGCCTATTCTATTAAGACGTTTATCCTTATCCAGGTGTCGATTTTTTTCTGGCGAGCGTTAGCGAGCCAGCATAATGTTTAAAATGTTTTTGACAGCAGGTTAAATTTGTAAATTTTTCGATAGAAAAATTTCTCCGGCAAAGCCGGATTTCTCCATATAATGCTGGGTCGCGAAATTGACACCTGGATAGGGATAAACATCTTAAAACAGTAGGGTGAATGGGGCCGAATGGATACAACCCAAAGAAAGAGAATAAAGGAAAGAAAAAAAGCAGGTAACTATGAAAGACGTCACCGGTACAGAAGGGGTTAAGAGGAAGGTGCAGTCAAATTTATAAACTTTGGGTGCAGTGGACCTCCGATCGATGTCACCTGTACGATATCCAAACAGTAGTGATGTAATGTACCCTATCAGTTATTAGATATAATACCATTATATTTGATCTTCAGATTATATTGCCGAAAACAAATATGTGAAGTATTTGAATTAGCAGTTAGTGGCACAGCTAAGGGGAGATGAGTGTATTTATTTGCTCATTCATGTATATTTGTATTTGTTTTAGTTTCCTCCCTAGACCTCCATCAAGCTTAAAAAACACCCACTAAGATAAATTTGTAAATTTTTCTATCGAAAAATGTAAAAATTAATCTAGGTTACAAGGGGGATCTAATGGATTTTGTTGTTTTTAAGTTTGATGGAGGTCTAGGGAGGAAACTAGAAAAATAATAAAATTAAAAAACTCGACCAAAAAGTCGAACTCCAAATTGCATTAATCAAAAATCGCCAGCTGATTGATAGGGTTAGGCCCATCGAGATAAGCAATCCAATATCAGGGGTCAAAGTCTTCACAGGTTTACTTGTAAAAGTTGTAGGTAATTGACAATGAGCAACTAGTAGAGGTGATCAATTATGCCAGGTGTGGTTAGTACAGGTGATGAATTACGTCTTGTTATAATATTCAACAGCTGTGATAAGTTATGTTATGTGTTATAATGGTCAGTAGAGATGATAAGTTATGTTCTGTATTGTAATGTTCAGCAAAGGTCATAAGTTATGTTTTGTATTACAATGTTCAGTAAAGTTAATATATAATAAGTTCCGTCCTGTGTCTTAATATTCAGCTGAGGTAATAGTTGCTTAGTAGAAGTGAGAAAAGTTGTAATTTTAATGACCAGCTAATGGTCACAAGAAAAAAATACTGTATATCACTTAAAATTGTTCTGCAACGTGTTTTCCAAAGCTATCAAAGTATATGAACAAAATTTACCAATGTAAAGGTTAGAGTAGGTGAAAGCACAAAGACAGGAAGGATTCACCTATAGAGGGGTAATAACGGAGGAAGGATATGGGGGAATTGGCATTTCCTGTACGTGTTCACATAATTCAAGAGGGAGCTGGGGGGGGGGGGGTGCTCCTGAATTCCTATAAAACAAATATTACATGATCATTGGAGGTAGCAGCGAAGTTTCTATATTCCCTATCATCCTATGATATTACTAACCTGTTACAAAAATGAAGTCCTCGTCCTCACTCTCCATCTTGCCTGTTTGGTTGTCCCCCCTCTCTGTTAAAAAACCCAGAGCCAAGAACAGTTAAGTAAATACCTGCATCCTACCTGTGATTATTGCACCTGCGCGTTTGTGCCAATTAGTCAAACCAAGATTGCCAAGGAAATCTTTTAAATTTATATCATATACATTTATACCAAAACGTATCATATACATTTGTGTGCCATATTATAATAGACAGGACTGCAAATACACTTAGTTAGTTACCTGTCTCTATAGTATTCTCGCTCCTCTACCCTCTCAGGGCATAAGCCCAGAGGCTTAATAATAGTACTCTAGTACATTTTCGGAAACTTCTTCGTCGTCCACACAATACAGGACAACAGGGAGAACACTTGCTGAAAACTGTGACACCTTTGATATTTCACCATAGGTGGCTTACGTTTATATTGAGCGGGTGTGAGTCAGCTGGTGTGAATAGTTGCCAATTGCTTTTCCGGTAACGTGAAAATGTAATCTTATTTTATTGTATATTATCCATATCTCTATTCAACCAGCTGAGGGAATGGTCGATATAGAACTGCTATGAATGCCAACTTTCGAAAAGTAGATAAATCCATGGATGTATAATATTTAGCCTACGTAGTTTAGAAGATTTTAGTGGCACATATATTGCATGCATTGCGCCACGTTGCTTTACCTTTTATATTACCCATTGATGGTGTAATATCTAGTTAACAAATACATTAATAATTATCTCTATATGGATATTTGTATATATCTTATTAGGTCTACTCATGCACAGTACTAGGCCTTGACTGCCAAGAAATACTGTAGCTCGATTATCAATGTATTTGTATAGCTCTTTAGAAGTAACTTTGTTGTGATACCTAGGCCTAATTGAAATTTAAGAGTAATAATCGTCAAATATTGAGTACAGTGGCGCTAATAAGTCATCTCAGGTGTTATTATGTTTGGCTAGCTCTGTGCTGTATTAATGTCTGTCAGATGTTGAATAAGGTGGGTAAGTGTAGGAATATGATTGTATATCTCGCTCAAAAAGGAAAAATAATGTGTAGATATTGCTGATACCAATTATTGATCAAAACATAATTGGTGCCGAGACATCACTTATTAGGCCGATTGTACATTGAGATAATTAATTACAAAAGTGTTCTCGGGAAGTGGTTCAAGGGTTAGGTACTTTTAGAAGGGCCGCCGTGAAAATGTAAACAAGCAAATCTGCAAATTTTGACGAGGTCGACTTTTTGGTAATTTTCTTCATTTGACGACATTGATATACCAAAGTAGACCAGTAGGCCTATATATTATTGGGTAAAATTCAAGACAGCTAGAGCCGCCTTATTTACCAAGTTTCTTTATATTTTTTCCAAGGAATATAGCCTAGGCCTAGTGTTTAATTGTTGTTTTTCATGGTTTGAGTGGAGGATTTGCATTAACTTACCCATTATTCATTAATCTGAAGATACTCCGTCAAATGGCGCCCGTCACTGGTTGGTCGGTAACTTAAACCGAAAATTGTGGGGAGGCCATGCACGCTTCCAAAATGTAAAAATATTATATTAGATTAGATTAGGCTAGATTGTAAGATTAGGAGTAGTCACCGTGTAGTGGGTGTACCAGTACCACTACCAACATACAGCATAACTCTTCTATAAACCATTTAACATAACCTAACCAAACAACCTAACCTAACCTAACCTAGTATTCATGTAGTAGGCTACTAGGTTAGGTTAGGTTAATGTTTTATAGAGGAGTTGTGCTGTAATCTGTATGTCGGTAGTGGTACGCCCACTACTCCTAATCTTACCGATTAGATTAACCGGTATTTATCAAGGAAACCAGCCACAAATTTTCCTGGATATTTGGAAGTCACCCATCGAATGAACATAACCTAGGCCTATAAATCATATTAGCCTAATATATGTTTCAACTTTCGGAAGAACCGTTTTCAATTAGGCATAGCCTAGCGGCCCTAGCCTACTTTGAAAAAGTTAATATTTACCTCCTGTTATCCACAACCAAAACTGAAGATTGCGGAGTAGGCTAAATACCGTAGACTTCATTCAAGTGTTTTTTGGCGACCGTCAACCTTTTATTAATTACATACCAAACCAGCGGGGGTGTGGGGGCGGCAGCCCCCACCTAATATACTAGGTTAGGTTAGGTAAGGTTGTTGTTGTTGTTGTTGTTGTTCCCCAAGCTGCCTGGCCGAACAGCCCCAAGGCCCCGAGCAAGGCCAAGGCCATAACCGAGCGCCCCCACAGAACCCTCCCCGCCGACCACAATAAAGCCTGGGTGACCGAAGCCACTCCATGGCGGGGAGCTGAGGAGGGTGCGGAAATGCCCGGGAAACCATAGCCCCACCCAGGGCCCTGTGTCCCTCAGAAATTATGAAGAGAAAGTTGAGGGGCAAGGGAAAAATGTGACGCTTTGGCTTCCAATCTTGGTAGATTGGGAGGTCAATCCACGTTAGAGACGCCGTCACTTGAGATCTAGAAAATATATAAGTAAAAGGAACAGTCAGAGTAAGCTATGGGTATGGCAGAGATTGCTCAGTTCTCACTCTGATAGACCATCCCATCACCACATTACTAGAACCCAATCCTCTCAGCATCAGCTAGGAAAGGCCCTAGAAAGCCGCCTATGGCGGGGGGATAGCTCCCCTATTTCAACCCTTTTCGGGGTTGGGCACCCGCCCAAGGTTGTTAGGTTAGGCTAATATTACCCCTTATTTTCGTCTTATACCCCTCAATTTCCCTGTACTTCATAGGCGTCCCCACTATCGGGGGCCGTATCTTAAGATTGTTGGATAATGGGGAAAACGGTTTTTCCGAAATTTGAAACATATATTAATATGATGTATAGGTTATGTTCATTCGATGGGTGACTTCCAAATTTCCAGGAAAATTTGTGGCCGGTTTCCTTGATATTTTCCGATTAACCTAACCTAACCGGTAACATTCAAGACAGCTAGAGCCGCCTCATTTACCAAGTTTCTTTATATTTTTTCCAAGGAATATAGTGTTTAATTGTTCGTTTCTCCAACATCTTCTTCACCATCTCCATGTCTTGTGTTTCCATCTCCTGTGTTAACCCCAATAGCGCCCCTACCCCTCTATCTTCTCTCTGCTTAATCTCCTCCCACCCCCTCTCCCCAACTCTATTCCTTATGTACCCCTCTAACTCGTCTCTCCTCATTATATCTTGTACATTCCGTTACTATGTGCTCTACATCCTCCACTATTGGGTCTCCTCCCATTTCACATTGATTGCAGTGCGGTCCCATTCCATTCCATCTCCTTGTTCTCTCATTTGTCTCTAGCGATCCTGTCCTTGCTTTAAACAGTAGTTTCGATCCCATCATCCCCATCCTCCATCATAGAATAGTTCTCTAGCTGGTTTTTCCTTCTCTCTGTAATATGCCAGCGTGGCTTTATTTTCTACCCCTTCCCTCCACTTTCTTCTCCCCTCCTCCTTTATCCCTTTCCCCTTTATCCCAGGGGGAAAACAAAAATCTTGGTTTTTTATTTTTTTTTTTCCTTGGGATTTTTTTTTTTGGTCATTAACCTAACCAAAAAACCTAACCAAACCTAACCTAATTGCCCCCAAATACATTTAGGTTAGGTTAGGACTGTTAGGTTAGGTTTTTTGGTTAGGTTGAAAAAAAAAAAAAATCCAAGAAAAAAATTATAAAAACCCATTTTTTTTTTTTTCCCCCAGGGATAAAAATTATATAGCCTAGGCCTAGACATGAAGCATATGATGATAGGAACCCAAAACTACCATTAGAAATTTGGGTCAATATACAGGAGACGCAACAATATAGGTAGCAAATTTATAATGGTAGTTTTGGGTTCCTATCATCATATGCTTCATTTCTATATACTTTTTATCCCCGGGAAAAAAACACAAAATCTTGGGATTTTTTATTTTTTTCTTGGATTTATTTTTATTTTTGTTATTAACCTAACCTAACCTAAATGTATTTGGGGCTATTAGGTTAGGTTAGGTTAGGTTTTTTGGTTAGGTTAATGACCAAAAAAAAAAAACTCAAGAAAAAAATGAAAAATCCCAAGATTTTTTGTTTTTTTCACGGGGATAAAAAGTATATAGAAATGAAGCATATGATGATAGGAACCCAAAACTGCCATTAGAAATGTGCTACCTATATTGTTGCGTCTCCTGTATATTAACCGAAATTTGCTACCTACTGTATATTGTTGCGTCTCCTGTATATTGACTGGTTGTTTTCATCATTATACAGTAGTTGAAATTAGTTACAATCCCCGGGAAAATGTTATTTTTCCCATTATCCAACAATCTTAAAACACTCAGATGTACTGTAAGTCATTTTCAGAGTAAATAGGCGGCATAGTTCTATACCGGTACAATATTTTTTGCCTTTGGATACAGGATGGGTTGAGGGCCCCCCTCACCCCCCCATGAATTATTGAAATCAGCATCTATTTTAACAGTAAGGGGCTTAACCTCTGAAGTGCGCATGGGGGTAATTGGAAACGTCCCCCTGTGCTGACGTATTTGAGGTGTTTCCGTCACTAAAATATTCATTGTGCCATTAATAGCATTAATACTTATCCATATGCGCCTATTATGGGTTGATTATAAAGGTATTAACCTGAAACAACAATAAAACGAGTGAAAACAGCGTAAATCGGAGATATAGCCCGCGAGTTGTATAATGTATGGGTGAGGCAAGCTGCTTTCCCGCCAATTTCCCCCAAGGCCACTGAGACACAGTCGATCGATACTCTCTCTCTCTCTCTTGCACTCGCTTGCCATCAGTGATGACAACACCCTGCTTGCAACTCGCTAATGTTAGCACGAAAATATACCTCAGAATAAGGGAATAACAGGGAAAATAGGTGATAACTGAAGGAGAGGAGGAAAGTGGGGAAGGAGGGGAGGTAGAGGACTGAGATTTTGCATGGCCCAGGGGCCAATTTTTTTTGTTTTTTTTTGTTTTTTTGTTTTTTCGATGTCAAAAGTTGATTTTTGTTTTCACTCACTCATAAGAGTCTCCCCGCAGTCCGCCGGGGGAACTCTTAAGAGTCTCCCCGCAGTTCCCGGGTTAATAAGAGATTCACTGCTGTCAATAGGGAGAGTTATAGGCTAGGGAGATTTGTTTTGTTTTTACAGTACTTTATATAGGCCTAGTGCACATAAAATGTATCTCCGGAGGTTGAAACACATTTTAATATGATCTTTGCAACATCCTTATTCTATAATAGCCTTCAAATATTGAGAAATAAATAGTGGTAGTTTCGGTTATAAGTACCCCTAGTTTTCCTTCTTTGCCTAGCCTATTTCATGTTTTGTGATATTAGGCTAGGCTTAATAATTGGTGCAATTTAGTTTTTGGTAAGAGTTGTGTTAGCGGGCGTACCGTCCGCTGGACCGCTTTGTTTACATAGTCGCACGCACCACGCTCGCAGTTACATAAAACTTACATTGATGTCTAATTTGACTGCTGTTATTTCTCCCTGCTGGCCTGCTGGTAATATAGGCTATACTGTATGATGACAATAATTCATGGGGGGTGAGAGGGGCAAAGCCCCCCTCAACCCATTATTGAAATTTGAATCAAAGCTGGATAAAGTGTGAAGGGGTCAGGAGGTGCAGAGGTATAACTATCGAGCACAAATCACCAGTTCACCTCCATGCGTAGCCAGCATCATAGTGACAACCACGATATAGAGCTGGAGTTACAGGCATAGCCTAAGCCTCTTCCAGAAGACATCTGTGAGTATCCCAGTTCCCACGGCCAGTAACAAAGCAATTTACCCAACAACTGACCGTGGGAGACAGTAATGGGTTGAGGGGGGCTTTACCCCCCTCACCCCCCATGACTTAATTCAGACTTATTGTCATCATATATATTACCAGCAGGGGAAAATATCAGCAAATTACAGTAGTCAATTTAGATGCGAATGTAACTGCGACTCTGTGAGTATGCGACTATGTAAACAAAGAGAATGGTACGCCCGCTAACACAACTCTTACCTAGTTTTTTATAAGCCTAGGCCTATCAGTGTCAAGTTGAAAGCAACACTCCACAGATAACATCAAAGGTCAAGATTTAGGCCTATAATAAATTTGTCTATTGTCTGAACTTGAAATTTTTTCTGTAGCCTAGGCTATATAATTTTTATGATAATTATCTCGTTGATATCCTATTTTCAGATTGCTGATTCGAATGGAAATGGAAGACATCAAGGGAAATAAAATTGGTGGTCAAGAAGAAGATAGTGAAAGAAATTCTTCAATGCATTCCTTGAGCCAGAAACGCAGCCATAATAGTACATGTAAAACAAAAAAATACCGGTATACAAAGAAGTTGGTTGGTGGCTCCGATGAACATGAATCAAGAGACAAGAATAAAACCCAAGTCCCAGTATTGTATAAGTTTACTGAAGATCTTAATATGAATAAGAGAGTGACTATTGAACTCCAAGAAGCTGGCAGTGGAGAAGCTGTGTTGTCAAACGTTAAATCGTTCCGTTTTGAATCAGATCCTGAAATAAGAAAAGTTCCTGTAGAAGTAAAGCAAGAAATCATTCACAAAGTTTTGCATATTGATCAGTCTCCACCCAATGTGCCCGATTTGAACACCAAAATACAAATGAATAGTAACTCTGTGTCTCAGGCAGTCATAAAAGTCTCCCAAATCAAGCAGGAAGCTGAAAACAAGCAATTTGATAATAAATATAGTAAGCTAACTGCTTGTGATACTTTTCTCCCACAAACATCATTAAGTTTGAGGAGTGAGTTAGAAGTTGTGATAGATAAAGATACTGCTGGGATAGATATTGGAACAGATAAAGTTACTGCTGAAGGGAGTACTACACGGCCCCGACGGAAACCCAAGTACCATTGCCAGATCTGCCAGGAGGAATTTTCACATCCCAGAACTTTGGAGATTCACATCAGAGAGTGTGGAAATCCTGGAAAGCCCAAAATCCATTGCATTCTTCCATCTTGTACCTGGCAATTCAAGGACAAGTTCCAGATGATTGAACACTTTGAAACCAAACATGGAGGGGGAGTAGAGGAGGAAATGGAGGTAGAAGCATCATTTAGTCTGGATATGAAGACTGAAACAAATATCGACAACCCTGAATATATTTGTTGCAGTTGTGAGAAAGCTTTTACTCGCTTGCCAGAACTGTACGCTCATGAGAGAGTGTGTGGCTTAACTCTAGACCAGTATAGTGAGGAGGATGTGAATGAGATTTTGCCATGTATATATTACCCCTCATGTAAAAGACAATTCACCAAGAAATCATTGCTGACTCGCCATGTTAAAATAGATCATTCCAAAATCAGCAACAAACACAGCTCCAAATATGACTGCTCAAGCTGTTTCCACAGTTTCACCTGCAAGTCAATATATTTATTCCATGTTAAAAATTGTACAGAGCAGAGAAAGAAAAAAATGGCTTCTTGTATTGATCCAGATTGTAAGAGCCAGTTTTATCACAGAAAGAGGCTCCTTCAGCACATCAAGAGTGAGCATCCATATTTACTAGAGCAGTCCAGCCTAAAATGCCAGAAATGTGGTCGTATTTTCAACCACGAGATGAGCTTCAGATCTCATACCACGACGTGTAGTAAGAGAGGCCGGCTGAGCAAGACCAAGTGCATCCATCCTTCCTGCACCCAAGAGTTCTTCCATCACACGAAGATGATGCAGCACGTCAAGGTGGATCACCCGGAGATAGACCTACAAGAAGCAGAAGCTGAAAAAGGGCTTAGGTGCTTTAAATGTGATGCCGAATTTAGGCACGCTCAAAGTTTAAAGCGGCACTCTGAACATTGTGGCTCAGGCAGGACTATGAGAAAAACTCAATGCCTCTGTCCCGGATGCCCCAAGCGATTCTTTCACATATCATCAATGGTAAAGCATATGGAGAAAGACCACACGGATGTACATATTGGTATAACTCAGAAGCGCTTTGCCTCGCTTACAGATTTCAAGGTGTGGAAGGAGGAGGAAGAGAGCAGAACCTTCTCCTACTTCAGCACCAGACACAGTGTCACATCAGATAGTGGCAAGTCCTACCTCAACTTTGTGTGCCAATACAGTGGGCCTGTTAAGTTCCACGACTCAAAAACCATTACTGAACCGTCTAGGAAGCGGAAACAAAAACAAAATAAAACTGGCGTGATGTGCCCTGCTAGAATGCTTGTGAAGGAAAGTGAAAATGGGTCGGTTATGGTTAAATACGTACAGACTCATAACCACGAACTGAGTCTGGATACACTCCCCTTACACCACCCCAATGTTAAGAAAGGGATCCGGAGGTATCGGCTGTCCACGAGTGATGCAGTGATGCCGACTGAGACAACAGGTGAGGTGGGGGAGATTATACCTGGAGATGACCTGGAGACACTGGAGGTATCAGTGAGGGAGGACTCTGCTAGCGGGGAAATGATTGCTGAGGCTGTCATTGGCTCGGATTACTTTAACTATATGGTGAAGCCTAACGGTGGATATGTTCACACCATAGAGAAGGCCAATCAGACGGTGAAGCTCTTTCAGCAGAGGACATCATCACGCTTCATCTGCTACAAGGTTCAACGTAGCTTTGGCAAAGAAGGTAAGACACTAGTACTACAAGTAGACCCTTTCATTGACTAGGGCACTTGATGGAGTTGGTGGCATGTAGAAATATGCAAGATCATTACTGAACATAAATTAACATTTCTGTGTACTGTACTGTATTATAAACTATTTACTTATTTTCTATATTGTTAGTTTTGTATGTTTGCATATACTGTACTCTTAACAGGCCTGTTAAGTTGTCAACTGATATTACTCAACTTAACTCCAGTTCTAGAGGCACAATTGTTTACCCTTGATAACCTTAGTGTAATATACCGTATATATATATATATATATATATATATATATATATATATATATATATATATATATATATATATATATACCGTACATACATACATACATACGGGTTTAACCCATGGGATCCGGGGGGCCTCATATGAATTTTGGTACAGTCAAACTTCATAGTTCAGTAGCAATGATTGAGACCACCTAGAGGAGTCAATGTGTTTGCAAATTGTAGAACTTTTTGTTGTCTGTAGAATGCCGTAGAGATGACGTCACTACAACGCATGGTTGCCGAGTTCTGATGATTATAGCGGAGATTTTTTAGCCGCGCATTTTGCCTCATATGAGGCCTCCCGGATTCCGAGGGTTAAAGACCGCAACCGTCCACAGTGGATGTGGCTTCCATGGGACAATCACAGTACTGCACACAGTGCACAGCAATCATAACACAGTGGCTACAGTCTTTACTGCAGTACAGTACAACAAAGTCTTGCCATATATATATATATATATATATACAGTATATATATACTGTACTGTATATATTACTGGTAACTGTAATAATAAGTTAGCTATACAATTGACATATTTAATCGTACAGTACTGCATCATTTAAGTTAACTCTCTCCGTGGCCTGATGTTTACAGAATGGAGTTGGGAAAAGAGAAAGGTATTGTGGCAGCACGAAGAGCTCCGTGAGAACACCCTGCCTCAGTTTGACGGTGTTCCTTATATTCTGAATGGTTCTAAGGTGATGGAGTGTGAGTATGGCACCAACCGCAGCGCCTGTCACCGTATCAACGCCTCCAACACCAGCGTCAACACCTCCAACACCACCACTAGCACTTCAAGCCAAGCCTGTACCCCAAACAAAGTAGACCAAGTTGCAGAGAAGGTGAGGAAATACTAGTATACATGGTTTGTTTTCATAAATAGTTCACTGCAAGCCTCGATAAGGATAATTTTAGTCAAACCTCAACTCTTCTAAAATATGAAACAAATGGTACCAGTATTAGTCATGGGCTAGTAGAAACATTTGTTGTTGCTGTTCCTCAGGCTGTCTGGCCGAGCAGCCCCAAGGTCCCGAGCAAGGCCAAGGCCATAACTGAGCGCCCCCATCACAGAAACAGTTGATGAGTATCATGGAAAAGTGATAGTAAGATAAAAAATAATATTTAAAGATGTCATGTTCTGTAGTTAAATAAATTTAAAGATAATTAGTTTTTGGTTTTAAAATCCAAGTTGCTTAATGTACAATACAGTCTTGGTATGGTACTGTCTTGTAGCACTATTGAAGCTGGTGTGGTTTGCAGATACTGTACTGCAGATGCAAGTGCTGCAGTTGAGTCTTGCTGCGGCACAGTTAGCACTATGCCAACACTAACCAAAGTGATAACATGAAGGGGCGGTGTTGTGATGGGACTTTATTGTATTATATTCCAACTGCGGAAAGGCAACCACGTCTGAGCCGTTACAATGTATGTAATGGAAAACGACTTTAAACCATTGTATGTATGTTCAGTACCGTATATCTGACTGAGTTGAGTAAAATAATTATACTATATATACTATTTACTATATATATCAAATAGGTAAATAGATGTAAAAACAATATTTTTGTGGTCCAGGCCGGGTTGATGATTGGCGAGACTCGAGGGCCAGCCAGCAAGAAAGTCAATTGTCCGGCCAAAATCTTCCTCAAGGACGTTATCAAGTTCCCAGAATTTAAGGTTGGTCATACACTTTGTTACTCTCATTGACAGTTTTGGAGTAGATTTATCGACCATATATTTGTAATATCTGTACTTTTATGAACAATTTTGTAGTGAGTTTATTTTGCAGCTACAGTAAACCCCCGCTCTTTCGGAATTCTCAGACTTTCGGACTAGCATTTCAATTCGGACTCATGGTTCAGCCTTTCGGATTTGTCTGAAAGGCTGAGAAACTACCTCCGTCCTTTTTCGGACTACTTGATTTTCCGAGTGACCGAAATCGTCGAAATACGATAATTTAATCATAAGTACTATATATCTCTTATATACTTACCTTAATTCTTTATAATATATCATAATAAACTTATGTAACACGAATTATAAGTTCAAATGAAAAATCAGTGTACCGGCGGTACCATTTATTATGTTCCTTCCAACAACCAACCATACTCCTAAAATCGATTAATGAAATTTACAAACACATGTGGCAGTCCGTGGACTCGAACCCAGGATGCTCACACCGAAAATCACCACCTTATACATCGCACCACGAAGACAGTTAAAGGTTGGTGGACACTGCCTACGATTTATTATGCAACTTCGAATCCTGCATATCAATCTAAGCATGTACACACATCCCAACTGCAACTCACGTAGGCTATGCATATGTGAATGGAAAGAGCAATTAATGGGGCCTTAACCACTTAGGGAAGTCCTCTCGATAAATTACTCCTGAACCAATATCAATTATTATTTACCGAAACACGTGTGTGTGTTATTGGTGTTTGGCTATGTCGAGTGAGTGTGTGTGTATTCACTTGCTTGTTCATCAAGGGGAATTCACGCAATGCGAGCTAAGCTCATTATTATCGCGCCTCCTTAACTGGGAATGTATTGTGTGAAATGCATGTTAAGTGTTTATGTATCGTTGGAATGGCTGTGGATGTGTGTGTAGTCTGTATTTTAGCCAATTGGCGACATCTGGAAACGAAGGGTTAGGGTTAATCTGTACGGTACCATTCTCACTACGGTACCAGTCTCACCCGAAGGCTTAGGTTGACCAGTAGCTTACGTTGACCAGTACGATACCCATCTCACCTTGTAACCGATCACCAACCCCAGATGGGACGTCACAACTTCGTCCACTTATACCAGGTTCCTATTTATACTGCTAGGTGAACAGAGGCTACACCGTTAGGAGATTTGCCCAAATGTCTCTTCCCCGCCCGGGTCCCGAACCCGGGACCTTCTGGTTGTGAGCCAGACGCGCTATCAGTTACGCCACGGGGAGGTGTGTGTGTTCTTGTATTTACCTATTTGTAGTTTACAGGAATTGAGCAGCACTCGTGTTGTCCTGTCTTAGTTACTTTATAATCAATCCATTTTACTTAGACAAGTATCGTAATGGATATTCCCAGTTCCCAGTATTTTGGACTAACATATCATAGCTTATGTTGTCCTATTTCCATATATACTTTTATCCACCCTAGATTTGAACATGTTAATGTTCCTCGCTCTCACCACCTCCTCCTCCAAGTTGTTCCAAGTCTCTATACTCCTATATGGGAAGCTGAATTTCTTTGTGTCCTTACGACATCTGCCCTTCCTCAGCTTAAACTCGTGCCCTCTTGTCCTTCCATTATCCCTCACGAATAGATCTTCCCTATCTACTCGTTCCAAACTTTTTACTCCCTTGAACATCGTTATTAAGTCGCCTCGTTCCCTTCTCTCTTTCAAGGTAGGCAGTTGTAGTGTCTTAAGTCTTTCCTCATATGTCAACTCCTTCAATCTTGGGATCATCTTCATTGCTATCCTTTGGACTTTCTCTAATTTGTTTATATGTTTTTTCAAATGTGGTGACCATATCACTGCTGCATATTCTAATCTTGGTCTTATCATAGTCATTATCAGTTTTCTTAACATTTCTTCATCTTCATTGTGTGTGTGTGTGTGTGTGTTCTTGTGTGGTTATGTCGGTCGCCACTGATATACAGTATGCAATAAATGTTATTATAATTATTCTCTATGGAATTGAATTGAATTTTACCTAATAATATTTATAATAGCAAAAGCCATAGAAAACTCCATTAAACTGTACATTTATTGAAGGCAGTAGATTGTTGGCCAGCCTATCAACAACAACAACAACAACAACTTGTAACACACGTGTGTGTTATTGTTGTGTGGTTATGTCGAGTGTGTGTGTGTGTGTGTGTGTGTTCTTGTGTTGTGTAGCTATGTCGGCCGTATTGATCGGTAGGGAGTTATTTATGTATGCAATAAAATGTTATTGTAAAAATACTCTATGGAATTGAATTTCATTTTACCAAATAAGATTTGTAATACTAAAACCCAAAGAAAAATCCATTAAACTGTATCTTTATTGAAGGCAGTAGATTGGTGGCCAGCCTAGCAACAACAACAACAACAACAACAACAACAACAACAACAACAACAACAATAATTTGTAACCTGCGTGTTCTTGTTGTGTGGCTATGTCGAGTGTGTGTGTGTGTGTGTGTGTGTGTCTGTCTGTGTCTGTCTGTCTGTCTGTCTGTCTGTCTGTCTGTCTGTCTGTCTGTCTGTCTGTCTGTCTGTCTGTCTGTGTGTGTTTGTTTGTGTTCAACTAAAGATGCTCGGCATTGTTTTCGTGTCAAATAAATGTCATTTCATAGTAGGCTACCAATGGACTTAATTGGATATATTATTGACCCCTGGTATGAAGAGCAGTAATTATTTTCACCCAAGGAAATTGGTTCTAGTGATATATTCGCCGTATAAGCCCAGGCCTACTTTATTAGTAATTTATCTATTTATTTGTCAGCATTATTACAGTGGTAACATACCTTCATACCAAGGGTCAATAATATATCCAAATAAGTCCATTGGTAGCCTACTATGAAATTCCATTTATTTGACACGAAAACAATGCGCCGCGCATCTTTAGTTGAACAGACACACACACAAGAACACACACACACACACTCACTCACTCGACATAGCCAAACACCAATAACACGGCAAATAACACACACTGAGCTTAACCTCAGTTGTATGTAAAATGCTAGAAACGGTCATACGAGACAGACTCGTAAATCACTTAGAGGAAAATAACATACTTAAAGATACTCAACACGGCTTTCGTAAAAAACGTTCCTGTTTAACAAACCTCTTAGACTTCTTCCACGATATCCTCAACCTCTACGATGAGAGTAAAGCTGTAGATATTATATACCTTGATTTTCAAAAGGCCTTTGACAAAGTTCCCCACAAACGTTTACTGCTAAAACTAAAAGCGCATGGAATACAAGACGGTGTGTTGAAATGGATAGAAAATTGGCTCAGCGACAGAAAGCAAAGAGTAGTCATAAACGGTAAGGCATCTAAATGGACCAATGTAAGTAGCGGGGTACCCCAGGGATCGGTACTAGGACCAATTCTCTTTCTAATTTACATCAACGACATAGATGAGGGTCTCACCTGTACAATCTCAAAATTTGCTGACGATACAAAAATTGCAAATAGCGTACTCTCAAAAGAAAAAGTTGACGATATGCAACACAATCTAGATAAATTGTCATGTTGGGCCCAAATTTGGCAAATGAGTTTCAATGCGGATAAATGTAAAGTACTACATATCGGATACCTAAATGAGAAAGCAAACTATTCGATGAATGGCACTCAGCTTAAGAATGTAAACAGAGAAACCGATCTGGGAGTAACAATATCGAGTAACCTAAAACCGAGTCAACAATGTTCAGAAGTTGTTAAGAAGGCAAACAAAATAATTGGCTTTATAGGCAGGTCATTTGAGCATAAATCCAAAGAAGTTATCCTAACCCTTTACAATTCCTTAGTCCGCCCTCTTCTGGAATACTGCGTTCAATCCTGGTGCCCTTATTACCAAAAAGATATGAACAAGCTAGAACGAGTTCAACGTAGAGTTACTAAAATGATACCTAGCCTAAAGAACAAACCATACGAAGAGCGTCTTAGAGAATTAAATCTATTTCCTTTAACCCAGCGCAGATTAAGAGGTGACTTAATTCAAGTGTTCAAAATCATCAAAGGCATCGACAATATGAACTGTAGTAAGTACTTCATTATCCGACCAATCTAATTACACGCGGGGAAACGGTTGCAAAATTATTGGTAAATCTTTTAACTCACATGAATCTAAGAATTTCTTCTTCAATCGAGTTGTCAACTTGTGGAATGGGCTTCCCCGAAACGTTATAGACTGCATCACCGTTGATTCATTTAAACTCCGCCTAGACAAATATCTCTCGTCAAACCCGCGACTGACTGCGTTTGTAAATGAATAACTTTATTTTATCCCCCCCTCAGTTACTAACCCATCTGTCCTCTACTAACTTTTTAATCCTGCCACGGACATTAGTTCCAGGGCAGTAATTCCCTTTCCAATGTTCCCTTACCCACTCTAAACCACTGTTTGGACACTTGATCCTCAGTGTTTTGGAGGACAAGCAACCTAGAAGGGTCACTAGATCTGTTGTTGCTTGATTTCCTTTGTACTTTGTAATGGTACCGCCGGTAGACTGATTTTTCATTTGAACTTATAACTCGTTTTATATAAATTTATTATGAAATATAAAGAATTAAGGTAAGTATATAAGATATATAGTACTTATGATTAAATTATCGTATTTCGACGATATCGGTCACTCGGAAAATCAGCTGATGAATCTCGGCGCTCCAAATGCACTTGCCAATATTGAAAGTATAGGCCTATTCGCCGGTATACGGTCGGTGAATGTGTATTCTGACTTATAAACTTCGGACATTATTTCAGCCTTTCGGATTTGTTTGAAAGGCTGAGAAAAATTAAATCGCATTCGGACCAAGAGCCGAGTTTCGGACTTATAAACTAAGGAACATTATTTCAGCCATTCAGACAAATCCGAATGGCTGAAGTGTGAAGTTCGGACTCGGCCCTTTCGGACTTTTGACACTTTCGGACAAGGGTCTCCCCCCAATTAGTCCGAAAGAGCGAGGTTCTACTTTTTTGTATTAATTATGTGAATAGTTTTGGAGTGGGTTTATTTTTCAGTGAATTGTATTATCAGCACTGATACTTATCATACAAATTATTGACAGGTTGAGGTGAATACGCTGCAAAATTCATAGTATACTGCTATATAACATAACAAATATATTTGTCAGGTGGAGGTGAATTCACGGCAGGAGAGACGAATCAAATCCAACCTGCTGCGGCTGGCCCTGCGGTCTGGTCGAGCTGGGGGTGAACGTAGGGTGTATATACAGCTGCCCCTAGACTCAGAACACTGCCACCACCACCAGCAGTACAACCAGCCTATAGCCCAGGTCACACAGGTACTTTTCTGACATTTTGTTAGACGATAATTTATTTTGGCTTGTGGTTCGTGGATAAAGATATACGGTACGTCAGTCTTATTGGTCAATTAGTTATCTATTATATGATGACGATTATACATATGTATGTACCATATATACTCAGGCACATACCCCATAGACATCTATGATTCCAAGTCGGTGGCAGAATAAAGACTGAACCTGAATGTGGTTGTTCTTGGCACTGCGTACACCTTTGACAAACAAAGCTTTCAAGCGCACATATTTTAAAGCACAAAATGGAGCTCTGTCCTTTACGAAGGACACTCAAGCCGCGTGGTGCGATCTCTGACTGTCCTTTACAAAGCACACCCGGGCTCCATGGGTTAATGCAGAGTCCCCAAGACTCACCCCACTGACACCACAACCACGTTATGGGGGTCTGGTTCACTTTTTGGTAGAGTTTTTCATGTATTAATTATTTTTCTAGTTTCCTCCCTAGACCTCTATTAATCTTTAAAAAACATCCATTAGATCCCCCTTCTAGATTAATTTGTAAATTTTTCGGTAAATAAATGTCCTGGCCGAAGGCCGGTTCTTTCAAAATTATAGGCTCACTATCGTTCGCCAGGAAATTTTTTTGGCACCTAAATAGCATGAAAGATCTTAGTATTGACAAGAAAATGGGGCGGAAGGTCACAAAATCAACAAACTAATGGGGCAAACATCTTAACCGTTGGAATCCGGGAGGCCTCATATGAGACAAAAAAATATATTGGCAGGAATCTGGGAGGCCTCATAAGGCAAAATGCGCGGATAAATATCGCCGCCAAAATCGTCATAACACGGCAACCACGCGTCGTATCGATGTCATCTCAACGGAATTCTACAGATAAAAAAAAAGTTCTACAATTTGCAAAAAAATTGACTGCTCTAGGTGGTCTCAATCAGTAGCTACTGAATTATGAAGTTTGCCTGTACCAAAAGGGTCCCGGTTATAGCGATCGGGATCATATGAGGCCCCACGGATTTCGTGGGTTAAAATCGGAAAACTAATGGGGCTAAACACGAGGGAGAATGGGATCTAGAAAAATGACCCATCTCCCCTTAATGGCATACTGTACGTAGTTTATAAGCAATATTCTGAATTTATTAATTTCATCTAACCATTGATATTGACTGTACCATACTGTATGAAACCACTGGATGACCTAGATGTGTGTGAATTTGTATTTTGTTATTGTGTGTTAATTGTTTTCTGTTGTGTTGTCCCTATTCTGGCTCTGTCCCCCCCCCCCCCCAAAAAAAAAAAAGGAAAAGTGGGGATTGGGCCTGAGTAAATAGATAGATAGATAGATAGGTAACCATTGATTTTGACTTTACCATACTGTATGAAACCACTGATGATCTATTCTATCTATCTATCTATCTATATACTCAGGCCCAATCCCCACTTTTCCTTTCCTTCTTTTTTTTTTTTTTTTTTTTTACTTTTTTCTTTTTTTTATGTGTGTTGGTTTTTTAGGTTGATGTAAAGAGTCCAGCCTCTGCGGTTGACCTGTCCCCGCCTCTCCTAGATGACCCTCACTGGGACACAGACCAACTCTCTGACCTGACCTTCCTCCACACCTTTAGGGTCACCAGGCCACTCTTCCAGGTCAGTCAGGGGTCACACTTTAGGGGATACCACATGGGATCTTATGCGTTATAGGTAGCGCCAACGAACTTGACAATTATTTCGATCTCTGACCTCTTCATAACTCAAAAGGACCTTGAGCAAACTGGCTGTAAATTTGCACACCTATTTCCTGGTAGACTCTTCCCAAATGATAGAAATGTCAGCCCAATTGCTTTCATTCATTTTTAGTTATAAGAAGTTAAGGGGTCCAGATTATTGTCAAGTTCGTTGGTGCTACCTATCTATCTATCTATCTATCTATCTATCTATCTATCTATCTATCTATCTATCTATCTATCTATCTATCTATCTATCTATTGCCTGACGCCGTGATCCCCGAAGGGGAACAAGTTCTTTTGCATTTATCTTGTGTCGTCCCAGTTTTGGTTTGTTTATTTTGCAAGTTTTACATTATAATTAAACAGAAGATAGATTTATTTAGGTGACAGAATTCTTATAAAACTTTAACTCATAACCTGACAGACCAGAGTTGTTGATAAAAGTTGATGGAAATGTGCTCATGTGATACCGTCAATTTTATGCTCTAAAATACCATCACATTCTTCAAACCGGAATGTCATGTATTTATTAGTCTTGAAATGTTATGAATGTTTTATGATATAACCAGTGTTTGTAACTTTTGAAAATGTTATGTGTCTTGATAACTTTTCTTCCCTTCATAAAGAAGGAAAATCTCTTGTATTGTCAATCAAAAATAGAATTTAGTAGTATTTTATATTTTTTATCTTATATTTTTTCAGTTCTTGGCGAGTGAATTTAGGAGAGAGAGTATTGCCAAGCTTGATGCCTCAGTAGATAATGGAGATACTGACAAAAATGAAGAAACGGAAGCACAAAGTAACATATTTCTAACTGATGAAAATAGTAGTAAAAGAAGGCCGAGAGGTGAATCTACAACAGAGCACAGAGATGAATCAGGAGATACAACAAACATAGAAATGGTATACAACAGCACAACCAGGGAAAGAACAGAAATAAAAGAGAGTACAGAGGCCAAAACACAAGATGAGGAAGAGGCCGAGAGGAGTAGGGAGACAGAACAGGAGAGGCTGGAGGGAGATATACATGCTGCTCTCTACTACCTGGGCTCATTAGAAAGTCTGGAAGCAGCGAGTGCTAGGTAAGTAGGTGCTTTGTACTGTAATACTGTACCCGATACTCTACCTGGTGCCAAGAAACTTGACAGTAATTTTGAGCAATCTATAGCAAATAGGCTGTGAATTTCTACACCTATTTATTGGTTGACTCTTCCCAAATGATAGAAATGTCTGACTGCTGACCGAAGGGTCTACAATTTGATCCCACTCTGTGCCATTGGTAGACGGCAAGAGTTTGGGCAGCTTGGTCTAGCGATTCGTGGCAAATGTCCAGTTAATCCCCTGTAAGAATGGCACGCCCTAGCCTTGTAAATCAAGGGAGTACATGGCGTTCAAATAAGTAAATCAAACTGCATTATTATCATTAGATTGAAAGGATTGCATTGTCTAACACACCCATCCCCCTTCAGGTTCCAAGTGTGTGGCAGTCGGCTGGTGGCTGGTGTGAGTCGGGTGGCAGAGTTTCTGGTGCGGCAGAGTGACAAGTACCTGTGCTGGCCTCGGGCAGAAGAACGGTCAGTCACACAATATTTACTGTTTAATAAGTATGATTCATAGCTGCTGACTTCAACTTTATAATAAACAAAAACTACTGGTATAGTAGGTTTGTTTCCGGCTGACGATAATTTTAATCCTTTAGCAGCTGATTTCTCAATACTTATCCCCTTCTGTACCTGCAACATCTTTTAACTTTACTCTAGTTTTTCATTCCTCTTTCTATGATTTTCCCCTTCTGTTATTATTCTGTCTTATTCAGTTGTCCTTCGGGCAGCCTAAATCACATGCCTCCCTAGCCTGGCTAGGTTGTAGGCTCCTGACCTGATTTGTCTCTTCGGTCGCTGATGCGGCCGAGCTGACTCGATTCCCCTCAGTAGTGCATTTATTTGCATCTTGCAGTGATTTGTTTCTATACTTTAGTCATGATCTCTCATTCTTCACCCTTGATCACTTCTTGGTTGGTGCTGCAGTGTAACAGTTCTTGCCTTATCCTTCGGCCCTGCCCTATAAGAGCATTGCTGTGGAGCTCATGTGGTCTGGCTGAACTGATGAAATGGCGAGAAATGTCTGCGTGTCTTCACCTTCCTCGATTTGTTCAACTCCTGCCCTTCCCTATCTATCTTGACTTGATTAGTTGTCCATCTTGATCTAATCCTTCGGGCCAGCCCTATGAGAGTTCTTTTATGGAACTCAGTGGTCTGGTTTAACTAATTAAAAAACAAAAAAATTGCTGATACCATCTGCCAGCCAGGACCGCCGCTATATTGCTCACGTGATGCCAGTTCAAGTGTGTTGGTATATTTGTGTAGGGTGCAGATAGCAGAAGCGATCCAGGGCGACTGTGGGTTCCCCGGAGCATTTGGAGCGCTAGATGCAACACTGATCAACATGGTGTTACCTCCGACAGTGCCCCACACTGACCTCCTCAACTACACCATCACCAGCAAGGGGTCGGAGGGGGAGGCCCCGGGGCTGGAGGGTACTGGCTGTGGTTTGGTGTTACAGTTTGTGGTGGATCATAAGTTAACCTTGAGGGACGTCCACCTGGATGCCCCCAAGACCGGCACACGGATGCAGGTTTTCCAGGTTGGTGTTTGTATGTATGTGTTTTATTGGATTAACTTGCTCATGTAGTAATATACACCCTATGTGGTGGATTATGTTCTTTTATTTCATAAATTGTATTTTAGTAAGCGTTATTTCCACATAGCGATTTTGATAAGTTATTTTACCTTTATTTTGTATCGTCCCAGTTTTGGTTTGTTTAATTTGCAAGTTTTACATTTTTATTTGTATGTACAGTTGGTCAAAGTTCCAGCTGACCCACCCTCGCTCTGGGGCACGCAGAATTAGCTGGCAATACTGGTGTACTTGCCAATCAGTGGATATAATAACTTGAATATTTAAGCAAATCTACGAACTTTGGGTGAATGTTCGAGATCATACATAACGATATATGCATTTTTATTTGAGATAGGCTTACTTTCCCTTGTTTAGTATATGTTCTAACAATGATATAGCCGAAATTAGATATACCAATCCCAATTTTTGTAAGACACACCTCCTTCCTACACCAGTATTGCCAGATAATTCTGTGAGCCCCAGAGCGAGGGTGGGTCAGCTGGAACTTTGACCAACTGTACCGGTATGTGTTTTATTGTAGTGGTTTATCACATTCAAACCTTAGCCACTTCCCCAAGCAGATGACAGAAATTTTAATCTGTTTTAGATTCGTCAATATGAAATTTTCAACTTGGCAAAGTCCTCCCAGATTATAACTGATAGTAACTTCTTTATGATGTAGCTGCTGCCTAACAATAGTGCGTTGTTATATGTGCGATTGGTTTGCTTGGGAAACAGATTAACTTGCTCATGTAGTGATGTACACCCTATGTGGTGGATTGTGTTCTTTTATTTAATAATTTTCATTTTAGTAAGCGTTGTTTCCACATAGCGATTTTGATAATTTAATTTGACTTTATATTGTCCTTGTCCCAATTTTGGTTTGTTTAGTTTGCAAGTTTTACATTTTAATTTTAATTTTAATGAAACCCAGGGTAGAGTAGTTTCATATTTCTCCATTAAGTATCAATAAATCAGTTGTTAATGGATTCAATTAACCATAAGCTGAAATATAAACCATCTTTATAGTAGTGAGCACAACTACTACTTGCTTCTATAACTGTTGTGATGAGTGATTATCCCCGCAGGAGTCTAGTCTGTGGGAGGCTGTGCAGGGCCTGACGTGTGCCGAGTCTCACCTGGTAGCTCCCCCGGTCTACCCCCTGGCACCAGCCCTCATGACACCCCACGTCACAACCTTATTGTCATACCAGGTTAGTGTAATACCAGTCCTTACAAGCCACTATAATGTCACATCCATACTGTCATACCAGGTTAGTGCCTTCCCCCCCAGTCTGCCCCCAGGTTTCAATTTATATAGCGGTAAATTAACTATTAATTATATGAAGGGTGGTCCTGGAAGTGTGGTGGGCGGGCTTGTGGTGGTAGGGCTTCGCTTCATGTCTGCCTGCTGAGATCGGAACCTCTCCGGGTGGTCGAGGGCCGGGGAAGTGCTGGAGGGACCTTGGTGACCCTGGTCTCTGGGTCTTCTGGATGACCTAGATATGTGTGAATTTGTATTTTGTTTTTGTGTGTTCATTGTTTTCTGTTATTTTGCAAGTTTTACATTATAATGTCTCTATTCGAGCTACCTCCCCCTTAACTGGCTACAACTTTAACCCCCCCAGGAGGCAGTGTACAACCAACAGCACCAATCAGCCCACCAACTAGCGGCGACGGCCCTCGCGGTGCTCAGGTCCAGGTTCCGGCGGCTACAACAGCTGGAGGGAGACGTACACACCTGCGCCTCGCACCTCACTGCCGCCTGTGTCCTGCATAACATTGCACTGGCCCGGGAAGAGGATCATGTAAGTTTATTTTAATTGCATGTTATTTGCATGTTAATTGCATGACTTCCCAAACTTGACTACTTCCTTTAACGTGACGATAGTGCGTTGTTATATGTGCGATTAGTTTGCTTGGGAAACAGATTAACTTGCTCATGTAGTAATGTACACCCTATGTGGTGGATTGTGTTCTTTTATTTAATAGTTTTCATTTTAGTAAGCGTTGTTTCCACATAGCGATTTTGATAATTTAATTTGACTTTATATTGTCCTTGTCCCAATTTTGGTTTGTTTAGTTTGCAAGTTTTACATTTTAATTTACAGGTCTCCCTCACTATCCGATGCCCAGATTTACGATATTATTATAGGTTTTTAGGTGTTTGTGTTTTGACTGGTCCCAGAACGCACCCCCATTTACCCCATTAATTAGGGTTCTCGATACGATTTTTCTATTTAAGATATGGTTTTCAGGAACGTAACCCAATCGTATATCGAGAGGGACCTGTACTTTATTTGATTGATTTAATTTTTTAGTCACTTGTTTTTCTGATCTTGTGTGACTTGAATTTTTCTTTCATTTGGCTACTTAATTATTTTGAATTTGGTTTTGTATTTTGTGTATGTGTGTGGCTGTAGGAAGACGGAGACATCTGCGCCTCACACCTCACCGCCGCCTGTGTCCTTCATAACATCACACTGGCTCAAGAAGAAGAGCATTCAAGTTATATTATGGGGGTACTGTACTTGACTATAGTCCGTTCATACTAGGTTGGGCAGAAATCGTAACTTCTAACCTTTGTAACTAAAAAAGGGCTAGAGCAAATGAGCCGTCAATTTATAAACATATTCCCTTGCCAAGTCTTCCTATTTGGTAGAAATATTAGCTCGATTACTCTAGTCCTTTTTGAGTTATGGAGGTTAGGGGTTAGGATTTCTTCCCAACATAGAATGAATGGACTATAGTGTGATATTTTTTCTATGATTCACTCTTACTTCCCTGGGCCTGATCTTTGTGTGTTTCTTGTTTGGTTCCTTAGTTCGTTATGTATTTGTTATGCTATTATTTTCTGTATGATGTGTGTGACGGAGTGAGATGTATTGTACTGGACCTCACACTTCGCCATTGCCTGTGTCCTGCATATTATCACACTGGCTTGCGAAGAGGAACTTTTGAGTGTAATATCTTTTTGTGAAAGACCATGTGAGTTGTATATTTTATGTGGTGTATTGAATTTTATTTGCTGCTTATATTTTTCTTGATGTGATTATATGTATCTTGTATCTCTTTTCCGCTGCTTTTATTTTTCTTGATGTGATTATATGTATCTTGTATTTCTTTTCCACTCGATAACTGGGAACTCATTATCTTACAGTATCTTACAGTAGACGTTCTGGAAGAGGCCTATTTAGACCTGTGTATCCAGCTCGGGACCCACACCAAAAGTGGTGGCTGTGGCAGTGGCAGTCAATACAAAATAACATACGTACCTGTTTTGGTTTAGTTATTTTGCAACTTTTACATTATATTTTCTATATGGTTTTAGACTGCTATCAGGCAGTAGTCAACTTAGTATTTCTGATGTGAATAACATGCATTATATAATATACTGTAGCTGTTGTATAAGTTTGTTGTTTTCAAAGTTTAATTTCCGATAAATTTGAATGCAATTTTCCACATACTTACTGTACAGTATAGAATTTGTTTAGTGTGTTGTTGTTTCGATAGATTTTAATTTTAATGAGTTTGTTAGATTAAATTGAACAGTAACTTTTGAGTTTGTTCTCAAGTTTTATTGTTTAATTAATATACTGTAGCTGTTATGTATAATTTGGTTGATAATGAAATTATACTCTTCAGGTGATAAAGGAGCTGAAGCTGGAGAGTGAAGGCGTGTCTGGCAGTGAGTGGTGGGTGGAGGGGATGGAAGAGGTGGTGGCGGACTTTGGCGTGCTGGGAGGGGAGGAAAAGAGAGTCTACCTCACCACTGTCGTCACACATCGCTGAGTCACGCAATCTCACTGAGTGACGCAGGAGTCGTGTCGTGCTGGTCATTCAGGAGTCGCACCAAGGCCGGTATTCTTAGACAAAGCCCATGATTGTCGGTGGTGTTCACTATACACTAGTTTTACCATATTCCTCGCCAGTCAATATGATAAGTTCTATCCATCTATCTACTGTATATACTCTGGCACATACCGTCTTTTTTTTTTTTAGAGTGGCCGACTTGAGACAGAGCCCGAACAGGGACAACACAACACAAAACAAAACAAAACACAAATTCACACATTCACACAAATTTACTTGTTGTAAATGGAATGAGATTACTGTAACAATATTCCAGTTCTTCTTGCCATTACAACAACTAGGGTATTATATTGACTGGCTAGGTATACTGAAAAGCTATTTAAATGTACCGCTGACGATGATGCAGTTTGTCTAAGAATACTGGCCAAAGAGTCTTGTCGTCATGATGAGTTACCCCAGTTTATTATTATAATTATCATTATTATTATTATTATTATTATTATTATTATTATTTTTTTTTATTATTATTATTATTATTATTATTATTATTATTATTATTATTAACCATACCAAGAGTTACGTCGGGGTGAATCACATACAGGAGTTAAACCTTTCTGGAGTGTCACAAAGGAGCCGTGCAAAGTTGTGCCACTTTGTTCTAGTCATTGGTGTGTACAGGGTATTTATTTAGTCGGTAAGTCGGTAGCCAATCCAGGATCCCGAGGAAGGGTAAGGGCTTGTTGGGGGGGGGGGGGGGGGACCTGCTTTTTTCCTCATTTTCTCTCTTTCTCTGGCTTGTATCCATTCAGCCCCATTTAGCCTACTGTTTTACGACGTTTATTCTCATCAAGGTGTCGATTTCTTGCTGGCTCGCTTACGCTCACCATCATTGTATAGAAAAATACGGCGTCGCCGGAGATATTTTTCTATCGAAAAATGTAAACATTGAACCTGCTGCCAAATTTTTTTTTAAATATGCTGGCTCGCTCCCGCTCGCTAGGAAAAAATTGACACCTGGATGGGGATAAACATCTTAAAACAGTAGGCTGAATGGAGCCAAATGGATACAACCCAGAGAGAGAGGGAGGGAGAGAGAGAGAAAAAAAACCGAGGTGGGCCCCCTTAACACTCAAAGAGCGGGTGGTGGAGTATATTCACTGTGCCGCCCAGCGGGGGTTTTTACCATAAATGGGGTTGTTTCCGTGCTCTTTTTCATGTATAAACAAGAGCCAGAGCGTAATACAAGTATGTATCCCAGAAAGGGCGTAAATTGAGCTTTCCAATGACACTCGAACCATACTTCTACGATCACTGTTTGTCTTGCAACGATCGTGCAACCGAAGGGCAAAATCGCTAAAATACGGTCATTTCGTTACATAATTATGTGTGTAGCGAGTGAGAGAGTGTGGAGTACATGTCAGTGGGTCCACGACGGTCGTGGCGAGCGGTCATGAGGCAACCTACGCTCCTCCCACCGCTCGGCTCTCTCTCAGAGCCAATATTGCGCCAAAATTGCACACAGACTTAAGTCGGGCCCCACCACATAGTCCTTTCTTCTCCATACGGACTTAAGTCGGGCCCCGCTAAACAAGGGTTAACATCATTATAGGTAACTGGCCTCAAGTGATTAACCCTTTCAAGCTCCAATAAACGTTTCTGTTCTGTTTTCTAGCTACTATTAGACGATATTATTTAGATTAGTAACGGCATACGGAAGTCAAGATGATACCCTGTCTTCGGAACTAACCATACGAGGAACGTCTTGAAGAACTAAATTTATATCCATTAACCAAGCGAATATTGAGAGGTGACCTTATTCAAGTTTTCAAGATCATTAACCCGGAAATGGCGAGAAAGCTCTTAAGAGGTTTTACTGGGCAACGGCGGAAAAGCTCTTAAGAGGGCAGGCCTAAAAAAAAAAATTAAAAAAACCCCAGGAGCACTTTAAAAAAAAAAAAAAAAAAAAAAAAAAAAAAAATGTTTCCTCTATACTTCATATCACTCCTCCACATCCCCTCCTTCCCCCCTTTCCCCGACCCCCTTCAATTATCACCTATTTTCCCTGTTATTCCCTAATTCGTTGGTATATTTTTTTGCTAACATTAGCAAACTGGTTGGAGGCTGTGGATATGTGCCTAGCGAGGTGACAGGTCACTTCAACCAGTAGACCATTTCAACCAGTACCATATCAACCAATACGGTTAGGTTAGGTTAGTACTATATTTTGGCACTGGTTTGGTTGGTCTAGGTTAATTTGGCACTGGTTGAGAGCTACTGGTTGAAATGGTCTACTGGTTGAAGTGACATGGAACCGCCTAGCGAGTGTGTTGGCAGAGGTAGGGTGTGGGTGAATGAGTCAGTCAAGCTTGAGGCCTCGCGAAGGCCTCACTTTCCTCCACAATTCATGAATGGGCCGCTCCATGTTTATTCGCGATTTTGACCATAAAAATATTATTCCCACTTGTTTTATTGTTGTTACAGGTTACTATATTCATAGTGAAGGTAAAATAGGCGCATATGAATACGTAATAACGATATTTATCGTAAAATGACGATTATAGGCATGAATGGAGCCTAATATCGTCGCCCAGAACAGTGGTGTTCAATACACACAGCTCGCCTTTTAAAGGTTAAAGGCATCGACAACATGAACTGTAATAAAAAATTTACGATTAACCGATCAAACTAAACGCAGGGAAATGGCTGCAAAATCATTGGTAAATCATTCAACTCTAACGAATCTAAGAATTTCTTCTTCAATCGAGTCGTCAACTTGTGGAATGGGCTTACCCGAGATGTCATAGACTGCAACACCGTTGATTCCTTCAAAGTTCGCCTAGACAAGCACCTTGCCCTGAACCCAAGGTTGACTGCATTTGTAATTGAATAAATATTTTCTTTAGTAGTGTTTGTTCAATAACCTAATACTGTAGCTCTTAATGTAATTTCCCCTGCCATGAACTATGCCCCACGGCAGCACTTCCTTCTCACATCTTTCCCACATTCTCTCCAAAATACTGTTGCAACACTTGGAACAGCAGTGTTTTGGAGGGCAAGTAACCTTGAGGGGTCGCATGACCTGTTGTTGCTTGTTTTCCTTTGTACTCCTTTGTAAAGTTTATAAAATGAGAAGAGACACTCTCTTGACATCTCTCTTCTAACAATAAGGAAAATGTTGTCAATATAATTCTCCTCCTCACATGGTGTTGGCACAGTCAACAGCCAAAGTTCCTGTCCACCTTTTAACCCAGCGGCTGCAACAATCCTCTCGAGAGGTTTTACTGGTGGGCTGCGACGCTCCTCTTGGAAGAAGAGATGTTAAACATGTACCAAAACACTCCCAATAACAAAAATAATAAGTGAAACTCAGGGATATAGCCTATAGGGGTGAAAATCCAATGACATTTACTGCCCGCCATCTTGCCTCCACCCTGCTCCTCCCATTTCCTCCCTCCACCCGACCATTACTTCCATATGCACAGCCGCTCGTTGCCGATTTCGCGCCATATTGTCAACTACGGACCACCGTAACACCTCAACCACGCATCTTTTGGGTATTCATATATGTACTGTATATGGTTGGATACACGCTTGCATTTCCTACACGATGATATGGTTTTCATTGCGTTTTGGAAGAGTCGTCAAATTGGCCTAGGTCTAGCACAGGGCAATGGTGAGTCTGAGTCCTAGGGGTATCTAGCATATCCTGGGTTAAGAAGGTTTTGTCTCATTAGTTTGGCGATTATAAGACACTTCACCCAATTCAAGTGTCGAAATTTGGGGGCAAACAATAACGAACCTGCAATTTTGAAAAAGCTGGTTGGAACTCACAAAGCTCCCCACAACACCACTTGGGATAATTTATATCAGTAGCTTTATAAAATATATGTCAAATATGTGTCTGTGTAAAAGAGGCATTGCATTGGACCTCTAGGCCTAGGATAAGTAACACCCCATTTTGAACATTAATCATCTATTACAAACCCCAATGTACTTGAATAAACTAATGAAAGCATATGGTCCTCCCAGGATTCGAACTCGGGACACCACACCTAGAACATAAGCATCTAAACCATTACACCACCAAAACAGTTTTTGATAAATCATAGTGTAATTGTTGCTGCCTTTTACTCAATGAAGGATTTCATCTTGACCCTTTGAGTACCAGCGACGTGTGTTAAATTATATTCTAGCTATATTTAGGAGATATTGTGCAGCTTAGGAAGGATCTGCGGTAGTTAAAAGGGTTGGTTGAGATAGTTTGAAGCCTTATTATTGCTAGAGGTCCTTCCTAATCTGAATAAAATTGTCTAATAGTTGCCACAATAGAACAAAAAGGATGTCACCGGTACTGTATGGGTTAAAAACTTTGTAACGTAGCAACACTCTTTGTTTTATCTCAATTAACCCTTTCAATAAGATTATCTTAAGTTTGTTATGATTGTAGTTACTCCCAGACAACTTTATTCTACTTAGGAAGGGCCTGTCACAGTTACATACGAGGTAGCTACACGATATAGTTTTTAACGCTTTGATTCTTAGAGGTCCTTCCTGTGTAAAATTATCTGTATCAACCCCTTAAGCCCCACCCGAATTATGATTAACCCTCCTTCCCCGGCGGCCTTAGCTCGCGACTGTACTGTGGTCCCGGGTGTTTGGCCGATGCCTTAGCTCGCGACTGTACTGTGGTCCCGGGTGTTTGGCCGATTATTGGGCTATGTTCACTCACCTGTAACTCAATAAATAGGGCATGTATTGTTATGAATAAAAAAACAAAATGTTCCTCTAACCTTCCTCTGTAGAATGCCGTTGAGTAGACGTCTCTAGCCCCAGTGGTTGCAGAATGGCGAGTGTGGGAAGGAGAGTGATTTTCCCCGGGAAATTCCTCCTGCGTTCGGATGCGTCGCCCCGGCCCCGGCTAGCACGCACCTAGCCGCTCGTCGCACCAGAGTCTTTGCCTCCGATAGACGATTTTAGTGGTTGATATTGATAAATTTATGTTTATTTGAGATTTTTATAGTTATTTTGAGGTCGATCATATAAAGCATGTGTATTGGTGTGTCACTGTCACTGATACTGCTCATGTTCACTCGATACCGTACTTTTTATTAGTAATTGAGCTAAGTTATTGTTATATTAGGCACTGATTATTCGTTATCACAGGTGTTTATTATAAATTGCACATCAAATATTAGGCTTTGTGTCACTTTCACTTAGTTATATTCTTACAGTTTCTTACAGTAGATCCTCTGGAAAAAGGCAAACTAGGCCTGTGTATCCAGCTCAGTACCAGTACTTGCACTGCTGCGGTCGTTTTATATACAATTTATTGTGTCTTTTTCACTGCTTTATATATTTCTATAGGTTCTAATCATATGAATGTCACTTATTATATACATTTATGTGTCACTTTCACTTATTATTATGGTCTTATTGCAATTGTATCAATTTTCTGATAATACTGTACATTGAACTTTTGTATTACAGTACAATAAATTGTTTGACTTCCACTTTTTGCCTATATATATTATTGTCACTGTCTTTGATACTGTCACTATGATTAGAACTCCTGCTTGGAGTGGTAATCAAAGAAGCACCGTTCAGCACGGAATGCCACCCTGCACTCCACACACTCCATGGTGGACTTTTTTTCTGACCTCGCCCTCAGCCTGGTGTTGTAGCAGACATGGCACCGCTTCTGCTGCTTTCTTCCTGCTGCTGTCAGAGGCAGTGAAATGAGCCTGTGTATATTCATGTAATATGCACAGTGCAAGCGGTCAGTGGCGGCGGGCCCAGCGTGTGCCACTGCCCTCTGTGGCATTGCATATTTCTCCAGGAGCTCCTTTATCGCCTGCTTGTGGAACCTCCGCAGGCTAGTGAACTGTCTGGGTGTGTTTTCACTCCGAAGCTTGTAGATGTTGTAAGGATTCAGAATTGACATGTCCACCATATGCAGAAAGAACTTTTTGTACCATCTGCATGAGGTACGCAGACAGTCAATGAAGCCCATCTGCATGTCTGACTTGTCGACCATCCTCATATTGATGTTGTAGTCCATGACAGCATCAGGCTTGGTCACCCTGGCCTGGGTGCGGCGATCCACCTTGCCAGTCTCGATCATTTGGCCCTTGTGGATGGTGCTGAGGAGGTTGACCTTCCGCTAGTCGTGCCAGTGGATAGCCAGAATGGGCCCCGACTTCTTGTGGAAGACATCGCCTTTCTTTGTCTTTGGAGGGAAAGCTGGCATGCCCTTCCTTTTCCCTCGTACTGTGCCTACAGTCCCCATTTGGCACTCGTGGAGGTACTTGGTGAGAGTGGGGGACGTGTAGAGGACGTGATTCTTGAAGAAATAGCGGTCCATCATGGCTTTCACCACTGCTCCGCCAAAGCCAATGGTGGCGTCCGCCAGCACGTCCCCTTCCTTCCCGCTGTAGACCAGGAAGTCCAGGACATAAGCAGTTCTGCAGTCGCACAGTACAAAGAACTTTATGCCAAAGCGATGTCTCTTTGAGGGGATGTACTGCCGGAAGTGGAGCTTTCCCCGGAACAGCACAAGAGACTCATCAATGACGACCTTGCGGTAGGGCTTGAAGAAGGAGCTGAACCGTCGTCGCATCATTTCGTACAACGTTCTAATCTTCCACAGCTTGTCTGGGCGGTGTACGTCGGTGTTGGTGACGAGATGGAGCTGGGCGAGGATGTCGAGGTACCGGTCGCGTGACATATATTTCACGAAGGCAGGGGTGGACATCAGATCATTGGTGATCCAATAGTCAGGCAACCTATGTTTTTTTACATGAGGCATTAGCATGGTGAGTGACAGGAACACCATGAACTCGTGATGAGTCACTTCAGTCCACTGCTTCATGTGGCCCTTGGTCACCTTGTCAAACATGTTGACCTGCATTTTGGTGCTGCTTGTTTGTCTCCTTGATGACAAATGCTACCACCTCCTCATCAAAAAAGGCCTCAAAAAGCTCATGTGGTAGAGCATTGGGGCCTGCGGGAAAATTGGGGGTAATTCCTGAACCCTCCTGTGCCTCATCAAAAGCTGGCACATCAGCGTTATAATCTTCCCCGTCAGCCAGGTCTTCCCACTGAAAGATGGAGAATGGGTCTGGGCGACACACTCGAGGCCCAGCACGCCCACGGCCGACACGGGAGGCGCGCACCCTAGGGTGGCCAGGGCGGGCCACAGCATGACGCCCCCAGGTGGAGCGGATGGGCTGAGGGTCGTCCATCTCCATATAGTCGTCATCAGAGAAATCATCTTGCCCTGACGGTGGACCCATATAGTCATGGCCAGAGTCATCTGTGAGGTGTCCTTCTTCGTCAGTGCCCTCCGCATAATCTGGCGGGGAACGAGTGATGCGTAGGCGGCGTGTGGGTGGGAGGCGAGGTGGGGAAGGAGTGACAGGTGAGGCTATGTCCCCCCGAGGTTCTGGGCTCCTTTGTCTGCGACGAGTGGTAGAAAGCAATGTTTCACTGTCACTAGGCACAGGTATTGGTGATGCGAGCTCAAAAACTTCGTCAGGAACACATGTTGATGGCTGGAGAGGTGGGGAGGTGCGGGGGTGTATGGCTGGGGCCGGCAGGGGTGGACGCCGCGGGAGCCTCGAACAAAGCCCGCTTAGTTTGCTGTCCTTTTTTCACAAATTTCCTGCCTTTCCCCTTTTCGGCAGCAGTATGTCTCCTGTCGGGGGACCCAGGAGGCAAATAGGCCGAAAGTGGGGGGTCCTCAACCCTCTGCGGTGGTGGGGAACAATGGCGGGCGCCCGGGGCATCTTGGGTGGCTTGGGGAGATAAGAGAGACAATGGCAGGCGAGATGAGTCACCACGCTCACCCTCACTCACAGCCTCATCCTCACCAAGTCTTTTGGCCTCTTCCCTGGCTTCCGCGGCCGCCTTTTCCAATACCTGCTTCCTATAAAAGCGTATCTTGAAAGGCGATTTAGCTGGCGAAGGGCTTGGAGTGGTGTCACTCATGGGAAACTTGGAGGTTGACCTTGGACTCTCCCACTCACTCACTTTCCCCACTTCACTCTCTTCACCTTCACCAGCTTCCACGAAAGCTGTTACATCACCTTCATCACTCTCATGTTCACTAAAAAAAAAACTGAAAGGAGCATCATCGTCACTGCTCCCGCCATAATCACTCTACTTGTAATTCGACGATTTATCACTGTGTTCCTCCTCAACAATATGGTTATGTTGAGCTACATCGAGCATTCTCAATGTCTTTTCGATACCTCCTGGAGATAAAATGCCTATGCATCTTCGTGCAATGCTACGAGCCGGGGCGGGCATCGTAGGGGGCATGGAATCGGACACAGCGGAATCACTTTTTGGCGTAGTATCCATGATGGCGTCGGGGTAGGGACTGATGCCATGGCGTAGTTCACGCGTGGTGGCATTGTCTACCACCCACTATAACAGAAATTTACGCGGGCCATTCGAAAGCATATATGCAAGCACCCGCTAAGCACCCGGTGCCTCAGAGCCCAACCGGGTCTGAGGGGTTAACCCTCAACCGACGGTGTCCGTCATATGACGGGAGAGAGAATATTGCCCACCCCTGCGGCGCCCTTCATATGACGAGTGCCATTTTGAGGATATTATGAGCTATGAGAAAGAGAGACCGTGCGTTGGGGGGACGATAGCTAGCCTCGGACCGCTCGCCACCACCTTGGGGCTGTCACTGACACTTACTATCTCTCCTCACCTACAACCTCACCTCACTCAACAAGGAAAAAAAAACGGGAAAAATACCTCACCACCACTATGTGCCGTGCGCCTTTTCAAAACTCCCGGGCTGCTAGGTGGCAGCTAGCTGGGTGAGTGTGGCTTATGTACGATGCCTTCAATTTTCGAGGGAGAGTCATTTACGCCAATCGAGCACATGTGTGCCTCCACAATGTTTAAAATAACAAGAACTATTACTGAAAGTCATTGTGATTGTTGGTAGAGTGTTATAAAGTGTGTAAAGTCCATAACAAAACACACACACGAACGCACGCTCTTCATCAGATGATTCGGTATCACTATCCTGGTACAGTAGTAAAACACATCGATATCACCTCAACACTCACTTCACGGCGTAAGGTGTGAGGTGAGATGGCGGTTGGACATGGTGTGTCACTCGCGAGGGAAATCGTGTTATGACATGCCATGCCTCACGCACCCTCACGCCCGCCCGGTTGGCCGTATTTGGGGAGTTGCCAACTACTGCTTTTGTTGCGCAGTATCATAAAGTAGTTCCTATACAAATTGTTGCGTGGTATCCTAAAGTTGTTCCTATACGAATATCAACCCTCTACAAGCCCTATAACGGGTAAATTAGGACGAGAATAGCCGTCGATATGGTAACGACGCTGGGGCTGAGCGTTTCATACATAGCCGTCGGGACAGTATCGACGCTGGGGCTGGAGGGGTAAATAAAGTAAAGAAAAAGTGTTCTGCTTTAAGGATTGAAGGGATTAAAGGTTCAGTTCATTATAGAACACCTTACCTCAGTGAGTTGCCTACTTACCTTAGCATTCCTTGGACGAATTTGGTCAGGAGTTGCAGCTTACAATCTGCGATGTTAATTGCTGGAATATACCTGGATGTAACCTTAGGCTCTTTATAATCTTGTAGCCTTATATCCATTCTTTTATATAGAATTTATTTAGTTCATGGCCTGGCAAACAACTTAAACAAGATAGTGGTTCCCGGACAACTCAACCAGTAGACCATGTCAATCAGTAGCTCTCAACCAGCACAAATGGGATATATATTGTTAGTTTAGGTTAGTACTGTAAGTTGGCACAGGTTGAAATTTACTATTTTAAACAGTCTACTGGTTACATTGTCTATGGAGCCATATTAAATAGGTTAGATAAATCAAAGTAATTAATTGCATATATATATATATTTAATAGTATTTAATATTTCATCATTGACGATGTTGCCTATTAGTATAATAGTCTCCATTCAACACCCACGTCAGTCGTTTGAATCAACCGCCGCGAGGAAGAAAGAGATTCATCTTCATAAGTGCAACGCTACTTCTCTTATGGTGTCGTCATATTGATCGGGTACCCACTACGAAAAAACTTCGTAAAAAAAAATAAGAGAACAAGAAAGGGAAAAGAATTTTCCCATCTTAACACTGTTATTAACACGCTTCCCATGTTCGGTGGATTTCTCGCGTTGTGGCTTCTTGCCGTCTCTCGCCAAGCGCAACGATTCCTCCTTCTCTTCCTCGCGGGCCAACCGTCAACACTAGTGCCCCCGAGCTCCGGCTTCATTCGACGTTCGCTCTCCTCTAGTGAGTCCCTACTCATTCGTATATATCTTGGGTATAGTGAGCAAGGGTTTAGATTAGCTGGCACGGGTTGTGTTATTATTGGCCCGCAGGAAGTGTTAAAATTAGGGTACTTTCAGGCACTTACTTGTTGTGTTCATTCTTGTTACCACACGCGTGGTTTTCATTATTGCTATGCGCCTTAGTTTTTGCTTTTCCTTTAGTTAGGGAGGCTCTTTTATTCTTCGATAGCTGTTCCTTTGTCCAGCTGTGGATCTTGGGACCCCGTTTTTGTCTTTTTAGAAGACGCGCTGGGTTAAGGTTGTCACACGTGGTTGTGGGACCTTCCGGCGTTCCGTGTCTGCCAGGAAGTCCCATTTGGGGGCTTTCCCTGAGCCTTTGTTAGTTCTTTTGCTTTCCCTTTAGTTTTTTTTTTTTTTTTTTTTTCTATGTGATTGAGGGAGGCAAAAGGCATAACTGCCTATAGCGAGTGCCTCCCCCATAGTTGAAAGAGTGACAGGGCCAAAATCAAGGGACGTTCGAGCCAAAATAAGAACATAAGAACATAAGAAAATGGGAGTCTGCAGAAAGCCGATTGGCCTAAGCAAGGCAGATCCCTGTCCCACACAACCCCAATTCAATTACAAAGCCCAATTATAGGCTTCACACTCTAATACCCTGAGGATCATCTTACCAAAACGGTTAGAGATTAACGCAGGATTATGGAGGTCTGCAGAGCGCTGGTTGGCCCAACCCGGCTGATCCCCCTTCACACCCAACCCTTCTCGTCCATATGCTTATCTAATTTTATCTTAAAGCTCCCTACAGTTTTAGATCCCACTATAGCACTTGGTAGTCCATTCCACCCATCTACAACTCTGTTACCAAACCAATACTTGCCTATATCTTTTCTGAAACGAAATTTATCTAATTTGAAACCATTGGTACGAGTTCTTTCGCTATCACTGAGCTTTAGTACATTTGCCTGGACACACGGAGTTTGAAGCAATTTAAGTCATAGGAAGAGGGAAAGACTGATTCTGGGAGAGAGTTCCAGAGCTCAGCTGTTGAGTAGAAGAAAGTTTGAGAGTAACGTTTCACTCTTGGGTTGGAGAGTTGCACAGAGTAGGGGTGGGATTGAGTTGCAAGACGGGTACCACGTGCCCTACGTAAAGGAGGTGGTATGCACTGGGATAGCTCTGAGGAACACTGATTATTATAGTAGCGATAGAATAGCGAGAGAGATGCAACATTGCGGCGGAGAGAGAGAGATTGCAGAGAGTTGGTGAGTGGACGGGAGTTAATGATACGAAAGGCCTTCCTTTCAACTTTGTCTAGGAGAGCAGTGTGAGAGGAACCTCCCCACACATGTGAACAATACTCAATACAAGTTAGGAGGCTTTTATTCTTCACTAGCTGTTCCTTAGTTCAGCTTTGGGTCTTGGGACCCCGTCTTTGTCTTTTAGCAGATGCGCCGGGTTACGGTTGTCACACGTGGTTGTGGGACTTTCTGGCGTCCGTGTTTGCCGAGAGGTCCCATTTGGGGGCTTTCTCTGAGCCTTTTGCTCTGGTTTCGCTGCTTTTTCGTGTTTTTTAATTTTGAAAGTTATTTCTCATGATTAAGCCTTTAGGTTAGGTTTTTGGGGGAATCTATTAAATTTTTCTCAATGTGTGAATTATTTTGTGTCCCCATTTCTTGCGCTCCCTGTGGGCTAGTGTTGCACACTTCCCGGGAGTCCAAGAAGACGTCCTTACGTCAGGGTTGGTTTGAGAGTAGGGTGGTTTTCTCTCGTTGTTGTGCTTTTCACCGAGTGAACTCCTCTCTGGACCCGCCGGCCTCTGTTCTGAGTCCGTTCAGTGCCGGCGTGTGGTTGTGTTTCTCTTTCCCCCCCCTGTCATGGGATCTTAGTGGTTTTCCCTTCTTCCGGCGACCTGGTATGGCCGGCGGAAGTAGGGATGTCCGGCAGAGATAAAGATTCGGCGTGCCGCCCGGCCCATTGTTCTTTACCCCGTCTTTCACGGCGGCTAGGTGTAAAAGTACCGGCGCCTGCTAGCATTTTTTCATAAAAGCACGCAGATACCCGCCGCCAACTGGCCGAAACAATGACTCGTGTCATAGGCTGGCACTTCGTCTTCTGTGTGAATGGCCCTTTGTTGCATTTACCCCGTCTTTCACGGCGGCTAGGTGTGTACACGTACCGGCGCCTGCTAGCAATTTTTTATAATTGCACGCAGATACCCGCCGCCAACTGGCCTAAACAACGATGACTCAGGTCATAGATTGGCATCTGTGTGAAGTCGATGCCTCTGGACAATTGTGGATGGTTTTTCCGGCGTTTTTTTGCTAAGCAAGGCCGCCGGGTTCTATTTTACAAATAGTTAACAAACCCTCCGAATGTCCCGGCGTGTGGGCTTCCTACATGCCTCCCGACGGGAAGTGCTACTAATTAAAGGGCCCCTGTACTCGGCCCGCCAAGGGAAGTTGCCCTGATTGATAGCCGAGCACAATAAGACTTACCCTCTCTGACATACGACACGAACCCGTTTCACGGGTAACCTCGGGTCATATAAAACGGCTACTCGCTCAGCGAGTCCGCCAGGGTGAGGAAGTCTATATACCCAGGACCTCCGGCTTAATCGCCCTGCGGCGATACAGTGAAGAAGGTCAGATTATGTGCTATAATCTACACGTTTTTTGGGCCAGTGACGCTAGTCACAGGTAGGCATTTTCTACAAATAATTCCTATATTTGACAGACTCAGGTCCGGTCGAAGGTTAGACTAATAGTGACTGTTTTTCTAACTTTCCGGCGGACCTGTACTAGCATGTTATTAACTCCTGTCAGGTTATCCTTATGAGCATTGATTCCTGGAAATTCTTTCCAGATCAGCACGGCAAGGGACCATCCCGTTCCCGCAGTGGGGAAGGGAGAAAAGGAGGGGGGGGGGGTCAGTGGTTTAGTCAAAATTTTACTTTTGCCCCCGCACAGAACCCCCCATTTGTTGCGTCTTAACATTTTAATTACTTGCACTCTAAGATTACGACAGGCTGCAGCTAAGTTTGCCTCTGGAATTCCCAGCAGTGCCCGGTGGGCATAGATCCTGGTGCAGATTGGGGGAGTTTTTTGTATAGATCAATTGGGCCTGGCGGCCAGGATCGATAGATACCTAAATGACCATAGTATGGGAATTGTTTACAGTTGCTAACTTTCAAAACAAAAAATTCCCCAGAATCAGGGATAACGTTGCATCTCGGCAATCAATACTCACCACTTAGCTGAGCAATTAGCCATTGGTTATGACTCAGCCCCCATGCACCCCTCCCCCCCGATACAAAAATCCTCCAGGCTTCGCCGGACAACGTTCTCGAGGGACACTCCCGTGTAATGGAACCTCGGTCTCCGGCTAGGGTAAGTAAAATTTTCTTTCCTTCAAAAATCTAAGTTAAGAAAAGTCGGTCAGTATCTCGGGTAAGGATTCCTGTGATTACTGTACTTAAGCCAGTCATACGGCTCATAAATTTTCTTTCCTTAAAAAATCTAAGTTAACCTAACAAGTGCGCATGGGGGTAATTGGAAACGGCCCCCTGTGCTGACGTATTTGAGGTGTTTCCATCACTAAAATATTCATTGTACCATTAATAGCATTAATACTTATCCATATGCGCCTATTATGGGTTGATTATAAAGGTATTAACCTGAAACAACAATAAAACGAGTGAAAACAGCGTTTGGATGGTCAAAATCGGAGATATAGCCCGCGAGTTGTATAATGTATGGGTGAGGCAAGCTGCTTTCCCGCCAATTTCCCCCAAGGCCACTGAGACACAGTCGATCGATACTCTCTCTCTCTCTCTTGCACTCGCTTGCCATCAGTGATGACAACACCCTGCTTGCAACTCGCTAATGTTAGCACGAAAATATACCTCAGAATAAGGGAATAACAGGGGAAATAGGTGATAACTGAAGGAGAGGAGGAAAGTGGGGAAGGAGGGGAGGTAGAGGACTGAGATTTTGCATGGCCCAGGGGCCAACAAAAAATAAATAATTTTTTTTTTTTTTTTTTCAGTTGATTTTTTTTTTTCACTCACTCTTAAGAGTCTCCCCGCAGTCCGCCGGGGGAACTCTTAAGAGTCTCCCCGCAGTTCCCGGGTTAAGAAAAGTCGATCAGTATCTCGTTTAATGGTTTCTGCGATTACTTAAGCCAGTCATACGGCTCATAATGATCAAGCACCTAGGCCGGCGGGACGGCTCGGTTGGTTACGCTAGACCTTGGCCGGCGAGATGACTCTCATCCTAAAATGAAGCAAACAGATGCAAACAAATTTTACCTTCTTTTTTTCACGAATCTATAATAGGATAAGAAGTCTTACGGATAAAGAGTTTGGATACATTCAGCGGTAATTTAACGACATAACTCTTACAAGTACGATGTGTTATTTATACTGCCGGTGTAGGGACCGTTTTACAAGCTTATCTATAGACATCAGCTTGCTGGGTATCTAGTTTTTGTTATTTTCCTATTATAGGTACTTGCAATTGCACGGCTCCAGGCCTAGGGGGAACGGTTCAGGTTCACCCCAAAACACTATGTATAAGTGGCTGATCCCTGCGTCCCGTCGAGGCGGGTTGGCGATCTAAGGTTAGTCTAACCCTTCGGATTTGAGTTGGCAATGGTGTACACGGTATACCTAGTAGACCTTTTCTCACTGATTTCATGGATTAAAGTCTCGTTTTGTTTAATCATACCAGCCCTCCCGGCGCTTCGCCCCGTCTTAGGCATACTTCCGAATAAATCATTACGGACTCAGTAAGGCCAAAGTGGATGTTAAGTCAGAGGCCTAAGTTCATTACTCAATGACCTCTAGCTTTCAATCCCACTTGAATGTTGCAATCGAGGAAGGATCCTCATCTATTTCGCTAAAGTAGGACCGGTGGTGTGAAAGGCAGAATTGCTTTCACTATAAACTCTAGGGACTTAGCCCGCCAGAGTTCACTATCTCCCGGTATACATACCACGAACGGATGAGCGATCTTGGTAGCATCAGTCCCAGGGTTTGTTTATCAGATCGAATCGATAGCACTACAATCGATCATCTCAGTTTTTATCCAATATTGTTTCCTAAGCCTTAAGATATCTCCCATGTCCCTATGCCTGGAAATAGTCATATTTTCGCTTGAACGCTAGTTGTCAGGGTCAGGAAACGGTATTGCGGCGGGACAACATACCCGGAATACCCGCCGGATAAGCGGTCAAGTACTTACCTCCGGTTGGGATGGGCGATGGACCATGGGTAACGTGGGATCAGGAACTCCCACAATTTAGTAGTAGGGGTAGGCAGCCCCGCCCAGGGAAGTACTACCGCCAAGGTTTCGGGAGACTCAGGGAATAACCTGAATTCCATTTTCTCTCCCAGGCCTTGGTAGCTGGATACATATCTTTCTGCCTCACACATCAGGGGTATCAGGAACACCCTCTTTATATAACATACACATCCAACTTCACGACATTGCCCTACATCGCTATCCTCTATCCATAAAATACTACTCTTCCCACTACATATCATACATGTAACACCATACACTTACCTTATAAATATGGCAGTACAATTGTTAAGAGCAAACCTGGTGGTCCCTCGGATATCCACCCCCGGCAGGGTTGGGTTATTGACACAGGGCCCTCCCGGTCGTCATCATGCGACTGTGTCAAGAGCATTGCAACGTCCCAAAGCTGCTTGTCAGTACAGCTATTTCTTTAGTAATATAAGGGGACTTCACTCTAACATCAATTCTGTACACCAATTTCTTCAAGCAGAATCCCCTACTCTCCTTTTTTTGACAGAGACTCAAGTAACATCCACATCTGACATATCTAGATTTAATTTTCCAGGTTATCAACTGCTCCAAAATTTCAGACCTAAAGGTGGTGTATGTTGCTTCGCAAAATCTGAAATTGCCCTGGAGGAGGTTACTAGTTTCAATTGTCCCTATTTTGATTATTCTATATACAAATTAATTTCTGCTGGTAAATTTAAATACATATGTTGCATCTACCGTTCCCCAAATACTCCTCCAGAGCAAAGTCTTTTTGATTCTCTGTCCTCACAACTCAGTGTCCTCAACTTAAATGCTTCTTCTGAAATCACTGTGTTGGGTGATTTTAATGTCCATAATGTTGAATGGCTCACTCATTCAGCCAGGACTGATGATGCTGGTCTTGAATGTGAGCTATTTGCAGACTCATTTAATCTCATTCAACTAGTCAACCAACCCACCCGTGTACCAGATAATCCTAATCATAATTCCCACCTACTGGACTTATTTTTAACAACCAATTCAGAAAATTATGATGTTACAGTGAGGTCCCCACTTGGATCTTCTGATCACTGTCTGATACAGGCCACCTGTCTATCACCTACCACACCTTCCCACTCTGAACCTGTTTTGGTGACTAAATGGCATTACGATAGGGCAGACTGGGAGGGTCTTCAAGGTTTCTTTATTGATATTCCCTGGACCTCTTTCTTTTCTAATTATGCACACTCCACCTTGAGCCACATACAAGATTTTGTAAAAATTGGAATGGAAACTTTTATTCCTCATCAAAAGTACAGTAAAAGATCTAATTCACCTAAATGGTTTGACCATAATTGTGCTAGAGTAACTGAACAAAAAGCAATAGCCTACAATGCATACACAAGATCAAAAACACATGAAGCCTTTAATTACTTTAGAAACATCAGAAATCATGCCAAAACTGTATTAAACCTAACTAAATCAAACTTTCTCCATAAGCAGGCAAATAAACTTCTAAATAATCCAAATGATAACAAAATATTTTGGTCTACTCTTAACTCATTCAAATCCAACTTCACTACTGCTTCATCCATTCCACCATTAAAATCTCCGACTGGCAATCTTGTAAGTGACCCACGAGGTAAAGCTAACCTTCTTGCAGATATTTTCTCCACCAACTCAACCTTAGATGAAATAAATCAAGATGTCCCTGTACTTAATTTTAATTCACCTGAAATTCCCTCACTTAAGATCCACACCAGACATGTCAAAACTATTTTGCAGAATCTCTCAGTAGATAAGGCTCCTGGTCCAGATGAAATTCCTCCAATAGTACTTAAGAATTGCTCCTTGGTGTTCGCTCCTGTATTGGCAAAATTTTTCCGTCTGTGTACTCATACCTCATGCTTCCCAGTACCCTGGAAAGAAGCAAACATCCATCCAGTTCCTAAAAAAGGTGCCTCTTCAGATCCATCAAACTACAGACCAATAGCTATAACTTCCACTTTTGGCAAAGTTTTTGAAATTATATTAAATAATCACATAATTAAGCATCTGGAGAATAATAAATTAATCAGTGATAGGCAATATGGTTTTAGACGATGTCGATCAACTGCAGACATTCTTTGCCTTCTTACGCATCAAATCAACCAAGCTACAGACCAACATGGTGAAACACATACAATAGCACTGGATATATCAAAGGCATTTGATAGAGTCTGGCATCAATCCTTATTGTCGAAGATGTCACACTACGGCCTTGCATCATTAGTTCCACTAATTTCTTCTTATCTTCATAACAGAAAAATATGTGTAATGGTAGATGGCCTTTATTCTCAATTTCACTCAATAAATGCTGGTGTTCCCCAGGGATCAGTTTTGGCCCCAACTTTGTTCCTCATTCATATCAATGATCTCATATCTACCACTCATAATCCAATACATTCCTACGCAGATGACTCAACACTCCACAGTTCCTTCACATTTACCAATTCTTTCACCCAACCCGATCTTATAAATTCAAAAATAAACACTGCAATTTCTCTGAACCAGGACCTTTCTAGAATTAATGAATGGGGACAAGAGAATCTAGTTTCCTTTAATGCACAGAAAACCAAGTACATTCAATTTTCTAACCGACAGAATCTCACTGACTCCCATATATTTTTTAATGATGTAAATATTCCCACTTCCCCTAGTATTGACATTCTCGGTGTAACATTAACTACTAACTTGAGCTGGACACATTATGTTAGAAACATTGCTAAGAATGCCTCTAAAAAACTGGGACTCCTGTACAGAGTTCGAGAATTCTTCACTGACGAGCAGTTGGCCGTAATATAAAAGTCATGTGCGCTCTCAGATGGATTACTGTTCACCTCTGTGGGGTGGAAGTGGAGTGGTTGCATTGAGGCAGTTGGACAAAATTCAAAATAAAGCTATTAGATTAATCAATAACCCTGCAATCACACAGGACCTTCCTACATTAGCCATACGAAGAAACGTTGCATCCCTTGCATTATTCTACAGATATTTTCACAGCAATTGTTCCGAGGAACTTGCTTCAATTGTGCCGCCTCTCCACATCTTTCCCCGTAGAACTAGGGCAGCTGAGAGCGCCCATGAATTTACACTTTCTCCTCCACAATGCAGAACTTCTGCTTATCAGAATTCATTTATCCCCAGAGCTACTACTCTTTGGAATTCACTTCCCTCGAATTGCTTTCCACAAACTTACAATCAACAAATGTTTAAATCCAGTTGTTACAAACATTTTATGAATGAAGGATGCCTTTAGGCACATGGACCTTTTTGTTTTATCTGTGTTTTTCCTTCCTCCGTTCATTGTCTCTTAAAAAAAAAAAAAAAAAAAAAAAAAAAAAAAAAAAATTGCGATAGTTTTTCCATCTACTCCTCAGTCCCCAGTTTCACCTCCATTACCGAGTTTGACTGGCTCCTACAACAACCGGGAGGGGTCCCCCTCCCTATTTTTATTTTTTCATCGCCCCTCAATTAACTGCAGAGGTTTTTCCTTTGCCCGTCTTTGCTCCTGAACCTCTTGAACTCCAAAGGTAATTTTCTCGTCAGAGTTACGGCCCACAGGAAGTTTGTTAGCTTCCTGTTTGCTAGGGTTACGCCCCCACGACGGAAGGAGGAATTAGCTACGGCTTTCATTAATATCCCCTCCCTTCCCTGGCGAGGACTATCACAGAAATCCGGACAGCCTTTTTTGAGGCAGTCAGGTCACGACAGCTCCTCAGACTCGGTATGGCTCAGGGGACCTATGAATGCTTTTTATAGGATTTGGTTCTCTCTGGTCTCCACCGCGAAGCTCATGATTAAACTAGACAGGGAGATGTGAAGGTAAGGAGGATATTGCATGTAGGGAACCCCCATCAAATCTCCCCGCAGGCTCCAAGCGGCCAACGGGCAGTTCCCCTCCCACTATCTAGTACATTTAATATAAAATGCCTTAAAGAATGGGTCGTGTGTCCTCCCTCCGTCTCCCTCTCTCCCTCGGCAGTGCTAGTGCAATGGGGTTCCGAGGTTCGACGAGGAGTTACTTCATAAGGGTGGCTGCGCCACCTTATCTCTTCTGCGCGACCGGCCTGCGCCGGTCACCGCAATGTGCTCGCCAGAAAGGAAGTCACACGACTTTGCCTCACCCGGCGTTGCATAACAGAATGATACAGATCCAGGGATCTGCCTTGCTTAGGCCAATCGGCTTTCTGCAGACTCCCATTTTCTTATGTTCTTATGTAACCCTCTGCATAAGGGATGTGATACCTAGTAATTACACAGAGGAACACACACGATCCCCGGCCCAGGTCTGGGTACGCCGTTAACCTTGCAACAGACACACACCAGGAAGGTCCGCCTCTCTCACACTTGGGTTATAAGCCAGATAACCGTCCGCCGGCAAGCGGCTACCAGGATGTCTAGGATGATGTCCTACTAGTCAGTACATCTAGATGGGTTGGAAGACGGTATCCTCAGGGGTCTCTAATACAGTTACACTTGTCAAATCCCCAGGATGTCCCTCTCTTTACGTTACGTGCGGTACAATGCGAATCAGTATTCACTCTCGCTAAGCTCACTTCATGATTACGCAATTTTTTAAGCCCTCAGCAGACCTTGTTGGGGTGGTCCCTTTTTGGGAAAAGTCCCACCGCGGGGGGCTGGAAGATCGTCCCGGCGGCATGTTATTCCCATCTCTAATATTAAAGAGGACTTCGTCCTCTTTCCATATGCTTATTCGAGCTGTGCGCACGTACAGAGACGTTTTACTGGGGTCAGGGACAGCTTAGCGGCAGGTCCCCACTTTACGATAACCTCTTAAGGCCGAATCAGTTATTTACTTTCCCCCCACTTTTCTTCTTAAATGTGATAGATGAAAACTGTTATGGGCTCTCTCGCCCTTATTTTGTTCCATATGAAATAATTTCTGTAATTGCCGCAAACAATCACTCTTCTAAAGTGATAGTTTTTCCCTTCAATCCCAGGCTCCTTGTTTTCCCTCCGGCATAGACTAGACACATGTCCCTCCTTAATATATGGCCAGCCGCGCTGAACCGGAGCTTTCTCTGACCTCTTTAAGTATCATGAACGAGTTTTGAGTGGTATGAGGCAAAACAGTTCAGACTGAGGTACATTTACCGCCGGGGGAAGCCGGGGGCGGGGCCATTCAGGTCCTACGGCTCATGTCCCTCCAGGTATCTTGTTCGATCCTCTTAGACTAGAAAATATTTGACATCCCCCGGCGGACTAACTAGTACAGTATAGCCAGGTGTTTTTCTAACTCTCTAAGTTTTTTCCAGGATCCTACGTGTCATCGCTCCACACCAAGTGGGCAGAGGATGTGGTAGTCACAGGAGGTGCCCGCGGTGCAGACTTTTTTCTTTGCAGATGTTTATTCCCTTTTTGGTTACAAACTATTTCTTTACGGCTCAGACCTTTTTTTCTTTTAGTCTGCTCAAGGGCACACTCCTTTTGTTGTTTCACTTGTAATTCCAGCCGTTAGTACTGAGATGTGGATGCCCAATAGGGGCTTAAGAAAAAGGGGGGGGGGGTATGTGGATCCCAGTACAAGAGATGAAGCCCCTTCCACAGGATTACAAGTTAATGCAGGGCAAGCTAGTCGTTATTTACGCCGGGCCAAGCCCAATTAGATTTGCACGAGCTAAGAAGCTCGGGAAAATGTGTAAAGTCTGTTGTATTCATTTTAAGTTTCCAAAGCTTTATTAAAGCTCATGTAGTTTACGAATAATACAAGATTGTGGTTCCGTCTTCGCAACTAGTTGCACTAGATTACTACAGTATAGAACTCTGGAAATATTTACAATAGCTAACTGTCCAGTTTTGTCTTTTATAATACAGAATTAATTGTCCTACGGTCATATAATTTCGAAGTTCCCACGCTAGTTACACTAGACTGAGACGATCAGTAATGATCGACTGGCAACTCCGATATGTCTCTGGCTAGTTTCACTAGCTTCAGTAAAGTTAATACGTGTCAATATGACTACGCCCACGAACCTCGCTAAAGCGGCACAGGTTCCGGCTCGGAGTGATGAAGGGCTGTGCAATTAACTCTATCTCACCCCTTACAACACACACCTCATAGATGAGGACTCTGTTGTTGGAGCAGGCTTCTTTGAAGCAACGCACTGCTCACACTCTGTCTATAATTTTTTAGTAAGTTGTATGCACAACTACAATATACAAAGAACTTTTTCTGTTATGAGAATTCTGGATTTAACCATACGGTGTTTAGGAGTTTGTGATACTGCGAATGTCCCCCTCCAGTCTTGGAATTCAGGCAACATCGTCAATGATGAAGGGGCCACTATTAAATTATAGGTTTGATTCCCGAAGGGAAGTAGAGAAAACCTAATATTTAGTAGGGGCCCCGGAATCATTGGCGACGATGTCCCTCCCAACCATCCCCGTCCCATTCGCTGTTATTTTTAGTGATCTTGATATAGCATTGAAGGAGGAATCGTTACGCTTGGCGAGAGACGGCAAGAAGCCACAACGCGAGAAATCCACCGAATGTGGGAAGCGTGTTAATAACAGTGTTAAGATGGGAAAATTCTTTTCCCTTTCTTGTTCTCTTATTTTGTTTACGAAGTTTTTTCGTAGTGGGTACCCGATCAAAATGACGACACCATAAGAGAAGTAGCGTTGCACTTATGAATATGAATCTCTTTCTTCCTCGCGGCGGTTGATTCAAACGACTGACGTGGGTGTTGAATGGAGACTATTATACTAATAGGCAACATCATCAATGATTCCGGGGCCCCTACTAAATATTAGGTTTTCTCTACTTCCCTTCGGGAATCAAACCTGTAATATATATAGATATATATATAGATATATATACGGTATATATATATACAGTATATAGATATATATATATACAGAATATACTGTATATATATATATATATATATATATATATATATAGATATATATATATATATATATATATATTTCTGACTGAATGTGGAGTGGTAGGTCCTATACAGTACATATACAGTATATAAATTAAAGAGGTTAGAAACAAAATTCCAAGTAATGAGTCATATATATTTCTTACTGAATGTTACATGTATGAGAACTGGAGACACTGCATTCCTTCTAGTACATAATTATTTACACATCCTCTCAAAAAACTTACTGCTAGATACAAAAATTGTGATTGTTTTGGTAAGAATCCACAGTGTTGTACTTGGAGTTAAGGTTAATTTACACCAGTGCTTTATCTGGCAACATTTGATCTGCACCTCTTTTCTGGTAACACTTTCTATATATCTATCTATCTATAAACTCAGGCCCAATCCCAACTTTTCCTTTTGGGGGGGGGCTGACTCAAGACAGAGCAAGAATAGGGACATTTCTACTGGTATTTATTTTATTGAGCGTTATTTCCACGTAGCGATTTTGACGAGTTCTTTTGCTTTTATCTTGTGTTGTCCCAGTTTTGGTTTTTATATTTTGCACGTTTTACATTATAATTTTAAACTACCAGTAGACTGTAGACTGAAGATTAATTGTTATAGGCGACAGAATTCTTATCCTTGATCCGAGTGATGGTGAATTCCTTGTCGAAGAACTGGAGCTTTTGAGAAATACAGTATAAGACTAGATAATTATTAATATTATTATTTGATTAGTAGTTCTTTTGCCTTTATATTGTCTCGTCCTTGTTTTGGTTTGTTTATTTTGCAAGTTTTATATTATTATGATTGTTATTTTAAGTACCAGGTATATTTTGGAAGTTGTTGAAAAAGTTGCAGGATAAAATGCTAGTGTAGTTCCGCCTTGAGTGTATCACAGCAACAGCTCGGGTTGAAGAGAGTACACCAGGATTCATAAGTTCATCCACAACCTAACGAAGAAACCATCGAGATTGCATGTTCTTAAAGCAATTAAAACCATTTCATAAAAAAAAATCAATTATAATTGGTCCAGGTGGTATGTTGAGGACTTTTCTTAAGGGGGGTGATGTGCTCTTTGTTCTCTCCTTTTCTCTCTTGCTTTGGCTTGTATCCATTCAGCCCCATTCAGCCTACTGTTTTAAGACATTTAATCCCTATACAGGTGTCAAGTGCACTTAGTGGAAATGGCACTGTGGAGTGGGTCATTTGGGGCATGTCTAGAAGCCTGGAGGCAGTTTCTGCCATGGCCATCCCTTTTGGGGTGCTTCCTCTGGAAGCGGGACGTCGGATTTGATGATGATGACATTTACAGTATATATATACCGTACATATATATATATATATATATATATATATATATATATATATATATATATATATATATATATATATACACACACAGAATATGTACAGTATAGTATGCATGTTCTCACTAAGGTAGTCGATGAAGTTATGAATCCAGGTGTACGTACTGAAGATGGAAAGTGACTGAAATTGAAGTAGCCGAACTGAGGGATCAACGGGGAGACAGACAGGGCGTGAGGGAACCCAGGAGTCTTCGTATATAATGTTTATATCAATCATTCACTTGCACTTTAGTAACATCAGTCTTCACTCAATAATTAATTTATTGTTAATGATTTTGCTGAAGCGTTGTTTCCACACAGCAATTTTGAAAAGTTCTTTTGTCTTTATACTGTGTTGTCCCAGTTTTGGTATACAGTATTTATTTTGCAAGTTTTACATTATAATACTTAATTTATTTATAGCCTCTGTGAACTCTTTGTCACTTTGCTTTTACAGTTTAGTCATAGATCATCCTGAACCATATTAATTGTTTACAAACCTCAAAAGTTTTGTTAAAGCTGATGTATTATATATAATTCTGCAGGAAATTAAGTTATTTCAGTAGCCGAAGACTCCAGGATTCTACAGTTATACAATCATTTGTACCAGAGTCAAGATGATTGTAAGATATAATTGTAATTTATATCACATGAATTATTACTGACTGTCAATAGTGAATTATAGGTACAGTCTTTATGATTGAAATATAGTAGTCCTCTGTTTTAAGAGATCATTTGATAACTTTTATGATTATCATTAGAACATGTTTTCATTAATACCTTAAGGGTTATGCTATATTTATTCTAGTTAGTGATTGATAGACAAATTTGTGCAGCTTAGGAAGGAGTTGTGAAAGCCAGAAGGTTTACTGAGATACTGATTTGCCTGCTTAATATCCAGAGATCCTTCCTAAGCTAAATATAATTAACTAACATTGCCAGAATAAAATTAAAAAGGCTATGCGCTTGTGAGAAATAAGTACAGTAACATGCTTATTATTATTATTATTATTATGCCTTGACTCTGGCTTTGAACTGTCTCACTCATTTTGGGGGGGAAGGTAGAACCGCCTGCAGTGAAAAGCGGCATCACTTTTACTGAACCATTCGGAAATGCTGATGTAGTATTATGAAGCGTACCCTTGAGCCACATAGACCGAGTTAGTAGGGTGCCAAACTAGAGCAAATTTTTGTTTTGAATCTGAGAAGGAATACAAGAAAATTAACATGAAATAGCATTGTTTTGGCTATTTAATCACTTCCAAAGACATAATTTAAACTATTAACCCTAATTTTACCTTTAGTGCACGGAATTTCAATGTGAGCATCCTAGGTTCGAGTCCTTGGAGTGCCACATGTATTTGTTGATTTGATTAATTGAGTTTAGAGGTAAAGTTGGTTGGTGGAAAAAACATAATAATTACATATATTATAAAAACGACTAAAAATAATGGACTCCCCTTTCGTTTGACACCCTGTCGGAGTTATCGTTTTCCCTCAATCAATATTCACTGTGTCAAGTTTTATTATAAAGTGTTGTACCAGTTACTTGTGCAGGCGATTATACTTCATCACAGTAAGGAAATCAGAACACCCACGTTTAATAATATTTTTTTACATCATTGATTGTCACGCAATTCAAATTCCATAAGACTGAATCCAGGAAACTAAGCGCGATGGAACCTCTATTAATATTAAGAAATCTAAGGAAGCCGATGAGAGCCTACTGTACGAGGGTCGGAAAATGCAAGAAAAGGGACAAAATCGAGATAAAGACAAAGCCTGTACTGTATAGATAAAAAATACCAGAGTAACCCCTTCAGTACGGTGACAGTATTTGTTATTTTATATTGGCTGCCATTAGATCATTCAGTTTAGGAAGGGCCTGTGAGAGTCGAGGGTTAATTGGAGATCACTTTTACCGCTTTGATTTCCAGAGGTCCATCCTAAGCTGAATAAGATTGTCTAATGGTAGGAAAATCACACGGATCATCAGAATAGGAAATAAAACCCACACTAGTGGAAAATATATAGTCCAGATAGTTTCAGTGACAATTGGCACCCTTTTCAGTGGAAATATTGTGGGGGAACTGAATTGTCACTGAAATTGTATGTAATATATAATTTTTGTTTGCTAGAGTGGGTTTTTATCTCCTATAATTACTGTATCTAATGTTAACCAAAATAAAATTGCAATGACCCCATCGTATTAAATGGGTGAAATGATTTGGAGATCATTGAATATTAATAATGAAAACTATTTGTCAACAGGCTGGAGATCATTGAAATAAGTACAGGTATCCTAGGAATGAATAGCTGAGGAGAGTTTTTAAAATACAGTACGCTATCTTATGTCTGGGAGGCTAATTTTGAAGGAATATACAATACTCTTAACATGATCGATAATTCAGCAATTATCCTTAAACATTATTGCACATCACACACTTTGAGATTGTAGCTACAAGTCTCCTTACAAAATAATAAAGATCATGAAGTGAATATATCTAGTTCATGAGTAAAACAGTTACTAATGTACAAACTCTAGTTCTAAATCTAACACATACTATATACAGTACTGTTTTCTAGGGTGATAGTCTTATCCTATTTAGTATAATGAGGGCTATCAATAGACAGTTTTATTCAGTTTAGGATAAACCTTTTTTATTTTTTGTAGAGTTCATTGAGGTTGGTTTTACCCTTAATGAATGAATAAAAGAACAATTATACTACAGCCTACTGAAAAAAACATGTAATTTATTTAAGGTAAAAACAATCTCAAGTAGCCCTCTGAGACTAGTTTAGAACTTTAGACCGATTAGTTGTTTTGTCTTTATATTGTCTCGTCCCAGTTTTGGTTTGTTTATTTTGCAAGTTTTACATTTTAAAATCAAAGGGTTTCTAAAGGTCCTTTCTACATTGTATAAAATTGCCTAATTATAACCAGAAAAAAGTCTTCATCATTATACTGAAATTCTAAAGCATTAGTTAGGGGCTTACTGATTATTTCCTTGTGTTAGTGTCCATGGGGGAAAGTGAGAGTAAGCACTTTCCTACTGCTTTAAGACTATGGCCTAAGTGTTGGGGGTAGCAGTCACCGAGAAGATGAGCTTTGAGAAAATATGTTTAAAAACCTTGTTAGCTTACCCCATAACTGGGGGTGGCCGAGACCGAAGACCGAGACAGAGACCGAACAGAACCAACATTTAAAGTTTTAATTTTTAGGGTTCGGGACCACTTTCGCGTTCCCTCGCCCCTTTCTCTGTCTGTACTGTACTGAAATTCATAGTTATATTTTTACATGGTGTCAGAGAATAATATCTTATAATTGCAACTACTGTACAAGCTTATAAGGTTACATTTCAAGAATTGTTTTAACAATACAGTAGTAGCAAAATTTTAAGATAAGTACAGTAATATGTGTAAGCTAACAAGGTCCCATGTTATAGAGGCCTTCACCAGGCTAGGCACAGAGAGTCATCACACGGCCGAAGCTTTGCACTCTCCTGGCAACCGCTTGGCCTTTATGGGAAGAATATGGAGTCGGGTCATAGGCAAATCTCTCTGTTCTTTAACCCCTTCAGTACGTAGATGCCATATTATACTGGCTACAATTAGAACATTTTATTCGACTTAGGAAGGCCCTCTAGGCACCATTTAGCCTCGTAAGTTTGTCTTATCCTTCTTAAGTTGAGCAGAATCATCAAGAAGTAGCTAGAATGCTGGAATGTTACATAAATTGGCATCGTCTGATTGAAGGAGTTATCTCTCTAAAATTATGACAAAGTTTGAAATATGATGAAGTACAGATAGCAAATTCAATACATATTTTTTTAAATGTCCAATTAAGACATAGTAGAGACATAAATTATGAATATGATGCTATTCAATAACTTAAGTAAAGTACAGTATATAAAATTAAGGGGGGTCACCTGTTTTTTTCTCTTTCTCTCTTTCTCTGGCTTGTATCCATTCGGCCCCATTCAGCCAACTGTTTTAAGACTTATCCCCATCCAGGTGTCGATTTCTTCCTGGCGAGCGATAGCGAGCCAACATTGTATGGAGAAATCCGGCTTCGCCGGAGACATTTTTCTATCGAAAAATGTACAAATTTAGCTTGTCAAAACAAAAAATATATATATGCTGGCTCGCTACCGCTCGCCAGGAAAATATTGACACCTAGATAGGGGTAAACGTCTTAAAACAGTAGGCTGAATGGGGCCGAATGGATACAAGCCAAAGAGAGAGGGAGAGAAAGAGAAAAAAAGCGAGGTGGGCTCCCTTAAGTACAGTATGTCAAATTAATATTACACAGGGTGATGCAGAATTCAGTGACCCATCTGGCAGAAATTGGCAACGCTACCTTTCTATATATATGTAGACGTATCTATCTACTTAAATTAATGCACATTATTTGAACTATGGAAAACTTTGGAAAATAATTATAATACCCTGTACTGTGTAAAATATAAAGTTTATGATCTTGAATTGTGTGTAATTCGTCTTCTACATGTACTCGTTATTATTCATATAAGTTGATTTCTATTGCAACTTTAAAACTATCTATCTATCTATAGCCTGACGCCGTGATCCCCGAAGGGGTGGCCACGAACGAACCTTCCCCATGCACCTCTGTCCCCAGTCAGTCGACGCCCCTCCCCCCAACCAGCACCGCCTTCGTTCATGTAGTTCCTCACTCCATCCTTCCACCTCTCATTCGGTCTACCTCTCCCTCTGTCCCTCCACCTCGCTCTCGTACACCCTCTTAGTCATTCTCTCGCTTTCCATACGGCCGAACCATCTCAAGTTGTTCCGTTTCACACTTAAAACTACCAGTTGCTTATTCTGCATTTAATGGGGTATTATATTAGGCAATATAAATAATGGTTGCGATGATATTGTTTGTTAAAACAAAATATCCATAAGACTATTCACACAACCTACTGTTCCACTACATAATGTATAAAAAGGCAGCATTGCCAATTTCTGGCAGGTGGGTAACCAAATTCTGCACCACCTTGTATTGAAAAGGATTCTTTCAGCCATAGACTACAGTAGATCTGGACTGGACACGGAAATGGAACTTTGCAGCAAGGGACCCAAATTCGGAGAAAGAACCCCCAAGTTTGAACCTCGAAACTGCGAAAATATCAAATTTTCGCGGTTTCGAGGTTCGAACTTGGGGGTTCGTTCTCCGATTTTGGGTCCCTTACTGCAAAGTTCCATTTTCGTGTCCAGTCCTGATCTACTGTAGTCTATGTTTCAGCTTAAGTGAAAAAGGAAGATGAACTACAGAGATGTGAGAACAATACTGTACTTGTCCAAATATTTGACATTTGGAAAAAAAAACAAAAATGGTGATATTAAGCTTTATATAGATTTAGTGTTTGTGTTGTTGATAGCAATACCAGGGGGATGTAAATTCTGGTTCTCGATGCCAAAGGCAGATATAACCACATTATCCACGGAGATCAAGAAGACCAAGATGACGATAACGTTGTTGAGTATATTGGCAGCCCGTTGCTGTTTGGGGTCATTTATGTTCATCATGCCGATTATCATGAAGAGCACGCCCACCAGGATCTAAAACAACAGAGCAAGGCATTACATCACAACTTGAACTTTAGTACCTCATTGTCATTTAATATATTTATTACTATTATTTTTATTATTATATTCGGGCTCTGTCTTGAGTCGGCCACCCTCTCTCTCAAAAAAAAAAGGAAAAGTGGGAATTAGGCCTGATTATATAGAGTATATAGATAGACTGCTACATCAGATAATCTAACATCTTAAACATGAATGTAGTTTTGGTGATAATGCTAAGCCACAGCTTGATCTGTGTTATATTCTTTTATACAGTAAAACGCTACTCTTTCAGAGTAATCAGTGGAAAACCTCGGTGAAACACCTCAGTCTTTTAGACTATGTTCTAAAGACTGAGGTGCTAGTCTGAACCCAACAGAAGGTGTCTGGACATTTACCTATCTCTCTCCAATCTGGCTGTCTGGCATCCGAATGAAAGGGGTTTTACTGTATACAGTAAAAGTTGTATAACTATCTGGCTATCTATTGCCAGATATATAGCAACAAGGCCTTAAATGGTCAATACACATGTGGCATATGAATGTGTCCATATTACTGGCAGGTACTAGGCCACCAGCCAGGCACCAGTATGCATCACCAGGTAGTAAAGGTTATCACACATTCCTTATTACTACTTTTCCACCACTCATCGTCTTATTCATTTATGGTGATGGAGAAGTTGAACTAGGGAGTGGTATACAATATACTGTATTATTATTTAGTCAACTTTGATATTGGATTGTTTTATTTATAAAGAATTATTTTTTTGCTTAAGCGTTGTTTCCACATAGCGATTTTGATTAGTTGTTTTGTCTTTTTACTGTGTTCGTCAAAGTTTTGTTTTGTTTATTTTGCAAGATTTACATTATAATTGTATTGTTTGATTAGCTATTGATTTACTGTATGATGGCCAGAAGTATTGGATTTGTTTATTAAGTGGAGAACTGCTGCTCGCGACAATAGAAAACAACAGCTGTTATCATCATCATCTTTTTTAATCATGAAAATTAGTAAGGTTGTGATGAGGTGAGGTGAGCGCATCTGTTGTCTTGTCTGGTGGGCGGCAGCTCATGACATTTTTAGCTAAAGAGGAGTGTAAGGTCAGGGACTTGATCAATAAGTATGCCTTTCGTAGAACATAGATTTGTTTTGGTTCAACAGATAACTATAATACTTGGAAAGCAAAACAGACTACATTTAAGGGAGCCCACCTCGCTTTTTTTCTCTTTCTCTCCCTCTCTCTTTGTCTTGTATCCATTCGGCCCCATTCAGCCTACTGTTTTAAGACTTTTACCCCCATCCAGGTGTCAATATTTTCCTGACAAGCGGTAGCGAGCCACCATATATATATTTTTTGTTTTGACAAGCTAAATTTGTAAATTTTTCGATGGAAAAATTTCTCCGGCAAATCCGGATTTCTCCATACAATGCTGGCTCACTATTGCTCGCCAGAAAGAAATCGACACCTGGATGGGGATAAGTGTCTTAAAACAGTGGCTGAACGGGACCGAATGTATACAAGCCAGGGCAAGAGAGAAAAGGAGAGAAAGATATAAAAAAAAAACGGTGACCCCCCTTAATGTGCACATTGTATTCTATCAGAGGAAGCGTAGTAGCCTACAGTACAAAAAACTTTAGAGCAAAATCTGTGTCTTACTTTAAGGGGTGATTATGGGATGATAGTGGTGGAGTTTTTCTTAGGAGTCAAGCCATTGTCGAAGCCCATCTTTATAGTATCATTGGCCAAGATGAGCAAGTTGATGAGCATGACCGCGTTATTGATCCAGTTGCATGGCTTTTGTTGGTTCCAATTTAGCATATTCATTAGCGACAGCGGCCCCAGCAACAACATCGTCACCCCCTACGACAGACAGACAGATAAACTCAGCCTCACCCCAACTACCACACCACCACACCACCACCACCACTTATCTCTAGCTTAACCCCTTCTGTACCGATAATGTACTTTTCATTATATTCTGGCAACCAATAGACAAATTTGTTCAGGTTAGGAAGGATGTCTGCCCATTAAAAGGCTACAGACAATCTCAGTTAATCCTTTTAGCTACCATATATTCTTCTTAAGCTTCATAAAATTGTCTAAATTTAGCTAAAATAGAATACAAAAGACGTCACCGGTACAGAAGTGGTTAACAATATGAATGGCTGTTCGCTGGTCTTACTAATTTTATTTTATTAGGCGTTATTTCCACATAGCGATTTTGATTAGTTCCTTTGCATTTATCTTGTGTCGTCCCAGTCTTGGTTTGTTTATTTTGCAAGTTTTACATTATAATTACTCATTGTGAAGCTGATACATGGGAGTTGGGAGTGGTATAAAAGGGTTAAAATTAACATAACATACTGATGTACTGTTAGTCTACAATCTTTAAACTGTCTGGTTTTAAAATTGATTGCGACTCATATTCTTCCCATGTAAAATTAGTAGAACAAACCACTTATGCAGTTTCCATGTGTGAAGTTAGTGATAAAATGACAGCTGGTGGAATCATCTCGAGCTAGCGAAGGGCCACTCACATTACTTACAGTAGAGATAGGTGATCACATCAACCACATCTGCATAACACAACCTTCATCAGTAACTTGAAATGCAAACAGTGACTGAGGCAGCATTTACTGGATAATATAGTTATATGTTCCTTAGGTCATCATCATTGTTTAATTCAGGAGGTCACAAATACAAGTTTCCATCATCAATCATAGAGTACACGGTTATCTTTGGTTTTACCATACCTTCCAAACGTTTAAGTTTGTGTTCTGACAGTTGAGGTAATTGACACAAATGCAGAGTAGGACCCAAGTTTATTCAACGTTTCGCCAGACAATATTTCTTCAGTATTTCAATATTTCTTCAGGAATAACGTTAAATAAACTCGGGTCCTACTCTGCATTTGTGTCACTACCTCATCTGTCACGGTCAATGCTGATTCTTCACCGTTCTGACAGTCATTACTCACATCTTCTGTCATCATTGTCCGTTTTATTACTTTTACTGTATCAACAAAAGGGCACCTGCAACTGTATACTGTAATACTACTGTGCTTTTACAGGTACTAATTTTTTAATATCTCGTATAGTTTACATTTAAATTGTTCCTTAACCCGTTCAGTACCAGCGACGGCAGAGAACCGTCAGTAGATAAATCACTCCCCCAGTCCCAGCGACGGCTGCCAGCCATAAGTAATATACGATCCTTGTAACTGCCAGTATCAGGCAGTACCTGGTACCACAATGTTTGAGCACTGCTCTAAGACCTTGGCAACACTTCTCAGCTTATATCCAAGTCCCCACATGCTGGGACAGGCAGTATTCTTCCATCTTTTGAAGTGGGAGGTTGTTATATCTTGCCTCTGAAGCCGTTTTGGCCACATTGCTTGGGACAGGGGGGTACATTTATGCTAGTACCCTATGGTACAGTAGGGGTTAACAGTAATTTTTAGTATTAGTGATTGATGTCTGAAGGAAGAGTAGAATTGAGAAATATTATTGTAGTAAATATGAAGTGAGACCAAGTTATAGCATTATTATTATTATTATTATTATTATTATTATTATTATTATTAAGTGCAGCTGTAACCAACAATACCTTAATCTTATTATTCATTAGCCCACAATTGTTATGACTACTTACATGAACTCTACTGTGATTTGTGATGGATATATATACAGTACGCCTTAGTTATACCTTGTTGTAATACTGTTTAATATTTAATTGATAGTGTGCCTCTACAATATATATATATATATGCATGACTAAATATGGTGCAACATATATTAGTATTATAGGATTGTGAATCTATATTTAGTGTCCTAAATCATAATAATTGATTATTGTTATATATATCATATAAAGTCACTAACTTAGATGAATAATATTTTAAAATCTAGAGCTTCAGTACATTGCCTTTATCACTGATACTGTCGTCTTTTTTCCTTTAAACAGAATATATATTGTATTTCATCATATATATAATTATATTATTGTGATCAGATGTGCTTCAACAACATTCATATTATGGGTTTACAACCAAACTGCACGAAGGGAAAGATGCAAATGTGGAGAACCAGTACAATGAATGAGTGAGACTGCACCCTCATCTTTCAAAATTTTGATGGCTGATAGAATTGCTCGCATATTTAGTATCATTAATCTTGATCAATCTTTATATAGAGAGGCAAATTAGAAGCATAGTCCTGAGAGAGTGCACATATCAATTGTTAAGGATATTAAATTTGTTTGGTGTTTGGTATCATTCATTGCAATCTCACTTCATATTGGGAAGGCAACTTTTTTTTCAAATGGAAGAAGACAGCCACCCCATCTCTCTATATAGTGGTGGATGTTAGGATTGCTTTGGTATTCGGTATGAGCCCAAAGCCGTTGATGATGATATTAAACGAGGCGATGATAAAGGTCAAGATCAAGTTAGTGTGGCTGAGGATGTTGGCGGAGCGGTGGTAGTCGGCGTTGTCAAGGCGACAGTCACGCAGCATTGACAGTGACAGTGACATGATCCCCACTACCAGCTGTTTTAAGAAGTGGCACTTTGTCAGACAGAAGAAGAAGAGAGTTTGAAAAGTGAAGGGAAAGGTTGTTAGAAATAGTGTTTGACCCTCAGCTTGTGTCTTGTCTCATGGGTTGCTTTCCTTCATCGCAACATTTCATAAATATTTATGTCCACGGCTAGTGCATATATTCCATAGTTGGGACTACTCACAGAGCTAATAGTAACCATTCCCTGCAACAAACACCTACTTTAAAGCCCTGTACCACACCATAAGCACATGAACGCTCAACCTTGGCTCAACCTACTCTTTCTCAAGAACAGGTCTAGCCATAGTTTCATGGTCAAAGTGACAGACAACATCTACAGTTTGCAGTGTGTGTTTACCATATTACTTACGGCGTACATTGTGTTGCAGGTTTGGCAGTACAGGTATCGTGGACATATTAGTGTTAGGTAGCTATTACGGTGTTAAACTGTGAGTGGTTGTTCTATGGGGCCCGGGCCAATCTGATTGTTTGGCTAGTGGTGATGCTGGTTCGTTGTTAACCAGTGGTCAGTCTTGAGATGATTGTCTTAAAATATGTAACCAGAATCTTCATATCCAATGCCTCCAGTACTTGATGTGTTGAACGAAGAGATGTTTTGAAACTATTATGCATTAAACTCCATACATGTGGAATGCTGGATGCTGGTGTGATTGTTTGAAATCAGTTTCAGTGCCTATGTTGTGTGGGATATGCTAATGTTATATGATACAGATTGGTGTGTACGGAAGGGTGGTTTTATTTGGGATACTCTGTTGAAGAGACTTTGGTTGGGATGATTTAGGGTAACACTTGTTACAGGTAGCATTGCTTTTTGTCTCCTTTATACAGAGTAGAGGTGGACCGGATATTGATTTCTTGATATTTGCGGATGCGGATGTAGATGCGGATATTTATTTTCAGTATTTGCGGATGCGGATGCGGATAGTTTTAGCCCTCAAGAGTTTTAGCCACAGATAATGCCTTTACTGGCAATACTTTGTATTGAACGTGTAAAAGGGAGAGAGGAGGAAGGAGGGAAGGAGGGAGAGGAAAGTAACTGTACTAAACTAGTCCTACTATCTAGGCATATACCGCGATGGGCTGGTCTATCAGAGTGAGACCTGAGCGATCTCTGCCATACCCATAGCTTACTCTGACTGTTCCTTTTACTTATATATTTTCTAGATCTCAAGTGACGGCGTCTCTTCCGTGGATTGACCTCCCAATCTACCAAGATTGGAAGCTAAAGCGTCGCATTATTCCTTTGCCCCTCAACTTTCTCTTCATAATTGCTGAGGGGCACAGGGCCCTGGGTGGGGCTTTGGTTTCCCGGGCATTTACGCACCCTCTCAGCTCCCCGCCATGGAGTGGCTTCGGTCACCCAGGCTTTATTGTGGTCGGCAGGGAGGATTCTGTGGGGGCGCTCGTTTATGGCCTTGGCCTTACTCGGGGCCTTGGGGCTGTTCGGCCAGGCAGCTTGGGGAACAACAACAACAACAACTATCTAGGCATATAATAGTTATATTTATTATTGATTGCTTAATTTTGATAAACATAAATATATTTCAATATTAGCCCTATTTACTTCTTAACTATGAGGATCCATGAAAAGGACCATGATGCATTTTTTTTTTTTTTTCTCTGACTATTATTAGACAATTTTTTTCAGATTAGGAAGGGTATATGGAAGTCAGAGGGTTGATTGGGATAGTCTTTAGTTCTTTACCCTTTTAATACCCACATATCCTTCCTAAGCAGCATAAAATCGTCTAATGATATAAAAAATAAACTGCTAAAACGTGTCAGAGCTTCAATGTGTTAATAGTTAATTAGTTATTCTGTAAAAGTGTAAATATAATAAGTTTTTATGACTTATTAGTTACGAAAATATCCGCACTATATCTGCATTATTGGATGCGGATGCGGATGTACAAAATGATGCGGATGCGGATACGGATATCCGGTCCACCTCTAATGCAGAGGGAAAAAAACAAACTAATTTATTAGCCTCATGTTGTTATCGTTCCCTAAGCTGCCTGGCCGAACAGCCCCGAGTACCCAAGGAAGGCCATGGCCACAGTCGGGCTTTCCCACAGAGCTCTCAAGGAGTGTAGATTGTGTTGTTGGCATAACTGATTGTGTGAAATGCAGTCTTGTATGACGTGTTTAATGGTATGGGGTGCTGTATTACATCCGGGGTAGGTATCTACAACGGAGTCATCCACTCTCTTCTGATAGCTCAGAAGAGCTGGATGGTGCCCGCATTTCAGCCTGGCCAGTTGGACTCTGTCCTCTCGAAGAAGGGAGGATTCAGAAGGATGGATTTCGGGAGGTCGTGCCTGCAGCTGCGTGTTGTCTATGAGTGATTGGATGGAACGGCGAGAGATATGAGTATGGATGTGCTTCTGGAAGCTGGTTTGGGGTGGGCAGGGAGGGAGAGAATACAGTATTTGTGTGTGATACCGTGTGCTGGGTGTTGTTTTGATATTTCTTGGTGTCTGTGGGTGTGTTACCATGGACATCTGGTGGTCAACAACGAAAACTCAAGTGTAAGGGTAGGAATTACAGGAGGCTCACCTACTGTATAGTCCATTCATTGTAAGTAGGCGAGAGATCTTAACTTCTCTCCTCTGTAATTTAAAAAGGACTTAAACAAATGGGCCGTAAATTCCCACACCTATTCCCTGGCTGCCTCTTCCTAAATGGTAGAAATATGAACTCGATTACTCCAGTAGTTTGGGAGTTATGGAGGATAGAAGTCAAGATCTCTCGCCTACTTATAATAATTGGATTATAGATGTCTAATAAATAATAATATGACTTTGTCTTGAGGCCCCCCCCCCCCCAAAAAAAAAAATATATATAAAAGGGGGAAAAAAAGGAAAAGTGTTGATTGGGCCCGAGTACTGTATATAGAATAGTATAGAATAATAGTATATGGGAATACTGAGCCATGCTTCACTATCCCTAGGTGGGGAATCAGATTAGAAGGATGCTGACAGACAGAGTTTTCTGTCTCAGGAGTTTAATTGGTATGTTGTTGGCATGATTAGGATTGTAAATGACACATTGGAGGCAGTGCACACTTGGATTAAGGCCCTCATTTTTTTTCTCTCTCTCTCGCCCTCTCTCCTGGGTTGTATCCATTCAGCCCCAAGAATAATGTAAATGGGAAAGACATATTATCAAGTATAGATAGCAAAATGTGAAAGCATTGAGAGCGGAAGGAATTATATTCAATTATAAGTTGAAGAGAAAAATAGTAATTATACAGTACACGGAAGAGAAGACACATAAGACGGTATGAATTCTAAATCTAATGACTATGATTATATCCTAACCACATCCAGATTATTTGCCTCGACTTAGACATTATCTCTCGCAACCAGGGATTAGTGCAGATATTTCTTTAATTTATATACTTTGAGAGGGTTGTCCTAAACAAAATAATATTTCCGAGCTCGTGATTTTGTAAGATCCTAACTAATCTGAAACAAAAATGCTTAGGGGTAGAATAGCATATCAAAAGTCTTCATCTGTTTTTTTTTATAGTTCAAATTAGTGTGAACATTAAACTATAGTCTGTTTATTTTCAGGTGACGGTAAATTGGTATGTCGCCACTTTGATTACTCGGCTATTATGAAGAGTAATATGTTGTTAAGGGGGGTGTCCTGCTTTTTGTTCTCTCCTTTTCTCTCTTTCTCTGGTTTGTATCCATTCGGCCCCATTCAGCCTCCTGTTTTAAGACGTTTATTCCCATTCAGGTGTTGATTTCTTCCTGGCGAGCGATAGCGAGCCAGCATTGTATGGAGAAATCCGGCTTCGCCGGTGACATTTTTCTATCGAAAAATGTACAAATATAGCCTGATGTCAAAAACATTAAAAAATATATGCTGGCTCTCTACCGCTCGCCAGGAAAAACTCGATACCTGGATGGGGGTAAACGTCTTAAAACAGTAGACTGAATGTGGCCCAATGGATACAACCCAGAGAGAGAGGGAGAGAGAGAGAAACCAAGAAAAATGAGGTGGACCCCCTTAATCATGAAAAGATGGCATTCTATGACACAGACAGAGCAGTTTCATATTTTGGTATTAAGTATCGAGAAAACAGTTGCTAAGGGATTCAATTTACCGTCAGGTGAAGTAAAACCAAACTGTAAAGCCGGAGTCACACGAGAGCTTTTACGAGCAATTTTTACAGGTAATTATAGTCTGGAAGCTTAAAAAATTACACTTTATCAGAATTCAGCCGCCTAACATATTCTACCTTCAGTCTAGTTACCGGTACCAGTGCGAAAATGTTCCGAAATGATACAAGCAAAAACTTGCTCATAGAAAATTGACGGAAAAAGCGCTCGTGTGACTCCGACTTAAGTAATTATATACTTCCTGTAACTTGTCGGCCCTCGGATCAGTTCTCTCTTGATTTTGTAGTTAGTAGAAAATATTTGAGAAATTCAATTATCTTACCACTTACCTGGTTTATTGAGAAGTGTCTTAAGGGGGGGGGGGGGATGTTTTTTTTCTTCTGTCAACTGACGATAAATTGCAAAGTTCCCATCAAGATTTCTCAGTTATTTTGAAGATTTTGTAGTGAAATATGGTGCTAATTATATAAACTTGGTCCTATTATGATGCAGAGATAGAGTAGTTTCATATTCTTCCATTAAGTATGGATAAATTAGCTGCTAAGGGATTCAATTGATCGTCAGCTGAAAAGAAACAGAGTATAGTTATGAAAAGCAATAGTTACAAATGGATGCAATTAGTAGATACAAACCTGATCAAATTATCTAGCTATTCCGATTATCTCTTCAAAAAGAATACTTATGAGTCTTCCTATAGTCTATTCGCTGTAAGTAGGCGAAAAAGCATGACCTCTAACCTTTGTAACTACAAAACGACTTGGGTAATCGAGCTAATATTTCTACTATTTAGGAAGAGTAAGTCAAGGAATTGATGTGGAAATGTGCAGCCAATTTGCTCTAGCCCTTTGTGAGTTACAGAGGATAGAGTTCATGATTTCTCGCCTACTTACAGCGAATATACTATAGTTCCATTTCCTTGGATCTTCACTTTGAGACAACTTTATTACGTTGCATATCTTCTTGAAATGAATAATATATGTTGGGCTAAAGTTACCAAGATCATAAATTTGTATGTGAAAACCTCTGCACAAAGTTTGGTCTAATTTCTTCCATAAACTTCCAGTGATATTTTTTAGGTCCAATGTGAGAGAGAAATAGTAGTAGTAGTAGTAGTAGTAGTAGTAGTAGTAGTAATAGTAATAGTAGTGATGGTAGTAGAAGTAGTAATAGTAGTAGTAGTAGTAGTAATAATAGTAGTAGTAGAGAAAAATAATATATTCCACGATGATGAGTCTGAGTGCAAACCCCGGAATAGAAAGCAGTATGACTATACCAAGTCGTGTGCATTGATGACTGGTCTGTCCTTGTTTAGGGTCCAAATGGGGGATACACAGGCTGAGTGGTTTTTATTATATATATATATATATATATATATATATATATATATATATATATATATATATTATATTATATATATATACAGTATATATATATACTGTATATATATATATATATATATATATATATATATATATATATATATATATATATATATATATATATAATTTCTTGCTAGCTTAAAAAAAAAAGGGCTATAGGTCCCGTAAGCCTACACATATCCTAGAAAGTGGCCAAAGTGGTTGTGCCGGTAACTCTAATTAGTCTTACCTGTGGCATGGTAAAGGACTTAGAACTCATGCTAGGGGCCCATGGTGAGGATGTACTGGAATTAATGTATGTGGCTGTACCTATAACGCTATAAACCAGCGCCTTTCTTTCTTAACCTGTACAATCCCAGCGACGGCTACCAGCCGTCAGTATATAAATCACTCCCCCAGTCCCAGCGACGACTGCAAGCCGTCGGTAATATACGGTCCTTGTAACTGCCAGTATCAGGCAGTGGCTGGTACCATGACTTGTAAACACTGTTCTAAGGAATTGGTAACACTTCTTAGGTTGGCTGCAAGCTTCCATAGGCTGTCTGGGTCAGTGTTTCATCAACTTTTGAAGTGGGAGGTTGTTATATCTTGCCTCTGAAGCCATTTTGGCCACATTGCTTGGTACTGGGGGGTACATTTATGGTAGTACCCTATGGTACAGTAGGGGTTGAATATAATAAGTATGTATGTCTGCTCGCCTATAGCACGAGGGAGTTGATGATGACGGTGTAGAACTTGTGTGAGGACGCAACAGTGAAGACATATTGTACTTTAGACTGTACCTATATATTAACCAACCATACCGATAACACACATACTTAAACCTCCCTCACCTGTAGTATGAGTGAGGTGATGATAAGGACGAGCATGACGGTGTAGAACTCGTGTGAGGAGCCCACAGTGAGGACATACTTTAGCTGTGAGGCGTTGGCTGTAAGGAGAGCAATGTCCAGCATCCCCTGTGCCACGGTCTTCTTGGTGGCATACCGGTTGGCATCCAGGCCCTTGCTGCCCACCTGGAACAGAAGGGGTACAGTCAAAATCACAAACCCCAAACCCCAATCTTTTATTTTTGTGTATAATTATTATATATATATATATATATATATATATATATATATATATATTTTTTTTTTTTTTTTTTTTTTTTTTTTTTGCATTACTCATTACTGTTGATATCAACTATTGGAGTCATAAATAGGTTATCGAAAATATGTTCTCGACTATTTATGTAAACCTCGCCACCTCATCAATGTAGCCAGTTGTCCTCAAGTATCCTCACTATTAACATTACTGCCATTCTCTCTCGCACTCACTTTCTCTCTATCTCTCTCTCTCTCTCGTTAGCGACTGTGGTGCACTATTAATCGATAGGCACTTCATATTTAACGTTTGGTGAGTTGGATATTTGTTGGTCTGGCATATAAAGCTGTGGTGGAGAGAGAGAGAGAGTGTGTGTGTGTGTGAGAGAGAGAAAGAGAAAACAATATAAAAAGAGTGCGTGTGTGTGAGAGAGTTACACAGATACTCAGACCACACAGACCTTACTAAGTGGTCCGGCTTTAATACTACTAGAGACGGGAACAGTTTATAATAGAAGAATAGGACAGCAAATTAGAATGTTCTCTCCCCTCCCCCAGATAGATAGATAGACAGATAGAGGGGGGGGGAGGGATTACTCATTAGTTCATTGTTAGATAACGGGAAAGGTATGTTTAGTGTGGGTGGGTGTGACAAAGATGCCATTATTATTATTATCAATATTTGTATTATTATTATTATTAGTAGTAGTAGTAGTAGTAGTAAAATATAATGTATGCACAATATAATATAACGTATGCACAATATTAAATAAAAATCAAAGTAGTAGTAGTAATCCACGATGATGAGTCTGAGTGCTTACCCCGGAATAGGAAGTAGCTGAATGACTACCAAGTCGGGCGCTTTGATGCACAGGCTGAGTGGTTTAATTGAAAAAAAAAAAAAAAAAAAAAGTGGTAGTAGTAGTAGTAGGTACTCACAATATGTATACAATAAAATATATGTATACAGAACGATATATAGATATTTATATTGTATTAATAAAAAAATCCCATGAGAGAGAGAGAGAGAGAGTGAGAGTGAGCGAGCAAGAGAGAGAGAGTGTAACACCTACCCTAGCTATTTGATTGATTTTGACTCACACACCCACCATATCTACCACCATCGCTACGTAGGAAAACCGAAGGGACTTGACAGGTATAGGTCCAGTTAGTTGGTTATTTTTTTTTTCTATGTGAATGAGGGAGACAAAAGGCATAACTGCCTGCAGCGAGTGCCTCCCCCAGATTTCAAAGAGTGACAGGGCCGAAATCAAGGGACGTTCGAGCTAAAGTGCCTGGACACACGGAGTTTGAAGCAATTCAAGTCATAGGAAGAGGGAAAGACTGATTCTGGGAGAGAGTTCCAGAGTTCAGCAGTTGAATAGAAGACAGTCTGAGAATAGCGTTTTACTCTTGGGTTGGAGTTGCACAGAGTAGGGGTGGGATTGTGTTGCAAGGCGGGTACTACGTACCCTACGTAGAGGTGGTGGTTAGTTATAATAGTTAGATAGCCTAGTTACTTAAGGGGAGATGGGCCGTTTTTCTGGTCCCTCTTCTTCCTCAAGCTTATTCCCCTATAGTTTTGAGATTTTAAGACGTTTGCCCCTTTAGTTTGTCCAGTTTAAGACATTTCGCCCCATTTTTGATGCAGATCTAGGTAGGAACCTAACAAAAATGAATATATATATATATATATATGTATATAGTATAGTAAAGGTGAATGTCCTATGAGTAACCAGGACTACTGTGTCAAACATTGGACACACCTCTACTAATGTGTGGTCTGGTGGTCATCGATCATATGTATAGTCTGTATGTACTGTAGGTTCACGTCCACCCCCCACATCTACCACCACCACCACCTCCTCTACTATTATTGTGAGGCTTACTGGTGATCGATTATATGTAGTATTTATGTAGGTTCACATCTACCACTCCATCACCACCACCTCTACTATTGTTGTGTGGCTTTCTGTGTATTTATCATATGTGTAGTTATTATGTAGCTTCACGTACACCTCACACATCCACCACCATCACCACCACTTCCTCCACAGCTCTTATGTAAATGTAGTCTTGTATTTGTAGGCCTAGTCTTGTTTATCTAGTCTCACCACCACCACACACCACTTCCCACCTCCACCATCACTACTTCCACCACCATACATCTCCTCCATTACCACATCTACCATCACCACCAATACCTCCACCTCCATTATCACATCTATCACCTCCACCATCACCACCACTTCCATCTCACACCACCACCACCACCACCACCACACTTCTCCATCTTGTTACATAAAGGTGTTGATTAAACCCTGAACGAGGCAGCTGCTCTGAGCCTAACCAAGAACCAGGCCGCCAATTACCGTTACCCGTTCTGTACTGGAAGCGCTGGCATATAATTATTCTCACTGGGTAGGGCAAACATACAGTATATATCGCTGTGTAGTATGTTTGTATGTTTGTGTCCCTCTAGCTACCAAAGCCTTGGGATTATGGAGAGGAGACTTGGCATGGACAGTCAAGGGGTCCCAGATTTTTTTTTTGGGGGGGGGGGGGGGAGACAATGAAGAAAATAATATCCTGACATGGGCGATTCAGGGGTATGCGAACCCCGTAGAGTTTATCACGAAATGCAACCCTCTCTGAATCTCGAGACGTTGTGTCTCGAGATTCAGTACGGGAGTCGAGCCTGGTAAAAAAAAAAAAAAATAAATAAATAAAATAAATCTATCTATCTATCTATATGCTCAGGCCCAATCCCTCCAATAATTTATCCAAATAAATTAAATAAAATACTAATACTAATAATAAACACAAATAAGGTTAATGAGGTGAAGAGTTTGAGCCTCATCAATTATAGTGCTGGAGTGGCCGGTTCTCGGTAAGGGTCTAAAGATCACTAGGTTAGGTGGTATTAATGTCAGCTGGCAGACTCTATGACATTAAAATAAAGTGTGGACTTGACCTTGAACTACGGCCGCTCCGGAGCTACTGTTTGTGGTTCCGGGAAGGATCGATCACTGCCTAAGAGACCACTAACACTAACACCACTATAGGTAGCGCCAACGAACTTGACAATAATCTTGACCCCTGACCTCTCTGTAACTCAAAAGGGCCTAGAACAAACTGGCTGTAAATATCCACACCTATTTCCTGATGGACTCTTCCCAAATGATAGAAACGTCAGAGCGATTGCTTTTATTCATTTCGAGTTATGAGAAGTTAAGGGATCAAGATTATTGTCAAGTTCGCTGGCGCTACCTATACTACCACTAGCACCACTATACTACCACTATACTACCACTAGCACCACTATACTACCACTAGCACCACTATACTACCACTAGCACCACTATACTACCACTAGCACCACTATACTACCACTAGCACCACTATACTACCACTAGCACCACTATACTACCACTAGCACCACTATACTACCACTAGCACCACTATACTACCACTAGCACCACTATACTACCACTAGCACCACTATACTACCACTAGCACCACTATACTACCACTAGCACCACTATGCTACCACTAGCACCACTATACTACCACTAGCACCACTATACTACCACTAGCACCACTATACTACCACTAGCACCACTATACTACCACTAGCACCACTATACTACCACTAGCACCACTATACTACCACTAGCACCACTATACTACCACTAGCACCACTATACTACCACTAGCACCACTATACTACTTCTGTTATTCTGGAACTGTCTTGATATCGTAATGCATAAATGCGCGGAATTTCGGTGTGAGTGTCCTGGGTTCGAGTCATTGGAGTGCCACATGTATTTGTTGATTTCATTAATTGAGTTTAGAAGTAAAGTTGGTTGGTGACAAAATATGAATACCATCAATATTACCACCACTACTACCAATGTTACCACCTCTACCACCACTATCATCAATATTACCACCAGTACCATCAGTATTAACACCACTACCATCTAGCCCCTCACACCACCATCACTAACTTAGCTTACACTCACTTGCACACCATCACCACCATCACCATCACCATCATCACCACAATACTCTCACACCACCATCAGCATCATCATCACTATCACCATCACCATCAGCATCATCATCACTATCACCATCACCACAATACTCTCACACCACCATCAGCATCATCATCACTATCACCCTCACACCACCACAATCACCATCACCACAATACTCTCACACCATCACCATCACCACCTTTTCACTCTCACACTACCACTCATCCACACGCCATATACCATCATTACTCACTCACACATCACAACCATCTCTCTCTCTCTCTTTCCAATTTCACTAGAATAATGGTTACTGTAGCTTGATATAAAAACTAAAGTCAGACTATACTAATAGTATAGGATAGTAGGCCTATTAGTAGTAGTAATAGTAGTAGTAGTAGTAGTAGTAGTAGTTGTTGTTGTTGTTGTTGTTGTTGTTGTTGTTCCCCAAGCTGCCTGGCCGAACAGCCCCAAGGCCCCGAGCAATTCCAAGGCCATAACCGAGCGCCCCCCACAGAACCCTCCCTGCCGACCACAATAAAGCCTGGGTGACCGAAGCCACTCCATGGCGGGGAGCTGAGGAGGGTGCAGAAACGCCCGGGAAACCAAAGCCCCACCCAGGGCCCTGTGCCCCTCAGCAATTATGAAGAGAAAGTTGAGGGGCAAGGGAAAAATGTGACGCTTTGGCTTCCAATCTTGGTAGATTGGGAGGTCAATCCACGGAAAAGACGCCGTCACTTGAGATCTAGAAAATATATAAGTTAAAGGAACAGTCAGAGTAAGCTATGGGTATGGCAGAGATCGCTCAGTTCTCACTCTGATAGACCAGCCCATCACCACATGACTAGAACCCAATCCTCTCAGCATCAGCTAAGAAAGGCCCTAGAAAGCCGCCTTTGGCGGGGGGATAGCTCCCCTATTTCAACCCCTTTCGGGGTCGGGCACCCGCCCAGTAGTAGTAGTAGTAGTAGTATGTTATGTAATTCCTTCAACCATACGAGGATTTCTTTGTTATTTTAATACTTCTGTCAGGTTAGTTTACTCAGCTTAAGAAGGATCTCTATGTATTAAGAGATAAAATACTCTTTCAATTAATTATCTCATCTCTAACAGGTCCTTCCTAAGTTGAATCAAATCATCAGGAGGTGGCAAGAATGAAGCAATTACAGTTTGGCGTCATATCATCGGAGTGACAGAGTGAGAGTCCTTCAGTATTCCATGCAATAGAGAGAGAGAGGTGGGGATATGATTCATCACTTCATTGTTAGATAATAGGAGAGGTATTTAAGTGTGTATACGTGTGTGTGTGTAGGGGGGGGGGGGGGGGGGGAGTGTCAAAGCAGAGAGAGGGGTGTGTTTCCCGGACATATATTACAAGGCTATGGGGTTTAGAAGGGTGAAGAGGCGGAATGAACACCCACCCACCACCACCACCTACCATTTACAACCACCCACCATTCACCATCACCCATCTACCACCACCTACCATTCAACCACCATCACCATCTACCATTCATTATCACCCACCTACCATCACCACCTACCATTCATTATCACCCAACCACCATCACCCACGACCACCTACCATTCACTACCACCTACCCATCCACCTTCACCTACCATTCACCATCACCCATATACCACCACCTACCATTCACCATCACCCATATACCACCACCTACCATTCACGACCACCTACCCATCCACCTTCACCTACCATTCACCATCACCATTACCACCACCTACCATTCACCCACAATCACCACCTACCATTCACCATCACCCATATACCACCACCTACCATTCACGACCACCTACCCATCCACCTTCACCTACCATTCACCATCACCCATATACCACCACCTACCATTCACCCACA
>CM064491.1:8810982-8918482 GCA_032716605.1 Paralithodes platypus | reverse complement strand
TGTACTACAAGCGTGTTATATACTGTGGTGTACTACAAGCAGGTTATCTACTGTGGTGTACTACAAGCGTGTTATATACTGTGGTGTACTACAAGCGTGTTATATACTGTGGTGTACTACAAGCATGTTATATACTGTGGTGTACTACAAGCGTGTTATATACTGTGGTGTATTACAAGCGTGTTATATACTGTGGTGTACTACAAGCGTGTTATATACTGTGGTGTATTACAAGCGTGTTATATACTGTGGTGTACTACAAGCATGTTATATACTGTGGTGTATTACAAGCGTGTTATATACTGTGGTGTACTACAAGCATGTTATATACTGTGGTGTACTACAAGCGTGTTATATACTGTGGTGTATTACAAGCGTGTTATATACTGTGGTGTACTACAAGCGTGTTATATACTGTGGTGTATTACAAGCGTGTTATACTGTGGTGTACTACAAGCGTGTTATATACTGTGGTGTATTACAAGCGTGTTATATACTGTGGTGTACTACAAGCATGTTATATACTGTGGTGTATTACAAGCGTGTTATATACTGTGGTGTACTACAAGCGTGTTATATACTGTGGTGTACTACAAGCATGTTATATACTGTGGTGTACTACAAGCATGTTATATACTGTGGTGTACTACAAGCGTGTTATATACTGTGGTGTATTACAAGCGTGTTATATACTGTGGTGTACTACAAGCGTGTTATATACTGTGGTGTACTACAAGCGTGTTATATACTGTGGTGTACTACAAGCATGTTATACTGTGGTGTACTACAAGCGTGTTATATACTGTGGTGTACTACAAGCGTGTTATATACTGTGGTGTACTACAAGCATGTTATATACTGTGGTGTACTACAAGCGTGTTATATACTGTGGTGTATTACAAGCGTGTTATATACTGTGGTGTACTACAAGCGTGTTATATACTGTGGTGTATTACAAGCGTGTTATATACTGTGGTGTACTACAAGCATGTTATATACTGTGGTGTATTACAAGCGTGTTATATACTGTGGTGTACTACAAGCATGTTATATACTGTGGTGTACTACAAGCGTGTTATATACTGTGGTGTATTACAAGCGTGTTATATACTGTGGTGTACTACAAGCGTGTTATATACTGTGGTGTACTACAAGCGTGTTATATACTGTGGTGTATTACAAGCGTGTTATATACTGTGGTGTACTACAAGCGTGTTATATACTGTGGTGTACTACAAGCGTGTTATATACTGTGGTGTACTACAAGCGTGTTATACTGTGGTGTACTACAAGCATGTTATATACTGTGGTGTACTACAAGCATGTTATATACTGTGGTGTATTACAAGCGTGTTATATACTGTGGTGTACTACAAGCGTGTTATATACTGTGGTGTACTACAAGCATGTTATATACTGTGGTGTACTACAAGCGTGTTATATACTGTGGTGTACTACAAGCATGTTATATACTGTGGTGTACTACAAGCATGTTATATACTGTGGTGTACTACAAGCGTGTTATATACTGTGGTGTACTACAAGCGTGTTATATACTGTGGTGTATTACAAGCATGTTATATACTGTGGTGTACTACAAGCGTGTTATATACTGTGGTGTACTACAAGCATGTTATATACTGTGGTGTACTACAAGCATGTTATATACTGTGGTGTACTACAAGCGTGTTATATACTGTGGTGTACTACAAGCGTGTTATATACTGTGGTGTACTACAAGCGTGTTATATACTGTGGTGTATTACAAGCATGTTATATACTGTGGTGTATTACAAGCATGTTATATACTGTGGTGTACTACAAGCGTGTTATATACTGTGGTGTATTACAAGCGTGTTATATACTGTGGTGTACTACAAGCATGTTATATACTGTGGTGTACTACAAGCATGTTATATACTGTGGTGTATTACAAGCGTGTTATATACTGTGGTGTACTACAAGCGTGTTATATACTGTGGTGTACTACAAGCGTGTTATATACTGTGGTGTACTACAAGCGTGTTATATACTGTGGTGTACTACAAGCATGTTATATACTGTGGTGTACTACAAGCATGTTATATACTGTGGTGTACTACAAGCGTGTTATATACTGTGGTGTACAAGCGTGTTATATACTGTGGTGTACTACAAGCGTGTTATATACTGTGGTGTACTACAAGCATGTTATATACTGTGGTGTACTACAAGCGTGTTATATACTGTGGTGTACTACAAGCATGTTATATACTGTGGTGTACTACAAGCATGTTATATACTGTGGTGTATTACAAGCATGTTATATACTGTGGTGTACTACAAGCATGTTATATACTGTGGTGTATTACAAGCATGTTATATACTGTGGTGTACTACAAGCGTGTTATATACTGTGGTGTATTACAAGCGTGTTATATACTGTGGTGTACTACAAGCGTGTTATATACTGTGGTGTACTACAAGCATGTTATATACTGTGGTGTACTACAAGCGTGTTATATACTGTGGTGTATTACAAGCGTGTTATATACTGTGGTGTATTACAAGCGTGTTATATACTGTGGTGTACTACAAGCATGTTATATACTGTGGTGTACTACAAGCATGTTATATACTGTGGTGTACTACAAGCGTGTTATATACTGTGGTGTATTACAAGCGTGTTATATACTGTGGTGTATTACAAGCGTGTTATATACTGTGGTGTACTACAAGCGTGTTATATACTGTGGTGTACTACAAGCATGTTATATACTGTGGTGTGTACTACAAGCGTGTTATATACTGTGGTGTATTACAAGCGTGTTATATACTGTGGTGTATTACAAGCGTGTTATATACTGTGGTGTATTACAAGCATGTTATATACTGTGGTGTAATACAAGCGTGTTATATACTGTGGTGTATTACAAGCGTGTTATATACTGTGGTGTATTACAAGCGTGTTATATACTGTGGTGTACTACAAGCATGTTATATACTGTGGTGTACTACAAGCGTGTTATATACTGTGGTGTATTACAAGCGTGTTATAGTTGTTTGTTCGATTAAGGGGAGGTATTTAGTGTGTTCCCTAGACCTCCATCAAGTTTATAATTACACCCCCTTGAGTCCCTTTCAAGATAAATTTGTAAATTTTTCGGTAGAAAAATGTCACGGCCGAAGGCCGGTTCCTCTTAAATTACAGGCTCGCTATCGCTCGCCAGGATAAAATCGACACCTGAATTGCACGAAAGGTCTTAATATGGGGTGAAAGTTCTTAAAATCGCTAAACTAATGGGGCGAACGTCTTAAAATTTCAAAAGCAATGGGGCTAAACATGAGGGAGAAAGGGGTCAAGAAAAAAATCCCTCAAGTCGATATCTCTCCTTAATTATTAATACTTATAACTCCAACTTCCTTATAGCCCGAAACTCGCAAGTGGTCGGTACCATATGAAAGGTCTATTATATACAATAATCTTATTTATAATTATAATGAGAAGAGATATTGACAGTGCCGGGAATACTTGACTGGAGAAAGTATGATCTTTAAGGGGAGGTTTTTAGTGTGTTTCCTAGACTTCCATCAAGCTTGAAATTACACCCCCTTGACCCCCTTTCAAGATAAATTTGTACATTTTTCGGTAGAAAAATTTCCTGGCCGAAGGCCGGTCCCTCTTAAATTACAGGCTCGCTATCGCTCGCCAGACCTAAATGGCACGAAAGGCCTTGAAAGTGACATCAATGGGGCGAAAGTTCTTAAAATCGCCAAAATAATGGAGCGAACGTTTTAAAATCTCAAAAGCAATGGGGCTAAACCTGAGGGAAAAAGGGGTAAAGAAAAAAATCCCTCAAGTGGAAATCTCCCCTAAAGACATTGTTTGTGTTGTTGGTGTGATGTCAGCTTGAGAGAGGTTGTACAGCTTGGTGGACATACAGTAGTAATTACCATACTGCAACGCAAAATGCTAGCACTTTCAATGAGGGCGAAGGAAAGCAAGCAGCAGCAGCAGCAGAATACTTTATCCTTACGTGGTTCGCTTTAGCTAATTGTGTGTGGGCTTCATTTTTCCAAGGACAGATTGAATAAGTGTTAAAATGACTGGCATGGAATCGAATACCAAGGAAAGAGGGAGAGAAAGAAAGTTCACATGTTTCAGACTTCTGTTCCTTCAACTACCAAGAAGAAAGACATCCCCCCCCTCCCCCCCCTCCCCCTCCCCCCCCCAAGAGTAGTGTATGTTGAATTGTTGATGAAAGTTGTGTGGGGGTGATTAGCTTCAAGGCCACACATAAGGCCACACATACACACACGTACACCTACATATACGGCATTACACGCACACACAAAACAAAATGAGTAATGTATAGCAGGAGAGATGTCACTAACACATAGATATACCTGGACTTGAATACTATGGCAGCCACACACACACACACCACATACACACACACCTAGCACACAAACACACACCCACACACAAACAAACACCCACCCACACACATACACAACACACACACTAACACAAACACACACAAAGACACACACACACACACACTAACACAAACACCCACAAAGACACACACACACACACAACCAGAAGGTCCCGGGTTCGAGACCCGGGCGGGGAAGAGACTACACACACATCCACAGCCATTCCAACGATACATAAACACTTAACATGCATTTCACGCAATACATTCCCAGTTAAGGAGGCGCGATAATAATGAGCTTAGCTCGCATTGCGTGGATTCCCCTTGACGAACAAGCAGGGTGAAGTGAACCCACACACACACACACACACACACACACACACACCTGGACTGGGAACAGCATGGCAGCCATGACGCCGGCCATTACCACTGGAATATCGATGTGAGGGGAAGGGGTAAGCTTGGAATGTGAGAAGGGGGGGAGAGAGAGGAAGACGGGAGAGGTGGGGAGAAGAGAGGGTGAGAGGGGAATGGGGAGGGGATAGAGGGGGAGGGGGGGAGGGGGAGAGAGGAAGACGAGAGAGGTGGGGAAGAGAGGCTGAGGGGGAAAGGTTGAGAATGGGGAGGGGTAAGCTTGGAATGTCGAGGGGGGAGGGGGGGGGAAGAAGAGGGAGTGTGGGGGGATTGAGGGAATATGTGTTGATGGGAGGGGACGGAGTGAGAGAAAGAGGGGGAGTTGGGGAGGAATGAGGGACAAGGAAGAAATAAGAGAAACCCTTATTCGCTTTTTTTTTTTGGGGGGGGAGGGGGGGAAGGTCAGATAATATATAATATATAAAAGTCATGTGCGCTCTCAGATGGATTACTGTTCACCTCTGTGGGGTGGAAGTGGAGTGGTTGCATTGAGGCAGTTGGACAAAATTCAAAATAAAGCTATTAGATTAATCAATAACCCTGCAATCACACAGGACCTTCCTACATTAGCCATACGAAGAAACGTTGCATCCCTTGCATTATTCTACAGATATTTTCACAGCAATTGTTCCGAGGAACTTGCTTCAATTGTGCCGCCTCTCCACATCTTTCCCCTTTAGAACTAGGGCAGCTGAGAGCGTCCATGAATTTACACTTTCTCCTCCACAATGCAGAACTTCTGCTTATCAGAATTAATTTATCCCCAGAGCTACTACTCTTTGGAATTCACTTCCCTCGAATTGCTTTCCACAAACTTACAATCAACAAATGTTTAAATCCAGTTGTTACAAACATTTTATGAATGGAGGATGCCTTTAGGCACATGGACCTTTTTGTTTTATCTGTGTTTTTCCTTCCTCCGTTCATTGTCTCTTAAAAAAAAAAAAAATAAAAAAAATAAAGAAGCAGGATGAGAGTCAGCAGTGTGAGTGTGAGAGAGAGAGTGAAAGTGAGTGTAAACAAATCCACCACGACCAAGAATATAATATACTGTCAATTACCTCCAAACAGTAGCGTCCATTTTTAACCCTCGCTATAGTGAAGGACGCACTTCTTACTTTGACTTTGAATATCAGCAGACAATTGTATGCAGCTTAGGAAGGATCTCTCGGAATTTAAGGAGTCAAGACCAGTTTATTTACGACTCTGATTCCCACAGATCCTTCCTAAGCCAAAATAAACTCGTTTAATGATTGCCAGAGTATTTTTTTTTTCTATGTGATTGAGGGAGGCAAAAGGCATTACTGCCTATAGCGAGTGCCTCCCCCATAGTTGAAAGAGTGACAGGGCCAAAATCAAGGGACGTTCGAGCAAAATGCCTGGACACACGGAGTTTGAAGCAATTTAAGTCATAGGAAGAGGGAAAGACTGATTCTGGGAGAGAGTTCCAGAGCTCAGCTGTTGAGTAGAAGAAAGTTTGAGAGTAACGTTTCACTCTTGGGTTGGAGAGTTGCACAGAGTAGGGGTGGGATTGAGTTGCAAGACGGGTACCACGTGCCCTACGTAAAGGAGGTGGTATGCACTGGGATAGCTCTGAGGAACACTGATTATTATAGTAGCGATAGAATAGCGAGAGAGATGCAACATTGCGGCGGAGAGAGAGAGATTGCAGAGAGTTGGTGAGTGGATGGGAGTTAATGATACGAGAGGCCTTCCTTTCAACTTTGTCTAGGAGAGCGGTGTGAGAGGAACCTCCCCACACATGTGAACAATACTCAATACAAGGGCGCACTATGCCCCTGTACAGAGCAAAAAGCTGTGCTGGGGAAAAGAACCCCCTAAGGCGGTTGAGCACACCCAGCTTCTGGGAGGCTGCCTTAGCAAGACTGGTAATATGGTCCTTCCAAATGAGAGCAGAAGAAAAAGAGACACCAAGAATATTGATACCATTGAACCACGTCATAATCGTCATTGGGTTAATATATGTACGGTCGCGCTAATAAGTCATGTCCCAGCTATCATTACGTTTGGCTGGCTCTGGGCTGTATTAATGTCTGTCAGATGTTGAATAGGCTGGGTAGGTGTAGGGACATGTTGGTATATCTCACTCAAAAAGAAGAAATCATGTGTAAATATTGCTGATATCAATTATTGATCAAAACATAATTGGTGCCGAGACATGACTTATTAGGCCGACTGTACCGATAGTGCATTTCAAACACTGTAATATGTAGTATTAGACTATTGGTTAACCCCTTCAGCACGATGACGTCTTCTTAACTTTGATTCAGGATAACATTAGACGATTGTATGCAGGTTAACTCTTTCCCGCTTTTATGACGCAGAGGTTGCCAGATTAGCAATAAGAAATAGAGTTCTCTCGCTCTTATAATTACCTCTCCAAAATTAGTTTTCTGCCCACAGCTAACTCAAAGACAACTGCAGAGGTGGAAGTAACTAAACTAAAGGTTTCTAAATACCCCTGATGGTAACACAGGCTTTAAAGTATCCCTAATAGGCTCAACATTGCGTCATAAGCGTGAAAGGGTTAAGAAGGGCCTGTGTTATTTAGAGGGTTTATTGAGATTGTGGTTACCCCTTTGAGACCTAGAGGTAGATTATGAGCTTAAGGGGAGGTATTTAGTTTATTCCCTAGACCTCCATCAAGCTTAAAATTAAACCTCTTTGACCCCCTTTCAAGATAAATTTGTACATTTTTCGGTAGAAAAATGTCCCGGCCGAAGGCCGATTCTTCTTAAATTACAGGCTCGCTATCGCTCGCCAGGAAAAAATCGACACCTAAATGGCACGAAAAGTCTTAAAAGTGACATAAATGGGGCGAAAGTTCTTAAAATCGTCAAATTAATGGGGCGAACGTCTTAAAATCTCAAAAGCAATGGGGCTAAACACGAGGGAGAAGGAAGTTCGAAACAAAATCCCTCAAGTGGAAACCTCCCCTTAATAAAATCGATTAATGGTAACCAAAATATGATACAAATTACGTCATCGTGCTGAAGGGGTTAAACGCTTCTTATATGTCAGGTTTGGTTTCTTTATTGTGTATTAGTATAGCCTTGGTAACAAATAAACAATAACACACATACGTACGAACATACAGTACATACACTACCTCCCCCTCTCTCTCTCATACACGCGCATGCACGACACTCTCACTGATACACGTACACACAATCTCTCTCTCTCTCTCTCTCTCTCTCTCTCTCTCTCTCTCTCTCTCTCTCTCTCTCTCTCTCTCTCTCTCTAAAGGTGACCAATACGCCAATATATACCTTGAAGGCTGGATGGGGGGCCGCGAGGGGAGAGTTCCAGAGGGGGAGGGGAGTCGGGTAGATACAGACAGACAGACAGAGATTGATAGATAGGCGGGAGGGTGGGTAGGTAGGTAGGTAGGTAGGTAGGTTGGTTGGTTGGTTGGTAGGTAGGTAGGTTGGTTGGTGCGTAGGTAGACAGGTTGGTTGGTTGGTAGGTAGGTACGTAGGTAGACAGGTTGGTTGGTAGGTAGGTAGACAGGTTGGTTGGTTGGTTGGTAGGTAGGTAGGTTGGTTGGTAGGTGTATTGGTTGGTAGGTAGGTAGGTAGATTGATTGGTTGGTAGGTAGGCAGGGTAGTTGGTTGGTAGGTAGGTAGGTAGATAGATAGATAGATAGATAGATACATGCATAGATAGATAGATAGATAGGTAGGTAGGTAAAACTATCTATAGATATCCTGGATGAGGGGAGAGTTGTACAGGATATCCCAAAGTGAGTGTGCTTAACTTCAGGATTAAGTTATATAACACAAACAAATCCAAACATGATTTGTTATGAGAACAATTCCAAATATCAACCTACAGATATTATATGACATGTTAAAAATGCTATTATCCCGTGTATTTCCCCATAACATTTACCCAGCTGTCAAAAGGCCTATCTCACCCTCCCCTAAATAGATTCATTCACCATATTATAATCATGATACTATAATTGTGTATGTTACAAAATGATCAGAGACATTAAAGCTCATATTGGACGTGTTGGAAACTATTTGACATAAAGGAGTCCCCAACAGTGATGCGGGGGAAGACACTATATAAAACTTTCAATATATGTTTAACCCCTTCTGTACCGGCGACGTCTTTTTTACATTATTCTGGCTACTAGTAAGTGATTTTATTTAGTGTCCAAAGGGCTCCCAGCAATTAAAAAGCTTCGAACCATCTCACTTAACCCTTTTTACTAACGCAGATCATTTTTAAACTGCACAAAATCGTCTAAATATAGCTAGAATATAGTATAAAAGACGTCGCCGGTACGGAAGGGGTTAACGGTTGAAATATATATATATTTTTATAGATCCTTAAAAACTTCTTAGAATCACCTATTTTGGGACACCCTATATAGTGTGAGAGGAGTCTATGGTCAGGGTACATACATATATACATACTGTACAGGGTGTTCCAAAATTATTTTACCAATGTTAATTATTATATTAATATTTTGTGTCATGCCCCAGCCAGGGTTCGAACCCAGGCCAGTAGTGCAGCACTCCAGCCAAACAGGACCCAGTGATAGTGTTTACCTAATGTGATACAGAGAGAGAGAGAGAGAGAGGGGGGGAGAGGGGGAGGGAGAGAACGAGAGAGAAAGGTAGCAGCGAGTCATGAATGAAACAGCAAGTTACGATGGAACGATAAAAAACAACAGTAATTTACTGAGGACTTCGCAGAAAAGTAAAACGTCTCTTTATGAATATTTTACAGTTGTTATGCTATCGCTCGTTTATATTGGCTTCGTTTTCTTGTTTTAGGGGTATACATTTACTTACTTATAATATATACATTTTTATGTTTCATCTGAGTGCATACATTGTGTCGATTCTCTCTCTCCCTCTCTCTCTATATATATATATATATATATATATATATATATATATATATATATATATACTGTATATCAGGGTATCAAACCGGGGCAAAATATTAATTGAGATAGTTTGTTACCTTTTAACCCCCTCAGACTGGAATAGTTAACTTACTGACGAGGAGGCGGACCGCTAGGTATTTTCCCCAAAACAGTCAAAATCACACTGAGGGACCGTTAGGAGTCGGGGAAATTTGGGGTTGCCATCAATCGACAGATTCTGATCTAACTCACCTAACTTACTGAGCTCAAAATGATGCACAAGCGTCATATAACTTATTATAGAGATATTAAGATAGGTTCATATGACGCGATCGCGTCATATGAGTATTTGGGCGGAACCGCCATATGACGCGATCGCGTCATATGAGTCGGAGGGGGTTAATGGGACTAATCGTCTAATAACTGCCAGCATATATTAAGAAGCGTGTCACCGGTACTGAATGGGTTAAGGTCGCGTCTAAGAAATGCCAGGAATGACGAGGTATTTAGTCCAAGGTTCTGGAATATGTACGCTGACCCTACAAAGCAATCCACAATTACCGACTTGCGAGTTTCGTTCCTTATAGAACGAAACTGGCAAGTGGTCAATTACTCCGGTGTCACCTGAGCGCCTTCTACCTCTCTCTCTTTCTCTCTCTCTCTCTCAAAAAAAAAAAAAACAAAAAAAATCGTGTGAAAAGGGCAGATTTTTTTCTAAAGCTGATTTTTGTTTCCTCTCCGATTTTCTGGACCCCTTCTCTTTTATGTTTAGACTCCATTAGTTTTGAATTTTTAAGACGTTCGCTCCACTAGTTTGGCGATTTTAAGACCTATCACCTCATATCTGTCAATCATAAGACCTTTCGTGCCATTTAAGTGTCGACTTTTTTCGTGGCGTCCGATATCGAGCCTGTAATTTAGGAGGAACCGGCGGTGTACAGTCCCACAAAAGAATAACGTGACATAGGTTTAACCCTTTGAGTATTCATGGTTCTATGAAGATCAATACATTTCATAACCAGAAGTAGACGTTTAAAGCAGCGTGCAGCCGGTACTTTTATGACCCTGGCAACACGAACCCTGTGGATTTCACCAATAGGGGGGGGGGGGGGTTGGAAACATGCGAATCACGACCTTCTCTAAGTACTATTCACACGCTTGCAAAGTTTATATTTAGATGATCTGAAAATAAACATCTGAAAATCTAAAAAAAACTATTTCCCCGCAGGAACCAAGATGCAATTAACAACCAAAATAACAACATTGACACATCGTCACGCAGGTAACATGGGATAATGTTTGGGATGAGTAAATAGGATATGTATATAGTTCCGGGAAGCTTTGAATAGAGTGTTGAAATACATGATATAAGACAGTAACAATATAAACGAGTGTGAGGCATGTTGTGTTGATGGGGGGGGGGGGGGGCAGGAACAGAATGAGAACAATGTAGGCTACCGTCCCACTGTACGGTAGCCTACATTGTGTAACAGCTGTTGTTGTCATTGTGGTCACTGTTACCACCACCCACACTACAGAGAGAGAGAGAGAGTGTGTGTGTGTGTGTGTGAGAGTGAGTGTGTGTGTGTTCCGATCACACACTTCCAACATCTTTCATATAAGAGAGAGAGAGGGAGTGTGTCAGAATGAGTGAGTGAGAGAGAGAGAGAGTGTGTGTGTGTGTGTGAATGAGTGACAGAGAGTGAGAGAGACGACATGCATATTATTTAATCTGACCTATTGGTCTGCACTAACCATTTATCTAATCAGCCAAATAACATTACCATGTGTATATATAGTGGCAAAACATTATGACAAAGATACCTAAAACTTTATGAAATTTTAGCTTTTGAAGTAAAAATAATATCCTTATTTCCTGCAAGGGGTCTGTATTTTAAATAAATAAAATTTGTCAATAGTAATCCTATGTACAGTAGGCTAATCAAGTTTGTATAATAGTTTATTCCACACACCTAATTATTTTATTAAACCCTTGTGTACCAGCGACGTGTTTTCCATTGCATTCTGGTAACTAGTAGACGATTAAGCCTAAGCAATTAATATAACGAACTCATCGAATATATCGAAATGACAACACACTAAACAAAATCTATATGTGGAAAAATGCATTTAAATTTATCGGAAATTAAACTTTGAAAACAACAAACTTATAATATCCACATATCTATACACCACTACACGAGACAGTAGGTTAGTTTCCCACGCCACCAGAATCAGTCTTTCCTTCTTCCTATGACTTAAATTGCTTCAAACTCCGTGTGTCCAGGCATTTTGGCTCGAACGTCCCTTGAGTTTGGCCCTGTCACTCTTTCAACTATGGGGGCGGCACTCGCTATAGGCAGTCCTGCCTTTTGCCTCCCTCACTCACAGAGACAAAAAAAAAAAAAAAAAAAAAAAAAAAGTAGCAAATATGTTGGTGTATCAAGGCTAACTAGCACGAAGTGCAATCAGGAATCGTAAAAATAGTGTAACAACTATGTGTTAATGTGATTATTCTAAATGAGAAGAATTGTTCTAAATATACAATAAGTGTAGGAACAGTACCGCCATAATGGAAGTATAAGGTAGTGATGTGTTGAGACTAGGACTGTGATTTAAGGACACCCTCCACCACCAGAGTCCTCGTGCGAACTGTGCCGTGAGGGCTTCAGGGATCGCTAGATAGGGGTCCTGTGGTAAGAGTCACAGGACAACCTTTTTTTACTTGGACGCCATTTTGATGTCGTAATTATTAACCTTTCAGTACAAGTGGCTTCTCTTATATTTTGTTTTAGTCATTGTTAGATGGTTTTATGTCTTCGTTCTTCGTCTTCTACACACTCCTCACCATCTACACTAATATCGGCTAGAAATCGTTTCCCCCTCGCCATGAATCTTAAATCTTGTACTACTTGCGCAGTTATCTGGGGTATACATCCCTGTGGACACTGTGCATCATAGTGAAAAAGAAGATAATTTTATGCAGCTTAGGAAGGTAATGTGGGAGTCAAAAAAATCTAGTTGGGATATTGTATACTCCATTAATTTGTAGAGACTATTCCACAGATAAATTAAATCGTCTAATCTTATCCAGCATAAATTAGAACCAGTGTCCAGGAACGGAAGGGCTTACACAACAGGGGGATATTTTTGTTTCTGATCATGAATGTAAAGGTGAACTAATGAAATGACACCCGGGGCAGCAAAATGGCGGAGGGTGTTCAGGTGATACAGGTGACGGGGGGCGGGGGCGGGGGCGGGGGGGGGGGGGGGGGGGGGGGGGCGTGGCGTGACTAAAGGTTGAGCAACACGAGATCTTTTTCCACCAATTTTTTTTCTCCGCAACTCTGATCTGAATCCTCTGACATTTTCTGGACTATATATACATCTATAACAATTATGTCACCTATAATGATCTACCCATTCCAGTTGCTGATACCAGGGCAAAATAGTGTCAAAATGTTGGGAGAAGGTGAAGGTATTGAGGGATAAGCCTTTACAACGGCACCTCGTATCTACATTCTACTTTTCCTATTTTCTGAATAGTGTAGAGAGGGGAGAAGGGGTGTTGGAGAGAGAGGAAGCTGTTGGAGTGGCTTTGTTGTGTGTGTTATTAGTCTGTATACGTCGTTGAGGTGTAATTTAGAGAGGGGAGAAGGGGTGTTGGAGAGAGAGGAAGCTGTTGGAGTGGCTTTGTTATAGGTGTTATTAGTCTGTATACGTCGACGTGAGAATGAAGGTGCGGATTAAAAGTTGGTGTGATAATCGTAAGTGTGACTCCCGCGTAACGTGTCTCCACCCTGCACGACGTAACACTTCCGTCACTACCACCACCACCCATAGTAATGATCATAATATATCTCACTCGCTCCGGCTCACAGACACACCCCTTAGTTTCCCCTCTAGTCTCCTTTCAAGCTAAACAAAATATGTCAATACTACTACTACTACTAATAATAATAATAATAATAATCTATCTATCTATCTATATGCTCAGGCCCAATCCCCATTTTGGGGGTAGCCGACTCAAGACAGAGCAAGAACAGGGAAAACACAAAAACAACATAAAACATAATAATAATAATAATAATAATAATAATAATAATAATAATAATAATAAACAAAAAGAGAGAATACAAAAAAGAGCGGAAAACATAACATACATAAAGACAAAAAGACCCACAGATCCCTCCTTTCAAAGAAATGCGTATATTTTCGGTGGAAATATTTCCCGGCCAAGGGCCGCTTCATAGTTTATAAAATCCCTATCGCTCATCTAGGGAAAAAACCGACACCTGAATGAGACGAAAAATCTTATCATCACCAAACTAATTAAGTTAAATATCTAATTATCGGCATACTAATTGGGGTTACAGGTATTATGCCAAACTAATGGGGTAAAATGTGCTACGAAGCGTTGGTGTAAAACTAACGTAACATGAACCCCTGTGTGACGTAACCCTTCCGTCACCACCAAAGATAATAATAATGATTACAATACTAATATATCTCCCACGGTCCAGCTGACAGTCACCCTTCAACACACACACAGCCTTGGAACCGGCTTTGTCTTTCCAGTATTAATGTTCTTAGGATTTTGGGACTAAAAGCAGAGGGGGAGACAGAGAAAGGGGATAGGGAACGCGAAAGTGGTCCCGGACTCTGAGAATTGGAACCCTTTAATGTTGTTTCTGTTCGGGCTCTGTCTCAATTCGGCCACCACCAGCAATGGGGTATGTGCCTGAGTATATACATACATACATACATACAGTATTTTTACATGGCAGAGGATGTTAATATGGAAGTTAATGTGTCAATGTGAAAAGAGAATAGCCAAGAGTGAAAGGCTTGATCTCTCTCTCTCTCTCTCTCTCCCCATCACCGCAATTCAACCCCTCTAGGCCACACCAGTTTTTTGTTTACCTTTTTCAACCTCACCTCTCCCCCACCCCCCCCCCCCCTACCCCATGAAGGCCAACGCATGACTGTTAATGGTGGTGGTGTAATATTAACGGGAGATCAGGGACGCGCGCAATCCAGGGGGAACTTTAAAATTAATGCAGGTAATAGGTCATTGTTCTTACGTGCGGTCGTCACTCAAATTACATGTGACACACACACATACACACACACACATACACAATTACACACACACACACACACATACACAATTACACACACACACACACACACACACACACACACACTTGAGACAATCGTGAGTGTCAAAATGTTAAGTGGACCAAGAGAGAGAGAGAGCGTGTCTGTTCTCACTTGACCATGCAAATTAAGTGGATTAGTATTAGTGTGTTAGTGGCCCTAGCTCTCACTCACTCTCACACTCTCTCTCTCTCTCTCTCTCTCCCAGCAAGGTAAATCACTTCCAACTTTTTCATGTACGGCAATTGCCAGAGGGTGGGGAGAGAGCCTTCTTATTTCCTTCAACTTTCCTTTTCTATCGGATATGCCATCTCTACTAGAATTAAGTCCTGACCACCTCGTTTGGATCGTAAGGTCTGTGTGGCCAGTGTATCTATGTAAATCTCTCTGAGTAATTTAAAACTCCCAAACTTCATGAAAAGCAAGGAGTTTACGCAAAACAATGTGCCTGATGAAAACACCAAATAACTATGCGATATGAAATAATAATAATAATAATAATAATAATAATAATAATAATAATAATATAATACATTACTAATAATAATAATAATAATAATAATAATAATAATAATAATAATAATAATAACACTAAGAAAAAATCCAAATAAGGGTATGAAACAACCAACTTAGGACTGGGCTGGAATTACATAAGTTATTTTTATTTCTAGGAGCACTCAGATTCCCTTTTAGGCGCCCACGTAAGTCAAGAGAGAGAGAGAGAGAGAGAGAGAGAGAGGGGGGGGGGGGGAGAGAGGAGGTGAGGTTGTTGTCTATGTTTTAGTTATGTTTTTCTTTTCTGTTAACCCAAATTTCTAACTAAATTCAAGTAAGTCTCCAGATCTTTTTGTTTTTTCTCTTACCGTAGCGTTCACATTACATTCACCCTTCTTCATATTATAACTTATCAACCATTATCCCCTCACTTCATCCTCCCCTCCTCTCCCTCACCCTCCCCTCACTATTACACCTTCTCTTCCTTCCCTTACTGTCTTTTACCCTCCTTTCCTTCCCCTTAAACCCCTCACTCTCCCCCCTCTCTCTCTCTACTCCCCTCATCCGCATCATTCCTCCTCTTTCCCATCTCTCCATCTCTCTTATCCCTCCCTATCCCTCCACCCCCCAAATATTTATCTATGCCTTCTTCACTTCCCCTTCTCCTCCTCTATCTCCCTCTCTTCCCCTCCCAGATCCAAACCTTCCCCCTTCTCTCTCACTCTTCCTCGTTCCTTCTCCTCCTCCATCTCCCTCTCCCTTCTCCCCCCAGGTCCCCTTCCCCATCCCATCGTATTTTTACCTCTCCTGGGCCTCTCTCTTCTCTCTCTCTCTCCCCACCCCCTCTCTCTCTCTCTCTCCACCCTCCCTCCCTGCCCCCTTACCCCCCACACACACTTTTTATATTATTTTCCCCCCCCCCCTTACGCACCCCCTCGCCCCCCTCTTTTACCTGGCCCTCCTGACAGCTCCATTTCTCTCTTTCCTCTCACGGCTTTCTTTTTCTTCAGTTTTTTATTTTTATTTTTTTTGTTCGTTATTTCTTTGGCGGGGTCATTTATCGAAGTATTTTTTCTGGTTCCCGTTTTCTATTTTGTTTATCTTTATCTTCTGTTTTGCTTGTTTCTCTCTCTCTCTCTCTCTCTCTCTCTCTCTCTCTCTCTCTCTCTCTCTCTCTCTCTCTCTCTCTCTCTCTCTCTCTCTCTCTCTCTCTCTCTCTCTCTCTCTCTCTCTCTCTCTGGCTAAGGAACCAATATATAACTTCAACACCAGAATGAGAGAAAAGTTGATCACTTCTATTATTTGGGTCTCAGAGCCAAAGTTGAAGTTGATATATCTCTCTCTCTCTCTCTCTCTCAAACACACACACACACACACACACACTGAACCACGCATACATATACTAACACACACACACACACACACACACACACACACACACACACACACACACACACACACACACACCACATACACTAAAACACATTTACATGCACGCGTGTACACACAAACACAAATACAGGTGTTCTATCACAAGTGTGCAAAACACATGTACCACCGTCAACATCTGACTCATAATGTTGTGAGTGTGTAAGTGTATGTGTTTTAACCGTCTTGGTGGTGTAATGGTTAGAGTGTTTAAAAATATGTGTGTTCGAATCCCGGTGGATCACATATATGCATTCTTTAATTTCATTGGAGGTGTTTGGTGTTGTGGTGAAATTAATAAAATATAGACTATAGGCATGTAAAATATACACTTAACAGTGTAAGAAATAGTGTCGTTTAAAATGAATTATTCGATAATTATACGCCCAGTATCAATATCGTGTCAAAAACTCTATGGTTATATCCCGTAAGATCTCAATAGTTTGTATGTGTGTGTGTGTGTTTTTTTTTTTTTTTTGTTAATGGAACCTCAGATTAAAGTAAAGAGTTAGTGTTTTATTGTCGCTCTTCTTGTGTTGGTGAGATACATATTGACATGCTTAGTGACGTGATGAATTAGAATAAAGGACAGAGCACTGCCACGTATGCCTGGTTAAAGTCGAAGATATTATAACGACGGTATAGCATCACTTAGCAGGCAACTTGTAGCGGTTCAAGTATGAATCTATATTTATATTCTGTTTCTTTTCAACTGACGCTAAATTGCAAAGTTCATATCAAGATTTTACCGTTATTTTGAAGATTTTGTAGTGAATTATGGTACTAATTATATAAACTTGGTTTAACATGATGCAGAGACATATTAGATGCATATTTTTCCATTAAGTATCGAGCAAATAGCTGCTAAGGGATTCAACTTGTCGTCAGGTGGAAGAAGAAAAAAAAGGTATAGTGCGCTAAATATGAAGCAAAACAAAATAACGAAGTTATACTTGATAATGATCGGGCCTCGCAAGAGTTAAAGGATACTGAAAAGCCTATAGTCCCGAGATTGAGACCAACAATACGCCTACTACTAATGTTTCTCCCTAAATAAGTGGGTTCAAAATGTTGAGGTTACGAATTATCTTGACAAAAGTTAATAATTTATATATAGGTATTAAATTAATATAATAATATAATATAATATAATATAATATATAATAACAACACATTTCCTAGAATTTCGCGGCATTTATAAGTAGCTTCGTGTTAACTCTTCAGTATTTGAAGACGCATTTTAATAAGCTTAGGAAGGAACTATGGGAGTGACATGGTTAACTGAGATCTAGTTTACCCTTTTAATTGCTAGAGAGCCTTCCTAAGCAGCATAAAATCGCCTGTTATAGCCCCCAAAACATAATCTGAAAATGAGTGTTTATAGATCGTGTTACAAATGGCCTCACGTACAGTTGGCCTAGTAAAAGGGTTGGAACTATTACATCAATTATAATTTTATTCACACACACGCACACACACTGACACACCTAACTACTGCCCCCCCCCCCCCCCAACACACACACACTCTCTCTCCCTCTCTCACTCTCACTCACTCACTCACTCACTCACTCACTCTCACTCTCTCTCTCTCTCTCTCTCTCTCTCTCATTTATAATCCCTGCAGGGGTCAATTAAGAACTTAAAGGGAGACGTGATTATCCTGTGTGGGCGTGTATGTGTGTGTGTGTGTGGGTGGGTGGGCGTGTATGTATGTGTGTGTGTGTGTGTATGTGTGTGTGTGTTAAGTTAGACAATGATAAATATTCCTGCATTGTGTTGGGTTAATGGTCTGTGTATATGTATGTGTGTGTGAGTATAAGAGAGAGAGAGAGTGTGTGAGAGAGAGGGAGAGGGAGAGAGAGAGAGAGAGAAAGAGAGAAAGAAAGAAAGAAAGACAGAGAGAGGGGGAGAGAGATAGAGAGAGAGGGGTGTGTGTGTGCGTATAGGGACAAATGGAAGAAGGACAAGTGGACTGTTTGCAGCTGAATGGAGAGGTGCACTTCTAGGCTACCTCTCCCCTGCTGTTAGAGAGAGAGAGAAAGATAGGGGAGAGAGAGAGGGGGAGAGAGAGAGAGAGAGAGAGGGGTGTGTGTGTGTATAGGGACAAATGGAAGAAGGACAAGTGGACTGTTTGCAGCTGAATGGAGAGGTGCACTTCTAGGCTACCTCTCCCCTGCTGTTAGAGAGAGAGAGAGGGGGGAGAGAGAGGGGGGGGGGAGAGAGAGAGAGAGAGGTGTGTGTGTGTAGGGACAAATGGAAGAAGGACAAGTGGACTGTTTGCAGCTGAATGGAGAGGTGCACTTCTAGGCTACCTCTCCCCTGCTGTTAAGAGAGAGAGAGAGAGAGAGAGAGAGAGAGAGAGAGAGAGAGGAGGGAGGGAGAGGAAGAGAGAGAGAGAGAGAGGGGGGGAGAGGGAGAGAGAGAGAGAGGGGGGGAGGGAGAGGGAGAGAGAGAGAGAGAGAGAGAGTTATGGAAAGAGGACAGGTGAACCTTTTACTGCTGAATGAAGAGCAGCACTTCCTGGCTCCCCTCTCTCTTGTATTATCTCTTTCTCACCTGGTGGTAGAAGAGAGAGAGAGAGAGAAAGAGAGAGAGAGAGTGACAAAGAAAGAGAGAGTGAGAATGAGAGAGAGAGTGAGAGTGAGAGAGAGAGAGAAAGAGAGTGAGAATGAGAAAGAGAGAGAGAGAGAGAGGAACATTTGCATATATTGACATACAGTGACCACACAGATCTTACGTTCTTAGCGAGGAGGTCAGGGCTTAATTAGAGTAGATTTACATAGATACACTGATTACACAGACCTTGCGATTTATGCGAGGTTGTCAGGATGGAATTTTAATGGAAATATTAGAATCCCAACTTAATGAAAGAGGAAGAAAATTATAGTACATTAGAAGGCTCTCTCCATGTCCTCTGGCAAGTTGGTGTACAATGTTTGTTTCTCTCATTCACTCTCTCTCTCTCTCTCTCTCACACACACACACACACACACATACGCTCTCTCTCACACACACACACGCTCTCTCTCTCTCTTTCTCTAACACACACACACACACGCTCTCTCTCTCTAACACCAGGGGAGAGAGAATAAGAGAGGGGAGCTAGGAAGGGAAGTGCAGTTCTCCATTCAGCTGCAAACAATCTACTTTTCCTCCTTCCACTCTCTCTCTCTCTCTCTCTCTCTCTCTCTCTCTCTCTCTCTCTCTCTCTCTCTCTCTCTCTCCAGGGCAGTAGTTCCCTTTCCAATGTTCCCTTACCCACTATAAACCACTGTTTGGACACTTGATCCTCAGTGTTTTGGAGGACAAGCAGCCTAGAAGGGTCACTAGACCTGTTGTTGCTTGAGTTCCTTTGTACTCCTTTGTACTCTCTCTCTCTCTCTTTCCTCCAAGCAGCAGGGGAGACGTAGCCTAGAAGTTTAGCTCTCCATTCAGCTTGCGAGCGAAAGCGACCCTGTTATTTTAGGAGGGGATTCAATTAGACACACGAACACAATAGCCAGATGTCATTGACCCTAGGAAGCATAAACGGTGCTGGGTGTAATTATGTAAATGTAATTATGTATGTGTAAATATGTATTATATGTAATTATGTATGTGTAAATATGTATTATATGTAATCGAGGGTAATAAGACGAAGATGTAAGGAGAGAACCCAGATCCATATATTTAGTTTACTACACCTCTACTACAAGCAAGTATGGCTGACGTGAGAGAGAGAGAGAGAGAGTGAGCGTGAGAGAGAGAGTGAGAGAGCGAGAGAGATGTAGGGAAGGTACATAGAGAGGAAGATTGTAGGTGAGAGAGAGAGAGAGTGAGAGTGAGAGAGATGTAGGGAAGGTGCACAGAGAGGAAGATCTGTAGGGGAGAGAGAGAGAGAGAGATGTAGGGAAGGTGCACAGAGAGGAAGATATGCAGGGGAGAGAGAGAGAGAGAGATGTAGGGAAGGTACACAGAAAGGAAGATTGTAGGGGAGAGAGAGAGAGAGAGATGTAGGGAAGGTGCACAGAGAGGAAGATATGCAGGGGAGAGAGAGAGAGGTAGAGGTAGGGAGGAATGGAGGGATCCTCTTTAAAATGAGGGAGTTTCAGGAGGAGCAGTGGTAGTAGTAGTTCCTCTTTTACCTCCACCGCTGCCCTGAGAGAGTGAGAGAGAGAGAATGTGAGTGAGAGCGAGAGAGAAATTTACATAGATACACTGACCACACAAACCTTTCGATCCAAGAGAGAGAGAGTGTAAGAGTGAGAGAGAGGAAGAGAGAGAGAGAGTGTACAAAGGAGTACAACGGAAATCAAGCAACAACAGGTCTAGTGACCCTTCTAGGCTGCTTGTCCTCCAAAACACTGAGGATCAAGTGTCCAAACAGTGGTTTAGAATGGGTAAGGGAACATTGGAAAGGGAACTACTGCCCTGGAACTAATGTCCGTGGCAGGATTAGGAAGTTAGTAGGGGACAGATGGGTTAGTAACTGAGGGGGGGATAAAATAAAGTTATTCATTTACAAACGCAGTCAGTCGCGGGTTTGATGCGAGATATTTGTCTAAGCAAGGAGTTTAAATGAATCAATGGTGCTGCAGTCTATAACGTCTCGGGGAAGCCCATTCCACAAGTTGACAACTCGATTGAAGAAGAAATTCTTAGATTCGTGCGAGTTAAAAGATTTACCAATAATTTTGCAACCGTTTCCCCGCATGTAATTAGATTGGTCGATAGTGAAGTACTTACTACAGTTCATATTGTCGATGCCTTTGATGATTTTGAACACTTGAATTAAGTCACCTCTTAATCTGCGCTGGGTTAAAGGAAATAGATTTAATTCTCTAAGACGCTCTTCGCTCTTCGTATGGTTTGTTCTTTAGGCTAGGTATCATTTTGGTAACTCTACGTTGAACTCGTTCTAGCTTGTTTATGTCTTTTTGGTAATAAGGGCACCAGCATTGAACGCAGTATTCCAGAAGAGGGCGGACTAAGGAATTGTAAAGGGTTAGGATAACGTCTTTGGATTTATGCTCAAATGACCTGCCTATAAAGCCAATTATTTTGTTTGCCTTCTTAACAACTTCTGAACATTGTTGACTCGGTTTTAGGTTACTCGATATTGTTACTCCCAGATCGGTTTCTCTGTTTACATTCTTAAGCTGAGTGCCATTCATCGAATAGTTTGCTTTCTCATTTAGGTATCCGATATGTAGTATTTTACATTTATCCGCATTGAAACTCATGTGCCAAATTTGGGCCCAATGTGACAAATTATCTAGATTGTGTTGCATATCGTCAACTTGTTCTTTTGAGAGTACGCTATTTGCAATTTTTGTATCGTCAGCAAATTTTGAGATTGTACAGGTGAGACCCTCATCTATGTCGTTGATGTAAATTAGAAAGAGAATTGGTCCTAGTACCGATCCCTGGGGTACCCCGCTACTTACATTGGTCCATTTAGATGCCTTACCGTTTATGACTACTCTTTGCTTTCTGTCGCCGAGCCAATTTTCTATCCATTTCAACACACCGTCTTGTATTCCATGCGCTTTTAGTTTTAGCAGTAAACGTTTGTGGGGAACTTTGTCAAAGGCCTTTTGAAAATCAAGGTATATAATATATACAGCTTTACTCTCATCGTAGAGGTTGAGGATATCGTGGAAGAAGTCTAAGAGGTTTGTTAAACAGGAACGTTTTTACGAAAGCCGTGTTGAGTATCTTTAAGTATGTTATTTTCCTCTAAGTGATTTACGAGTCTGTCTCTTATGACCGTTTCTAGCATTTTACATACAACTGAGGTTAAGCTAATTGGACGATAGTTACTGGGTAGGGATTGCTGCCTTTTTTGAATATCGGTGTTACGTTGGCTATCTTCCACTGATCAGGCATAGTCCCAGACTGCAAGGATTTATTGAATAGTAATGTCAGTGGTTTGGAGAGCTCATCCTTAGCTTCCTTTAGAACTCTAGGCGAGATTGTATCAGGTCCAGGCGTTTTATTTACCTTGAGTTTATCTAAACAATTCAATACTTCTCTCTCTGTAACGGTGATATTGCTTAGAACATCTGAATTATCAATCTGAATCGGCGATGGTGTAGGGATATCACTGAGGTCTTCTGTTGTAAAAACTGATGCAAAGAAGGTATTGAGGGCATTACTCATTTGTACTTCGTCTTTGGTGTATTCTCCATTTTCATCGACTAACGGTCCAACAGTTGAAGTAACTACTTTTTTCTTTCTGATATAACAATAGAATTCTTTCGGGTTTGTTTTACTTTGATTCGCAATATGTAACTCTAGGGTCTTTTTACTTTGCTTAATTAACTTTTTGGCTTTGCGTCGTAGCTCTACAAATTTCACCCGTTCTTCGTCATTTTGTGAGGATTTTAATCTATCATTAGCAAATTTTTTAGCAAGCAGGCAGTTTGAAATATCTTTATTCCACCATTTGGGCTTATTATTATGGCCTGGACGCCGTATTTTCGATGGTATGCAGTCTTGCACTGCTTTTAGGTAAGTGGTTTCGGTAAGAGAGAGAGAGAGAGAGTAGGGAAGGAATGAGAGAGAGAGACTGCAGCAGACGACACAGAAAATATATATACCGGACTATAAAAGAAAGAAACACACGATAAAATATTGGGAATTGAGATAAGGGAAGATAAAAAAAAAAAAAAGAGAGATCTGGAGAGAAAAGTTATGGTAAAGAAAATGTGAAAATATTCATAAGAAAATGTGAAAATATACCGATATGAGATTAACATAGATTGAAAAGGGGAAGATGCACACACACACAAACACACATACACATATACAGATAGAGAGAGAGAGAGAGAGAGAGAGAGAGAGAGAGAGGAATGGAAGGGTCCACTTTAAATGACTGAGGTTCGTGAGTATTTTCTATATGTATTTTATTTTTATTTTATTTTATTTTTTAGCCTGGGGTAGTGACTAGCTGAGATAGAGAGAGTGTGTGTGTGCGTGTGAAAAAGAGAGAGAGAGAGAGAGACAGGCAGACAGACAGACAGATAGATAGATAGATAGATAGAGAGAGAGAGAGAGAGAGAGAGAGAGAGAGAGACAGGCAGACAGACAGAGCTAGATAGATAGATAGAAAGAGAGAGAGAGAGAGAGAGACAGGCAGACAGACAGAGCTAGATAGATAGATAGAGAGAGAGAGAGAGAGAGAGAGCAGGAGCAGGGAAAGGGGTAAATGTGTACACGAGAGCTTGAATGTTTATGTGTATGGTTGCCTCTTTGTGTCTGTGTGTACGTGCTCTGGTGTATGTGTATGTGGTTACATATTCGGGTGGATTGCCACATACAAGAATTTCTTCGTATATATATTATGTATGTGTCGTCTTGGTGCCATAAGTGTGTGTGCAAGTTTTTGTATGTATGTATGTGTGTGTGTGTGTGTGTGTGTAAGTTTTTGTATGCATGTGTGTACGTGTGGGTATACAGGGTGCCCCGTGAATTTTGCTTTACCTTGAATTGGGATCTCTGTCACTCTTTTGGCTTGGGGGGGGGGGGGGGGGCACGTTACAGGCATCCTGCCATTTGTCTCCTTCATCCACATTGAAAAAAATATAACTCTGTTGTATTTTTATTAGTTTATGTACAGTATAATTATATATATATATTTTTTTTTTTTTTATTCGGAGTGTCTGGTGGGTAGGAGAGAGCCTTCGTATTATGCTATCCTTTCTTTTTCATTTCAAAACTTTTATTGACATGAACATTTTTCATAGTTTTACAATACTATACAAACTTTAACTCCAACTCTTTCACGTAGATTAGATAAACTAGTCTTCAAGCAGCCTGGAAAATATAAAAATATATGTTGCTGCTTGCTTTCCTTTATACCCCTGTGTACGGTATACTCCAGAAGGTCTCAACTTACAATAAACTCAAAAATAATCAAGAACAATGTACCCAGATTCCGAGTTTTGGCTGTCATATCTAACAATGCACAGGTATGAACAATGCACAGGTATGAACAATGCACAGGTATGAACACAGAAAGGTACTTCATAATTAGTTCATTATATTTTAGTTCTTAACATTAATCCTCCATTACAAACCCCAATGCACTAGAATAAACTAATGAAAGTATATGATCCTCCCGGAATTCGAACTCGGGACACCACACCCAGAACATAAGCATCTAAACCATTACACCACCAACACAGTTAAAGGTTAAGTACACGATCACGACTAATATCCATTTTCGAATTCTGGATATCAATCTAATCATGTACTTAGACCCAAATGCATTATGGATAACTTAATGTTTTACCAGTATTTATGTTCCAACTTCTCCCAAACACCTCAAGACGGTAACCATAGCAACCATGGCCAAACTCTCATTACGTAATCTATATATACCTGAGTGTGGTCATCCATGGTCACGGGCACTTCATACACACTTCACAGGCTGTTATTATTCTTACGTTAGCAAATATTGTGTTCTCGTCGAAGAAGAAGAAGACGAGAGAGAGAGAGAGAGATAGCGATTTACATAGATTTACATAATTATACACTGGCCACACAACCCTTACGATCCAAACGAGGTGGTCAGGACTTAATTCTAGTAGAGAGAGAGAGAGAGATGTCTACCAGAGAATTCATCGATGACCATTGACCAGTCACTTCATATATTGCTCTTTGTACTCAGCTGTCCATAGATAAGAATATATGAACTTTTTATAGCAGTCAATTTTGATGAGAGAGAGAGAGAGAGAGAGAGAGAGAGAGAGAGAGAGAGAGAGATAAAGATTTACTAAACGTGTAGAGTACTAGAGAAGCCACTTTAAGGGGATGTTTTTAGTTGATTCCCTAGACTTCCATCAAACTTAAAATTACTCCCCCTAGACCCCCTTTCAAGATAAATTTGTACATTTTTCGGTAGAAAAATGTCCCGGCCGAAGGCCGATTCCCCTTAAATTACAGGCTCGCTTTCGCTCGCCAGGAAAAAATCGACACCTAAATGGCATAAATGGTCTTAAAATTGACAGAAATGGGGCGAGGGTTCTTAAAATCGCCAAACTAATGGGGCGAACGTCTTAAAATTTCAAAAGCAATGGGGCTAAACATGAGGGAGAAGGGGGTTCAGAAAAAAATCCTCCAGGTGAAAATCTCCCCAAATGCCACGCTACTCCAACAATAGTAACCTTTTTTAACTACCACCACAACAAACCACCCTCGTTGACTGTATTACATGATCAAGCTTTTTTCTTTGACATCCAAACCCACTCCAACAGCACGGTAATGCTCAACGTGCACCGTTCTTTACACACAAGGGGAGCCGTTACAAAGGGATTTAATCATCGACATTAACCCCTTGAAGCTCTGACGCGTTTTTGCAGTTTATTTTGGCTATCATTAGGCGAGTTTATGTAGCTTGGGAAGGATCTGTGGGTATTAAAAGGGTACAGACTATCTCAATTAACCCTTTGACTTCCGTATACCGTTACTAATCTAAATAAAATCGTCTAATAGTAGCCAGAAAATAGAAAATAAACGCATATTGGAGCTTGAAAGGGTTAACTCATTCTTGATTCGAGGACACGTTTCTTATTTTTGTTCTGGTTATTAGTAGTTTTCAGGTTAGGAAGGAATTGTGGGAGCCAGAGAATTAACCTATTGTGGGAGCCAGAGAATTAACCTATTGTGGGAGCCAGAGAATTAACCTATTGTGGGAGCCAGAGAATTAATTGTGGGAGCCAGAGGATTAATTGTGGGAGCCAGAGGATTAATTGTGGGAGCCAGAGGATTAATTGTGGGAGCCAGAGGATTAATTGTGGGAGCCAGAGGATTAATTGAGATAGATTTTACCCAATTGATTACTGAAGGTCTTTCCAAACCTAAGTAAAATCAGTTAAGGTCCTTCCAAACCTGAGTAAAATCGTCTATTGTTAGCCTAAAAGTAAGTGGAAAGGCGTCCTCGCAGATTGATCTTCATGATATAAATAATTAAGTAACACCCCATTCTTAACATTAATCATCAATTACAAACCCCAATGCACTTGAATAAACTAATGAACGCATATGGTCCTCCCGGGATTCGACCTCGGGACACCACACCCAGAACATAGCATCTAAACCATTACACCACCAACACAGTTAACACTCATAATGAAAGTATGGTCCTCCCGGGATTCGAACTCGGGACACCACACCCAGAACATAAGCACCTAAACCATTACACCACCAACACAGTTAACACTCACCCCAACAGTGGTGACGTTTGGATCTGTCATTCCGTTCATGGCGTTCTTCCCGCCCCTGTAGGAGACCCCGTTCACCGAGTAGGGCTCAGTGAACAGGCGACCAGACATGCACGAACGTCACTATCTCCTTCAGTAGCTACAGTACAGGCGATCAGACATGTACGGTCACCGGTATCTCCTTCAGTAGCTTCAGTACAGGAGATCAGGCATACACGGTCGTCGGTAACTCCTTCAACAGCTTCAGTACCGGCGATCAGACATGCACGGCTGTCGGTATCTCCTTCAGTACAGGCGATCAGACATGCACGGTCGTCGGTATCTCCTTCAGTAGAAACCTCGGTGTTAGCCAAGGTTAATCGAGACTTCCCACGTGTCGGAAGGGGACAGAACAAAAAAATCCCCTTCGATGTCCCCAACTTTTCTCAGTGTTTTCCCGATTTCCTCGCTGTTTTGGGTGAAGGTAAGGGTAGGAAGTGGAGTAGGGGAATGCTGCGAAGGGAGGGAAGGGTGTCGGGATGAAGGGTGGGTAGGCAGGAGGAAGGGAGGGAGAGAGAGTCAATGGGGCGCGCGTGTGATCTCTTTGGTAACCAGGGGACCTATGAGTAAAAGGGTGGTGGATGGTAAGGTTCCGCTCCCCTCCTCCTCCTCTTCTTTCTCCTCCTCCTGCCGCTACAGGTGCGCCGGAGTTGTGATGGGAGGGGAATGAAGGGGGCGGGGGGCTAGGGGGGACTGAGTGAGGGGAAAGGAAGAGGCGGGAGGCAAGGGGGGACAGTGTGAGTGAGGGTAAAGGAGGGGGCGGGGGCAAGGGGGGAGGAGTGTGAGTGAGGGGAAAGGAGGGGGCAAGGGGGGACAGTGTGGGTGAGGGGAAAGGATGGGGGGTGGGGCGGTGTTGGTTTCCTAGCATACTCACTCACTCACACACGCACACATAACATTGACGACACTCTCACGGACATAATATATCAATAATCCATTGATACACACCGTGGCATGTACGTTCTTCTACTCCTCCATGTATACTTTCTTCCACCCACTCCCTTCCATACAATGATATATATTTCCACATTCCTTTAACATTTTTAAATTTTCCACATAGGGTCTCTCGGATAGTCATAGTCTTTCCACACACTTCCTAATAGTCTATTACACGACCAGATATACTCGTTTGCATCATGATACACAATTATTTGATCTCTTACACACATTCCGTTAGCTATTAACATATAATCACATGTAACTGTATAAATCTAGAATCGCATACGCAGTCATTCTCCCAGGTATGATAGTCGCAGATCCTAGCTTCTACGGGATAAATTACATGTTGCATTGTTGGTGTTTTATTCAACACACGCACACACACACACACACACAGCACTCCTGTGACTGTATATTCATAGGGTGATGTACATTTTACTAGTCCTTAGTTATGTAATTTCAATTTCGCATACACCATTATTAATTGCCACCTTTTCTCATCCCTCTCTTTAAGTCACTCAACACCTCCTTCTCTCTCCCCCCCCCCCCCTCCCTGTCTCTCTCTCTCTCTCTCTCACACTCACACACACTCTCTCTCTGTCTTCTTAACTCACTCAACACCTCCTCCTTCCCCCCCCCATCTCTCTCTCTCTCTGTTTCCCCACCCCCTCAACCCGTTACCACAACATGCATTACGTCACGCACACACACCACCACCACCAACACCCCAGATCACTCAAGCGGTCAACACTACAAACAAAGACACTGCTGGGGATCGATCGCCGGACCCCGCACATCAGGCTGCCCTGGAGCTGTCATATGCGAATCCCCTTATTAATGGAATAGTGGCTGTTTTTATTATATATATATATATTTTTTTTTTTTCATTTTTTTCTTCTATTTATTCAGTTATTCATATAATTTGTAGTTTCCTCCCTAGACCTCCATCAAGCTTAAAACAAAAACACCCTCTAGACCCCCCAAATTATTTTCTTAACCAGGACCTAGAGAGAGAGAGAGAGAGAGAGAGAGCGCGTAAATAAAAAGGGGATTAAACCATATCTTGGAGCTATGTGAGTAAAGTCTAAGGTCCCATTCAGCCAGGTTTCACACTCTAAGTTAGTTTCATGGGATTGTGATGGGATTACTTGGTAGCTAAAATGAGAGAGAGAGAGAGAGAATCACTAGTCCAATGAAACTTTCTTAAATGACGTGATATTGAGGAAGAAAGGGAGGAAGAAGGGTCTCTCTCTCTCTCTCGCTCTCTTTGTACGATACTACTATATTCTGTTATATATATATATATATATATATATATATATCCGGTCACCTCTCCACACTTGTTCAGTCTCTAACTAACTATTTTTTTTTTCATTGAACACCACCCGCAGGTCCCCCCCCCCCCCCCGCCACCACCACCACCATCACCACACACACATTCTACTTTTAGTTAATGTTGCGCCCGAGAAATCTTAATGATCTTAATGATCCGTTGCTTCAAGGCCGTGTGCATTGGACAGAGAGAGAGAGAGACATAGAGAGAGACATAGAGAGAGAGAGAGAGAAGTCAGTATATGATAGAGAGAGGGGGATTTGTATACGAATTCATTCTGGTTCAGGAGTAATTTATAGCAAGGCCTTCCCGGGGGTTATACGAATTACTTCTGGTCTATACATTAGGCTACCATAGTGCAGTTGGAACGTATGTATACATGCTCAGATTAATATGCAGGATTCGAAACTGGATAATCAATCGTAGGCTGTGCATAATTCCTTAACTGTCTTGATAGCCTAATGCATAAATGCGCGGAATTTCGGTGCGAGTATCCTAGGTTCAAGTCCTTGGAGTGCCACATCTATTTGATGATTTCATTAATTGAGTTTAGAAGTAAAGTTGGTTGGTGAAAACATATGAATATGGGTGTGCTATGTGTACTGTATGAATATGGGTGTGCTATGTGTACTGTATGAATATGGGTGTGCTATGTGTACTGTGTGAATATGGGTGTGCTATGTGCACTGTATGTAGGTTTATGGGTGTGCTATGTGTACTGTATGTAGGTTTATGGGTGTGCTATGTGTACTGTATGAATATGGGTGTGCTATGTGTACTGTATGTAGGTTTATGGGTGTGCTATGTGTACTGTATGAATATGGGTGTGCTATGTGTACTGTATGAATATGGGTGTGCTATGTGTACTGTATGTAGGTTTATGGGTGTGCTATGTGTACTGTATGAATATGGGTGTGCTATGTGTACTGTATGAATATGGGTGTGCTATGTGTACTGTATGAATATGGGTGTGCTATGTGTACTGTATTTAGGTTTATGGGTGTGCTATGTGTACTGTATGAATATGGGTGTGCTATGTGTACTGTATGTAGGTTTATGGGTGTGCTATGTGTACTGTATGAATATGGGTGTGCTATGTGTACTGTATGTAGGTTTATGGGTGTGCTATGTGTACTGTATGTAGGTTTATGGGTGTGCTATGTGTACTGTATGAATATGGGTGTGCTATGTGTACTGTATGAATATGGGTGTGCTATGTGTACTGTATGTAGGTTTATGGGTGTGCTATGTGTACTGTATGAATATGGGCGTGCTATGTGTACTGTATGAATATGGGTGTGCTATGTGTACTGTATGAATATGGGTGTGCTATGTGTACTGTATGAATATGGGTGTGCTATGTGTACTGTATGAATATGGGTGTGCTATGTGTACTGTATGTAGGTTTATGGGTGTGCTATGTGTACTGTATGAATATGGGTGTGCTATGTGTACTGTATGTAGGTTTATGAATGGGTGTGCTATGTGTACTGTATGAATATGGGTGTGCTATGTGTACTGTATGTAGGTTTATGGGTGTGCTATGTGTACTGTATGAATATGGGTGTGCTATGTGTACTGTATGTAGGTTTATGGGTGTGCTATGTGTACTGTATGAATATGGGTGTGCTATGTGTACTGTATGAATATGGGTGTGCTATGTGTACTGTACGTAGGTTTATGGGTGTGCTATGTGTACTGTATGTAGGTTTATGGGTGTGCTATGCGTACTGTATGAATATGGGTGTGCTATCTGTACTGTGTGTAGGTTTATGAATGGGTGTGCTATGTGTACTGTATGTAGGTTTTTGTTGTGAATGTGTGTGTGCATGTACTGTGTGTGTGTGTGTGTGTGTGCGTGCGTGTGAATTTGTATGTGCATGTTCTGTATACGTGTATGCAAAAGGATGCTTATGAGCGTGTGGAATAGTGGGTGTGTAACTTTAAATATATGCGTGTGTGAGTTCTGCCCCATGTTTATTCCCGAAGTCCTATATACTGGGTTTCCGTATGCATAACCGTAGAACGTACGTGGGTGAGTGTCTTTGTGTGTGTGTGTGTGTCGTGTTGTTGGTAGCTTGGTGTGCATGGATTATGCAGCCGCACTTTTCTTCAGTTCCGGCAGACATATATGGTTTTAGACGATGTCGATCAACTGCAGACATGCTTTGCCTTCTTACGCATCAAATCAACCAAGCTACAAACCAACATGGTGAAACACATACAATAGCACTGGATATATCAAAGGCATTTGATAGAGTCTGGCATCAATCCTTATTGTCGAAGATGTCACACTACGGCCTTGCATCATTAGTTCCACTAATTTCTTCCTATCTTCATAACAGAAAAATATGTGTAATGGTAGATGGCCTTTATTCTCAATTTCACTCAATAAATGCTGGTGTTCCCCAGGGATCAGTTTTGGCCCCAATTATATTCCTCATTCATATCAATTATCTCATATCTACCACTCATAATCCAATACATTCCTACGCAGATGACTCAACACTCCACAGTTCCTTCACATTTACCAATTCTTTCACCCAACCCGATCTTATAAATTCAAAAATAAACACTGCAATTTCTCTGAACCAGGACCTTTCTAGAATTAATGGATGGGGACAAAAGAATCTAGTTTCCTTTAATGCACAGAAAACCAAATACATTCAATTTTCTAACCGACAGAATCTCACTGACTCCCATATATTTTTTAATTATGTAAATATCCCCACTTCCCCTAGTATTGACATTCTCGGTGTAACATTAACTACTAACTTGAGCTGGACACATTATGTTAGAAGCATTGCTAAGAATGCCTCTAAAAAACTGGGACTCTTGTACAGAGTTCGAGAATTCTTCACTGACGAGCAGTTGGCCGTGATATATAAAAGTCATGTGCGTTCTCAGATGGATTACTGTTCACCTCTGTGGGGTGGAAGTGGAGTGGTTGCATTGAGGCAGTTGGACAAAATTCAAAATAAAGCTATTAGATTAATCAATAACCCTGCAATCACACAGGACCTTCCTACATTATCCATACGAAGAAACGTTGCATCCCTTGCATTATTCTACAGATATTTTCACAGCAATTGTTCCGAGGAACTTGCTTCAATTGTGCCGCCTCTCCACATCTTTCCGCGTAGAACTAGGGCAGCTGAGAGCGCCCATGAATTTACACTTTCTCCTCCACAATGCAGAACTGCTTATCAGAATTCATTTATCCCCAGAGCTACTACTCTTTGGAATTCACTTCCCTCGAATTGCTTTCCACAAACTTACAATCTACAAATGTTTAAATCCAGTTGTTACAAACATTTTATGAATGGAGGATGCCTTTAGGCACATGGACCTTTTTGTTTTATCTGTGTTTTTCCTTCCTCCGTTCATTTTCTCTTAAAAAAAAAAAAAAAAAAAAAAAAAAAATTATTTGCGTTTTTTTTTTTTTTATTTAGTGTGTGTGGTGGGTATCTATAGGTGTGTGCGTGTATGTGTGTGTGCGCGTCTGTGCTTACGTCTGTGTGTAGGGAGGAAGATGATGGCGTGTATTGGGTGTTACCAGGCGTGTGTATGTAGTATTGATGTGTGTGTGAATCGGATTTATGTGTGTATGTCTGATTCTGCTGTTTGTAGGTCTATATCATGTGTGTGAATCTGATGTGTGTGTAAGTATGAGTGGTTAGGCCCTTTATCTGCGCGAATGGTGATAATGAATGGATGTAGTTTTACTCTACATGCATATTGTGATATTGACTGGTGTGTGAGTGTGTGTGTGTAGTGTAGGTGTGTGAGCGTCATTCTACTCCGTGTGCGTATTTTCGGTATAAATGCCTATGATGTGGTTGGTGAAGTGTTGGTGTATATGTGGTATCCAATTGTGTACATGAAAAGACTGCATACTGTTGGTGTGCGTATATGTGGTGTTAGCGTGTGTGTGGGTGTGCCTGTGTGTGTGTGTGGTGTGCCTGTGTGTGTGCGTCGAGAGTGAAGGCCGTGGATGGTGAACTAAATAACCCCGTAATGTCCCGCAGGTGGAGTCAAGTGCACCTCCTGCCGGGATCTTTATGATGGCGTCTCCTCCTTCGCCCTCATACACACCATCTCTTGATCGACTCAATATTTAGGTTTACCCTGCGCGTATTCGTAGGGCGAAGGTACCAGTAGTATTTTTCGTCCTTGTGTGTCTGTTCGCTTATTATTTCGAGAACGTGGATTAGTGGATTTCGACGAAACTTTGTGGTCAATTCCTTAATTTCGAACCCAAAAGGATCCCATTAAATTTTGGTAGCATTGGATGACAGCTGCACCCCTTTCTTTAATATTTCTTATTTTGTTTAGTGTACTGAAGTAGACACAATTTCTAGCAGCCATAGCAGAAATATTTAAGGTTCCTGGATATAATATTTTCCCCGCGCTCTTTCGGCCCTGCAGGCTACATACCCGGTCCCTGAGTTTATTTACTGCCTTCTCTATCATTACCCTCTCGCTCTCTCTCTCTTGCTCTGAGCTCCTGGTTTTATATGTGTTTCTCAGTTTGTTATGTTTATTTTTCTCTTTCTATTTTCTCTTTTTCTGATCGGTTTCGTTTCCGTTTTTTGTTTTGTTTTCTTTCTTCTTCCAAACGGGTCAGATTTCTTTTTCTCGTATTCACCCCACTTTCTCTCTCTCTCTCACCATGACTTACATTACCTCCCCTCACTTTGCTCTCTCTCTCTCTCACCATGACTTACCTTACCTCCCCTCACTTTGCTCTCTCTCTCTCTCTTCTATCACCGGTCTTACTTCCCATCTTTAAGCTTCCCACTCTCTCTCTCTCTCTCCTATCACCGGTCTTACTTCCCCTCTTTAAGCTTCCCACTCTCTCTCTCTCTCTCTCTCAACATGACTCACCTTACCTTACCTCCCCTCACTCTCTCTCTCAACATGACTCACCTTACCTTACCTCCCCTCACTCTGCTCTCTCTCTCTCTCAACATGACTCACCTTATTACCTTACCTCCCCTCACTCTGCTCTCTCTCTGGTTTAAGTCTGACTCTATGGCCTCCCCTCTCTTTTTATATATCTTCCTTTTGTATATCCTTCCTTCTCTCCAATCCTTCCTTATATACTTTCTTCCATTCTTATCTTCCTCTCCCTTTCTCAACTCCTTCTTTCTCATCTTCCTCTCCCTCCAATCTCTCCTTCTATCTTCAGCTCTCCCCTCATTCGTTTCCCCTTCTTTCACCCTCACTCTTCCCTTTATCTCCGGGTGCATTTGTTTATTCTGCCTTTTTCTTTCTCTTCCTCCCCTTCTCTCTCCAGCTCTCCCTTCATTTACCTCCCCTTAATTCTTTCCCTCTCCCATTTCCCTTTATCTCCGTGTGCATGTGTGTATACTGTATCTTTCTCCCTCTTCCAACCCCTTTTTCTTCTCCATCCATCTCTCCCTTCATTTATCCCCCATTTATCTCTTTGTGCAAGTGTTTATGCTTTCTTTTTCTTTCTCTTTCTCCCCCTCTCCCAACCCCTCTTCCTCTCCTTCTTCCTCCATCTCTCCCTTCATTTATTCCCCCCCCCGCCCCTCTCTCTTCCCTTTACCTCCGCCTCCCGGTGTGTACAGTCGCGCTAATAAGTCATTTCCCAGCTGTCATTACGTTTGGCTTGCTCTCTGCTGTATTCATGTCTGTCAGATGTTGAATAGGGGGGGTAAGTGTAGGAACATGTTTGTATATTTCACTCGATATGAAGAAATGAAGCTTAGATATGGCTGATACCATTTATTGATCAAAACATACTTGGTGCCGAGACATCACTTATTAGCACGATTGTACAGTTTTCTGCACATATTCCATCTCTCAACCATCCCAGAAAATCGTAACTTGGCAGCGCCGCACCCACCTCCCCAACCCCCCTCTCTTATTCCACCTCCTACCAATAGTGGAAGGGTAGCAGGTGGAGCGAGGGAGGGGGGTTGAGGAAGTAGGTGAAGCGCTGTCAAATCACGACCCCCACGGAATAGAATATGTGCGGCCAACTGTACATACATGTGTCTAGGTTCCCGTGGACCCCTGCAGCGCTCACACCATTGATCCCGGTTCCCGCCGACCCCCGACAGGTGAACCGTTCCTCCACCACCTGATCAATATACACACACCTGGACGAACTGGAGATGGGGGGGGGGGCGAGAGAAAGAGAGAGAGTGGGGGGGGGGGAGTGAATAGATGGATGGACAAGTAGGTAGGCATGTGGATAGATGGATTGATAGATAGGTTGATAGATTATTCCGTTGAGTGATTGATGGATAGGCAGATAAGTCTAGATATATACAGTAGATAGATGGACGAATAGATAAATAAATAAATACAATAGATACATAGATAAATAAATAAAACAAATAGTTATAGATAGATAGAGAGACAGGAAGAACGAGAGAGAGAGAGCGAGAGGGGGGTGGGGGGTGAAATGGAAGGAGGGAGGTAACGTTGGATATTAAACTTGGACGACTACATACATAGCAACATGTTTAACCCCTTCTGTACCGGCGACGTCTTTTTTTATTTTAGTCTAGCTATTTTTAGACGATTATGTGCAGTTTAAGAAGGATCTGTGGTAGTAAAAATTGTTAAATGAGATAGTTTGAAGCCTGTTAATTTGCTGGAGGCCCTTTTTAAACTGTTTAAAAAGGATCTGTGTTAGTAAAAATTGTTAAGTGAGATAGTTCGAAGCCTGTTAATTTGTCTAGAATCCCTTTTTAAACTGATTAAAATCGTCTAATAGTAGCCAGGATAAAGTTAAAAGGACGGCACCGGTACAGAAGGGGTTAACTAGGCCTCAAATTCACAGAAAGGTCCGACCGAGTGTTCTGGAGAGCAAAAACCTAATAAGTGATGTATCGGCACCAAGTATGTTTTGATCAATATTTGGTATCAGCAATATCTATAGCTTCATTTCTTCATATCGAGTGAAATATACAAACATGTTCCCACACTTACCCACCCTATTAAACATCTGACAGACATTAATACAGCACAGAGCGAGCTAAACGTGATAACAGCTGGGACATGACTTATTAGTGCTACCGTACACTCGAATACCATAGTCTTTAGCCCATTTATAAGAGTTCGTGGAATCCCTCCGTTGTTCTTATAATAATAATAATAATAATAGTTCTTAAAGCCAGCGCATGCTAAGCCAGCTAAGGATAGCCCAATAAGGCCGATTAGGCGTATTTCCATTGGGGTCCTGTACTACTACCCCATCCCCTTGCTCATGAGGGATGGTAACGACTCAGTGCTTGTGAAAAATCTTTAATGCGCCGAGCGTGGGCGCGATCCCGGGCCTTCTGGGTGGAAGTCCGAGACGCTAGTCTATATTATAATTATAATTATAAGTCTAATTATAATTATCTGAATTGATTTTTGCATATAACTTCCTTTTCAATAAATAGCATATATATATATATATATCTTCTGGCCCATTTCTTTGTCAGTTTTAAGGCCTTTCGTGCCATTTACGTGTTCATTTTTTCCTTAAAATTTCAAAACTAATGGGGCTAAGCATGAGGGAGAAGGTGGTCCAGGGAACTTAACTACCACAGGTCCTTCCTACGTTGCTTAACATTTGTTACAATCTCCGAACTAATTGGGCTAAACATGAGGGAGAAGGGGGTTCAGAAAGCACCCCCTTAGCTACCACAGGTCCTTCCTACGTTGCATAAAATTGTCTAAATATAGCTAGCATAAAATAACAAAGATGTCATTCGTACTGAAAGGGTTAAGGGAAAGGGTTATTTTTTGGTTGATATATATATATATATATATATATATATATATATATATATATATATATATATATATATATATATATATATATATATATATATACTAGTTTCCTTCCTAGACCTCCATCAAACTTAAAAAAAACATCCATTAGATCCCTCTTCGAGATTAATTTGTACATTTTCTTATAGAAAAATGTCACGGCCGAAGGCCAGTTCCTCCACAATTACAGGCTCGCTCTCGCTCGCCAGGAAAATAATTAACACCTAAAGGGCACGAAAGGTCTTAATATTGACAAATAAATGGGGCGAAAGGTCTTAAAATAGCCAAACTAATGGGCCAAACTTCTTAAAATCTGAAAATTAATAGGGCTAAACATGAAGAAGAAGGGTGACCAGAAAAACGACCAATCTCCCCTTAAGCAAGACATGAAACTGGACGTTCTTGCAACAAGAAGATACTTAGCCTACAGACAACAAATGCTAAATTAAATCATAGATAACTATAGGCTTAAAATACAAAGCCAAGATGGGTTGGGTTTGAAAGGAATCTGCCTTGTGTGGGCCAATCGGTTCTCTGCAGACTCCCGTTGTCTTGTGTTATTATGTTCTCACACAGATAACAGATGCTAGGCCTATATAAAATCATAAATAACTTACCTGACCTATAAAAGACACATAAGCCTACTTACACCTTACAAATATACGATCTTCAAGAGGCAGCCACAACTTAATCTACCACACACATATAGGCAAACACCGACATATTTTGGTACTAATGTTTTTTCTACAGCAACCATGACAGTATAATCATCTACCAATATGTACAGTATATATGTATATATGTATATACTCTGGCAGCTTCCCCAGTTTTCCTTTTGTTTTCCTTTTTTTTTAATGGGGGTGGCCGACTCGAGACAGAGCCCGAACAACAACATATCAGAAAAAAACCCACATCACACACATCTATACCATATCTCAATGACATAGGCTATAGTTAACAGTCCCACTCTTGATAATTGTCAAGATAGGATGACCCAGTTAACATTGCTCTCCTCATCATAATCCTTAGCCTTCCCATTAACCCTTAGTTCCCCGCATATCATGCTGCCCGTGCACGGTCCTCTCCGGTTACAAAAGCGAAAGTTAAATTTTCGTAAATCTTTGCTGGTCATACTTAATAATTTAGTTACCCAGGTAAATATATTTTCTTACATGACCATACATAGAAAACGATTGTTATAGTATGGGTGACTAAGTCATATTAAGTAATTATTGGAAATTATTTATGTATTATAATTTCAAGAATAAATTACCCGTTTTATATCAGAATGTAGATTTAAGAAGCAATATGCGCTATGGTGTTAAACTGAAACTAGCTTAGCAAATAAATAAAAGTATGTAGATATTTTAAGATACGCAGAGCGGGTTAACCTGTCAGACCAGTAGCAACATTGGTAGAGCGCATGGTTTCTAACCGGGAGGACCGAGTTCGATTCTCGGCTGGTGGAGATAGTTGGGCAATCTCCTCACACCCCTTGCCTCTGTTCTGATCGCCTAACAGTAAAATAGGTCTATGACAGGGTAAAAAGGTTCCTTGTGACCTCATCCCTTAACTACTACTAACAAAAAAAAAAAAAAAAAAAAAAAAAAAAAGGACGTTCTTTTTGGTTGTGTATCGATAGTGATATTGTTCAACTGTTTTAGTGTCATCGTAAGTGTGTATTCACGTTAAGATTAGAATACCGTATTTGGGAGATCCTACAGTATTTAAATTTAGCTTATAACTAAAATGTAGCCTACACTAACAACTTTCATAAAAGGTTTGTACGAACGTCTGCTGATAATAAATGCCTCGATGGAAGTTATTAGAGACCTTGGCATCAGGGCAACTGCCTCGGCTTACCTGGTAAAATATAGGGGTCAAGTAGCTTGTGCGAAAATAGGCACACATAACACTGATTTTTTGTATAAGGGAATTTCTGCATGAGGCAGAATTAATGGCAAAGGTAGATGGGGCAGGGTGGGCTCCAAAATTACTTGCTGTCGCGGAGGATAAGCCTCTTTTGGTGATATCTTTTTTCCCTGGAGTTACCCATGTAGACCATATGAATGACATAGAGGAGGATGATCATAGGCCTACTAGCTGGGATGAGATTTAAAAAAATATTCATCAAAGTTTCTATAAGTGTTTATGAGATTAATAAGCAAAATTGTATTCATAATTATTTGAAACTGGATAACATAATGATATATAAAATGGGGAAAAAAATTAAGGTCAACATAATTGACTTTGGTTGGGCCTGTGAAAATTTCGAGACAGCGGGATTCCCGAAGACTCACTCCGATCCAGACACCTATAAAGATGATTTCTACTGGTACGCCCCCGAGGTGTATTATGGCGACATCAGTAATCACTATAGTGACGTATATTCCCTCGGGATTGGGATGGAAATGGTTTTCAAGGAGGTAGGACAAACTTGCCACCTCCCTCCCCCTCCGGCCAACGTCGTTACATTAATTCATCAAATGGTGGAGGAGGACTGGACTGAGCGCCCCTCCATGGAGAAGGTCATCTCCGTGCTCCAACACGCTCGAGATGTCAATACCGCTTTTCCTCGGCGGTTTGCCAGGCAGGTGCGCCAACTGTTTTCCAGATATTTTTAAGCGATTTTTGTACTCATATGTGTATTTGTTTATAGATATTTTCTTACACTGGTTCATTTACTTTTGTGTTAATAAATGTTTTCTTTTCACTAACAAATCCATGGTCTTGTTTGTAATTTTGTAAGACCAGTCCTTGCGCATTGAAAATAGATGAAAAAAGAACTTGTGTGACACTGGCTTTAACCTTTAAATGGCGAACCTATGGTATTTGAAAGTGCCCGCCAGGCGAGGATATTTTGATACATTCCCGACTAAAATTGTCATTATCCGATAAATATCGTTATTACTTATTCATATGCGCCTATTTTACGTTTAATATGAAGATATTAACATGTAACAGCAATAAAACAAGTGGGATTAATAGTATTTGGGGGGTGAAAAAGACTAAATATTGCCGACCGGTTCATTCATGAGAGTAGAGCCGGCGCAGCTCACATCCTCCCTCTCTCACTTATCGATCAACACTGACGCTTTGTAAGTTAATTCTCTCTCTTGCCACAATCTGTATATGCCTCCCTTTCGACCTTGAAACCGGGTGGGGGATATTGGCGCGGAAAATAAACCGATAAACAAGGGAATAAGAGGAAAAATAGGTGATAATTGAAGGAAGGGAAGGGGATTTTGACACATGTAGAGGAGTGATAGAAGATATCAAGGGGAATTATCTCACTTGATCACATATTTTTTTGTTTTGAGTGCCACTGGGGTCTTTTAAAAGTGTTTTTGTTTAGGCCTTGGATCTTAAGAGTCCCATTGCCTTAGCCCAGTAAAACCTCTTAAGAGTCTTGGCGCCCTTCCCAGGTTAAGGGGAGATTTCCACTTGAGGGATTTTTTTCTTGACCCCTTTCTCCTTCATGTTTAGCCCCATTGCTTTTGAGATTTTACGAAGTTCACCCCATTAGTTTGGCGATTTTAGGAACTTTCGACCCATTTCTGTCAATTTTAAGACCTTTCGTACCATTTAGGTGTCAATGGTTTCCTGGCGAGCGATAGTGACCCTGTAAGTTAACCCTTCCTTCCCGGGCAGCATTTATAGATGTGGATAGTCAAATCCGGGCGATCTGGCCATAAAACGTCCTATGTAAACATAGATCTATTTTGTTATTTTAACTGCTAAAGAATTCACACAAATCTCAAAATGTAGCCCTGTTTTGTATCTGTAGGCCTAGACTGGCGATGAGTAGAGCTCTCTAGGTCAACTGGTTCAGGTGTGATGGCGGTTTCCGTGGAGAGTTTTGGCTGTTTTGACACTTTGGGAGACTAATTTTCTCTCTAACTGGTAATGGCAGACAAGGTCGGACTTCTCCTTCTTGTTGTTAAGGCTTGGCGGCGCTCCGATCGGCTTTGTAAACAAACGTCGTTGTTTCGCCGCGCGGCTTTCAAAGCACGCTTAAGGAAGCTTTCAAGCTTACGGATTTTAAAAGGACACCCGGGATCCGGGCCTTCGCAAGGTGCGACCTTTTAAATTGCTGCCCGGGCAGGAAGGGTTAAGAAGAAACAGACTTTGGCCGGGACATTTTTCTACCGAAAAATTTACAAATTTATCTTGAAAGGAGCTCAAGGGGCTGTAATTTAAAGCTTGATGGAGGTCTAGGGTACAAACTAAAAACCTCCCCTAAGGACTCTAGTGTATCGTATAAGCGTGAAGATAATGTCCCTCTTTCTAAATGTTTCACCTAATATCATCATCAAGGTTTTTGACAAACTATTTATTCTGACTGTTTTGAACATCACTTGAACAGTTTTGACATTGTTAAATTTGTCGATCATCCTAATTATTCTAACCAGCAAATTCATGATTATATAAGGGTTTTTCTTTTCAGTACAGTATGATGATTTGTAATCATGGTGTAATGGTTAGAGCATGCAAGTTCTGTATGAGATATCCTAGGTTCAAATCCTAGGAGAATCACAATGCTTTCATTAATTTCATTTGGGGTTATTGGTGTTAAGATTGATGTTAAAAATAAAAACAATATATATACTGTATATTATCACGCCTAATATTAGGTAATCATATAAGGCTCTGTCTTGAGTCCCCCCCCCCAAAAAAAAAAGTAAGAATAGAAAACAAATAGAAACAAAAATAGGAAAAGTGGGGATTGTGCCTGAGTATACTGTATACATACATACATACATACATATTAAAGAATTCCCATGATTATTAGGCTAATATAATGGTGTATTTTCTATCACTTTCTATAGTTACATCATATTTATTGAAGTCTAACATTAACACAAGATGATCTTACTTATCTTAGGAAGTACCTCTTTGTATGTAATGGATTTTTACATAAAGATAAACTTGTACAGTACAGTATATGTATATACTCTGGCACCTACCCCATTTTCCCTTTTTTTTGTTTTGTTTTTTTTGTATTGAGGATAGATAAACTAAACTCATATAATATAAAGTTTTTATTAAAAAGACAGACAAATTTTACACTTCTGGAGACCTCTTTGTGAGAGCAGAAGTTAGAAGTAATGTATACAGTACAGTACCGGTATATATCAAGATGAGGGGATGATGGGATATATGTAATGTATTATTACTTTGCAACGAAAAAGACAGGGACCTAAAATTTGATATGGACTAAAAATTATTGAAGCGACAACACACTAAACAAAATCTATATCACAAATTTGACTACTATCATCATGGTAATTTAATTAGCTCTGGAAATGTCTTTAGTTAAGGTTTGCTGGTGTGAAGAGTTGACTTACGGTATCTTAAAGAAATTATTCATTACATGAAACATAGACTACAGTAGATCTGGACTTGATACAAAATTGGAACTTTGCAGTAAGGGACTCAAAATTGGAAAACGAACCCCCAAGTTCGAACCTCGAAAACGTGGTTTCGAGGTTCGAACTTGGGGGTTCGTTCTCCGATTTTGGGTACCTTACTGAAAAGTTCCATTTCCGTGTCAAGTCCAGATCTACTGTAGTCTATGCATGAAACTAAAAACTAGAGTATCTCTACCATGAACTACAGCCTAATGCAAACAAGAATAGCCTTGCCCTTTCATTTCACATATTTCTCCATAAAGCGTTTGTGGAACTCTGAACGTAAAGAGTCATTAATGAAAGCCTTCTCAGTGCGGTCTGGCTCCGAGGCGGCACAATTCTTGAAGACCACATCATCATCCCAGCGCTTCTTAACCTTCATGTCAGACTTTGGAACGGCTGCCAGGTTAATGAGAGGGTTGCCGGAGATGATGTTCTCCATCCTGATGCGCTCTTCCTGCTCCTGGCGTTCCAGCTGCTTCTTGGCTTCCTCCTCCGCTCGTTCTCGCCGGATCCGCTCCAGCTCGGCAAACAGCACAGCCTCATCATCATCGTCATCAGAATCGGATGCATCATCGTCATCGTCTTGGGGGTCGTCGGCATCTAGGTTAGCCGGGGCGATCTGGTCAAGTCGAGGCTTCTTGGAGGATGAGCTGCTGCCTGATTCCCTGGTTCCACTGCTGCTGCTGCTGCTGCTGGGGCGCTTGTCACGAACGACGCGTTCACGGTCCTCGAGCTCACGGCGCATGTCACGGCCACGCAGCTCCTCAGTGCTGGACTGGCCATGATCACGGTACTTAAGGCGGGTGTGTGAGGGAAGGTCACGGGCCGAGTACTGCTTAGACAGAGCACTCAGGTCCCGCTCTCCCCGCCCCATCCCGCCCTTAGCCGGCTCAAACGTTGGACGAGCTGCGGTAGTCATAGTTGCGCTGGAAGATAATGAATTCTGTTAGTATTTATGTCAATACCAAATAAGTTCCCAACTATATTTCCTATTGCAAGGTGCAACAATCTATAATACTTTTGTACACTTATTACTCATTATTTTATGCCCAAACTTTAAAGAATACACATATCGATGATGATTAGCATAACAATTGTGTGTTAGATCATTCATATTTAATTTTATGTTTTACCGGTACATATTTTAACATCTAGGCCCTATCTATTGTATCTATTGTATTACTTAACATGGGGGATGCCGCCCCCAGACTCCCGCTGGCCTTAGCATTGATATAAGCTAAAGGATGACAAAATATAAAAAATACGGTGGAAAAGGCAAAACAAAATTAGATCTTTATTGATTCAAGATGGCCACCTCTCTTGCTTCCACCCTTATTTAGCCCACAAAGTTTATGGATAATTTCATAAAAAAAAAAAAAAAAAAAAAAAATCAAAATAGACACAAAGATAACTGCGAGCATGTGACTTATGTAAACAAGATGGACTGTACACTCGTTAACACCATCTTTACCAGAAACGTACCGTACTAGTCTAGAACTGTTGGTGCCGATTTATCAGCTCCATAATTTCACCTTGAACACAATTTCCGGTACTCCTACCCGTGAAACACAATGTACATCATTGGCACTAGTCCATTACCTACCAATATGTGCACACTACTTTGTGTTAGAAGTGCCTGTAAGAATAAAGTCTGTGATAAATCAGCCACTTTGTGTTTATCTCCCAGGTTTGTTGACTACCTGGCCGGTCTTGGCGGTCCGTTCATACTGGTACCAACTCGCGCACAGGATGTATACCGGTACTTGATTATCTTGGTAATGCCCTCTACTGACAACATAGATCTATCTATCTATCTATCTATTGCCTGACGCCGTTATCCCCGAAGGGGTGGCCACGAACAAACCGCCCCCATGCACCTCTGTCCCCAGTCAGTCGACGCCCCTCCCCCCAACCAGTACCGCCTTCGTTCATGTACTTCCTCACTCCATCCTTCCACCTCTCATTCGGTCTACCTCTCCCTCTCTGTCCCTCCACCTCGCTCTCGTACACCCTCTTAGTCATTCTCTCGCTTTACATACGTTCCATATGGCCGAACCATCTCAAGTTGTTCCTTTTCACACTTTCCAGCACATCTACATCCACACCACACCTTCTTACTTCCTCATTAGTCTGTCTATCCATCCATGTAACGCCGCACGCACTCCTTAACCCTCCTGGCCCGGGCTAGCTCTCCTAATGACAGTGCGGCGTACCCGGGCGATCTGGCCGAAAAACGTCTAGGCCTAGGCTACCGTATTTTGGTTAATTTTAACTGCTAGAAATTTCCCACGCATCTATAAATGTAGTGCGGTTTCCAATCTGTAGACTGGCATTGAGTAGAGCTCTCTAAGTCAACTGGTTCAGTTGTGATGACGATTTTAGTGGAGAGCATTTTCAGGCAATGTTAGCAATACGACGATCTTCTCACTACTGAAACGACATACAGACATACAATAACAAACGAGTCTTCTCCTTCTTGTTTTCGGAGGTGCGGTGACGCAACGATCGGCTTTGTTTACATGCGTCGGACGCACGGCGTTCAGACCAAGCTGAATAGGCTTTCAAGCTTACTGTGTATTAAAATGACACCCGGGTACCGGCTCATCTGCCGTGGTGTCATATTAAAATGACACCCGGAGAGGAAGGGTTAAGTAATTCATTTCCACTGCTCTCACTCTTGGTCTGAGTCTCTCAACTAACGTCCATGCTTCGCTTCCGTAAGTCAGTGTCGGGATTACCACACTGTCATGCAAGGACTTCTTCACTTCCATACTGACCACCCTATTTCTTGTTACTGCTTTTAGCGTTCCTACAACCCTCTTCCCCTGTTGTACCCTCTCCCGCACTTCTTCATCCATAGTCCCATCTTTACTCAACACACTGCCCAGATACTTAAAAGAGTTGACGATCTCCATAGCCTGACCGTTCAGCTTCACCTCACACTCTGTGACTTCACCTCTCTTCGAAGACCATAACCTTGCTCTTCCCCGCATTTACCTTCAAATTCCGTTTTTCGCACACTGTTCCAAACTCATTTACCAGACCCTGCAACTCCCATTCATTATCACTCATCAGAACTGTATCATCCGCAAACAGCAGTATAGGTAGCTTCCACTCAATTCCCTCCCTTTTCAGCGATACACCAACATCCACTGCTCTTGATAGTATTTCTTTCATGACTCCATCCATATATACAGTAAACAACCACGGGGACATCACACACCCCTGTTTCAAACCAACATTCAGGTCAAAGAACTCACTCTGCTCACTCTCCACACGTACTGCCGCCTTTGCACCCTCATACATGCTCTTCACTGCTTTCAGCAACTTGCCCTCTACTCCGTATATTCTAAGTACTTTCCACAAACCTTCTCTATCCACTCTGTCATAGGCCTTCTCCAAGTCCATAAAGGCAACATACACCTTTTGTTTCTTCTCCAGATACTTCTCCACAACACAATTCAGGGTAAAAATCTGATCTACACATCCTCTTCCCTTCCTAAAACCTCCCTGCTCGTCGCCTATCCATTTCTCCGTTCTCACTCTCACTCTCTCAATCACTACCCTACTGTATACCTTCCCTACTACGCTTAGAAGACATATTCCTTGGTGGTTACCACACACTCCTCTTTCCCCTTTGCCCTTATATAGGGGGACTATTATGCCAGTCTTCAAGTCATCGGGTGCACTCCCCTTCTCCCATGCTAGTTTGCACATTTTCCATACCCATTCGATCACTATCTCACCACCATACCTCAACATTTCCCCACACACTCCATCTGTTCCTGGTGCTTTCCCCAACTTCACTCTTTTCATGGCTTCCCACACTTCTGACCTCCTGATCCCCACCTCCTCCTCCACTACTTCTCTTCTTCTCCCTCCCATACCATATCCAGCTATGTTTGCTGGCTCTTCATTCCTTACATTTAGCAACTCACTGAAGTACTCCCTCCATCTTTCGACTCTCTCTTGCTTCTCGGCTAGCATTCTCCCATTCTTATCTTTCACACCCTTACTGTTTCCCTTGCTACCTTCCCTAACTTTCTTGACTTCTTTCCAGAACAGTTTCTTACTCTCCCTCCATTTTACACTCAGATTCCTTCCAAATTCCTCATCTACTCTTCTCTTACTTTCCTTCACTACTCTCCACGTACCTCGCTCGTTTCTGTCTCTCGGAATCTTCATTCCCTCTACTACCCAACCACTCTCTATATGCTTTCTTCTTTTCTTCCACAGCTATTCTTACCTCTTCTGTCCACCATGCTGTACCTTTCACTCCCCTCCCTCTTCTCCTCACTCCACACACCTCCTCACATGCTGCACAGATCTCATCCTTAAACACCTTACTCATCTCCTCCACTTCCTCCATAACTTCCAGGTCGAACCCACCTAGTCGTCTTTCCACTGCTCTCCTGTACTCCTCCTGCAACCTCTCCACCCTCCTCACCATTCCACCCTCCTCTCGCCTCCCTCCAGCTCTCCTCACCCACTTCTTTTGTATCCTAACCTTAGCTACCACTACATAATGATCAGACAGACCCCCTCCAATACCCCTATACACCCTAGCATCCATCACAGATTTCTTCATTCATTCATCCACACATACATAATCAATCAATGACTTTCGTTCCACCACTGTCTTATCCTTCATCGTCAACATCCGTTTCCACGTGTACCTGTGGATCATTCTGTGTCGGAAGGTGTTGGCTATCCACAGCCTCCTCCCCACACATACGTCCACAAGTGCACTACCATTCCCATTCACCTCTGATGGTACCCCCCACCCTCCCACCACTCCCTCAACTTTCCTATCACCCACCTTACCATTCATATCCCCAATCAGAAATATTCTTTCGTTCTTGTCAAACAACATAGATGATGATTACAATAAGTCCTGGGGCGGTGAGGGCTTCAACCCATTGTGTATCCATCCGGATCTCTAATTAGGCCCCACTGAGAATACTGTACACTGTGTACAGTGTACTGTACAGTACTGTACAGTGTTTAACCCTCCTGGCCCGGGCTGTATCTCCAAAGGACAGGGTGGGCTACCCGGGCGATCTGGCCAAAAAACGTCTAGGCCTAGGCTACCGTATTTTGGTTAATTTTAACTGCTAGAAATTTCCCACACATCTATAAATGTAGTGCGGTTTCCAATCTGTAGACTGGCATTGAGTAGAGCTCTCTAAGTCAACTGGTTCAGTTGTGATGACGATTTTAGTGGAGAGCATTTTCAGGCGATGTTAGCAATACGACGATCTTTTCACTACTGAAACAACGACATACAGACATACAATAACAAATGAGTCTTCTCCTTCTTGTTTTCGGAGGTGCGGTGATGCAACGATCGGCTTTGTTTACATGCGTCGGACACATGGCGTTCAGACCAAGCTGAATAGGCTTGAAAGCTTACTATCTCCTGAAAGGACACCCGGGCACCTGCCCTTATTTCGTGGCGTCATATTAAAATGACACCCGGGGAGGAAGGGTTAAAGATGGATGGATTATCATAATACGGAAAACGTATTTTCCGAGGATTGTAAGTACAGTAATTAAAACCACTATACAGTATTTTGATGAAAACTAACGGTAAATGTCCTGTTTTACTCCGGGGACGATTTTTACAAGTATTTTTTTATTTTTTTTCCTTGTTTTTGTTTTTTATAGGGTTTTTTTTTTTATGAATCCCATCAGAAAATGCAAAAAAATTAGCCTAACCTAACCTAAAACTAACCTGTCTCTGCGACGGTCTAAACCCAGCTCACGTTCCCTGTTTATGGGTGCGCGATGGTCTAAACCCAGCTCACGTTCCCTGTTTATATATTTTTTTGAGATTTAGGGACTTTTTTTATAATTAATTCCCGACGGGGTGGACATATATGGCAATGAAGTACATGACCTAACTAACATATTTGTCTAAATAATATATCGATGGTTTTTACCCGATGTAAAACTGGATAAATTCCAAACTAACTACCCTAAAACCAAAAACAAAGAACCATGCAGAAATTTGGGACAATACGTATTCTAGGTCACATATGGGATATAATTCTCTATAGGCTATGTTTTCTATAGCTTTGTCTTACAGTATTAGTCAACGACTCAACGCAATAGGCCTATTATCGCTATATGTCTTTAGGCCTACAGCTGCAAATTAAATTATTTTTCATTAGGCTAGACTTAGCCTAGTGAGTTAAATAAGGTTGGAAGGAAAAATGGGATTTTTTTTATTTTAATACCACAAATTTTCCGAGTGTTTTTTATAAACAAAATTGGTAATTTGCATCAATATATATATAGTGTTTGTAATTAATTAGAAATCTCGGGAAAACCTATTTTCCCCATTAGGCCTATCGATCGATGATGAGAGACGCTCGCTCCCCGATAGTGATTTGAAAAGACATTAGCCTAACCTAACAACCTTACCTAACCTAACCTAGTATTATGGGTGGGGGCTGCCGCCCCCACCCCCCCGCTGGTTGAGTACTAATCCCTTAATAAAAAAAAAAAAAAAAAATGGGCTGTCAATTATACGAAGGTGAAAGAAAAGTCGATGCAGTCTATGGTGTTTACTCTGCAATCTTCAGCTTGATTGTACATTGATAACGGGAAAGTACCGTATTGACAACCTTGTTACGAAAATGAAATTTTAGTACCATACTTTTATATTAGGTTTTTCCGAGGGTTTAACACATTTTCATATGATCTTTAGAGCTATCGATGACTGAAAGTACCGTATTGACAACCTTATTACGAAAAAGACATTTTAGTACCATACTTTTTTATTAGGTTTTGCCAAGGGTTAAAAAAAAAAATCTTATGATCTTTAGAGCATATAGGCATAGATTCATTATTTATCTTCAAATATATCAACAAAATTTGTGGTATTAAAATAACATTAAACCGAAAAATGGCAGCCATGCCCATCCTGGATCAGTGGAGAGCTAATTTGTTTAACTTTTCCACTGTCATTTTAGTATTTAGTCATCCTCTAGGCTATATCAATGCTAACTTGCGGGGGTCTATGGGCGGGAGCCCCCAGGGGCCAGGTTAGGTAATGGTAGCCTAATGATAAAATATGTTTTTTGGGGGGGTAAGTATTAGGCCTAATATTGCTAAATAATGGGTAGAAATGCATTTGCAGAAGGAAAAACACCTTAAAACACAATAATCAATGAAGGAACTGATGAGAAAAAGAATTAAGAGGCCTAGCCTAGGCCTAATAAATATAATAATAAATATAACACAAACGTGACCTAAAAAGGCTTAAATACATATGAATATTAGAATTTAGAACATTAGGATAGGCCTAGCCTAGAGCAACATTGAACATTTTAAAATTTGACCTTCACTTGAGCCACATTGAGAAAACGGTTTAACTTATAATCATATCATTTTAAGCAAATGTATTCAATTTGTTTAGATTATGTGGAACATAAACACTTCTAGATGTTTAAATTATAATAAAGTATGCCATAAGCCTTATTATAATTGCACAAAACACAAAAATATATACTCACGTCGAGTTTATTTACTTTTTGGTCTGAAATTAAAGGGCCATGAAGACATTTCTCTGGTTACTACTCTATAAACCTCGCTTTAGTTAGCTACGCATTGTATACGCATTGCCTATGCACTATAATAATCTCTTTTCTATAGTTATTGTTCGATTACAAGATTATCTAACCTAAGTTACCCATTTCAGCTTGTCTTAATCTAATCTAGTATATCATATAGTCTATTTTATTCCAGTTGACGATAAATTGAATTATTTAGCAACTAATTTAGGCTATCTATACACAATAGACAAATTTGAAACTACTATGTCATATTAATGCCACGTTTTCATTGTTAGCTCGGTGATTATTAGCCACATATGTTGGTATAAAATCTTCGTTATAGCAGAATAATCAAGAGAACATTGAAACTTACCGTCAGCTGAGAATAAACAGACTATATATAGTAGAACTTATTATAACTTAATCGGTCAGCAGTTAGAGTGAATGGGGGTCTGAGCGAAGAGTTCCCAGTGAAAGTTGGAATTCACCAAGGATCAGTGCTGAGCCCATTACTGTTTGTGATGGCCCTGTAGGCTCTGTCAAGGGACTTTAGAACAGGACTCCCATGGGAGCTGTTATATGCAGACGATCTAGTTTTTATCGCAAATAGTGTGCAGGAAGCAGAGGCAACGTTCAAAAGATGGAGGGAGGATATGGCAAATAAGGGCCTAAGAGTTAACATAGATAAAATAAAGGTCATGAATAGTGGAGTAGGGCGTGGAACTATGGAAAGAAGCTGCGACAATCCATATGCAGTATGTGGGAAGGGTGTGGGAAGTAACTCAATCCAATGTTGCGTGTGTAGTGTCTGTAAGACTTTCAACCATCTTGACAATTTTACCAACACACCTAAGCTTAATTGTTTGATGCGAAAATAGCCTCCTGAAAATTTGCCCTGGGTGGTAGTTGAACCCGGGACCCTTGGGATATGGGGCAGTTACTTTACCAGTTAGACCAATAGAGATATCTCACTTGGCCTTGTCGGTTCAAGTATATTTCCACATCTTTTTCAGTTTAGGCTAACCTATTTTTACTGACTTTACATCACTTCACCGTCCGGGTAGCAAAGGCTCCGAACGAACAGAGAGGAACAAGCCTGAGCCGAAGCAACCGTGAGTCTGTCAGAGAGACTGGTCGGGAGAGGTGAGTCAGCCCACTGAGCGGTGCTACACACGGACCTTGTGCTACACATTTACATTAATGGTCCAGCTAGCAACTCGCGGAAGAGCTGGCAACTCCATTCCCCAACAATCACAGCCTAATTGTTTGCGAGTCTCACAAAACTCCCTGTTCTCTCCTATCCCCTTCCTTGCCCTGTAGTAATGTTTTTTACACCATACCCGAAAGAGGAGTTATGGAGCTCCGATCTTACTTTCAACCATCTTGACAATTTTACTAACACACCTAAACTTAGTTTGATGCAAAAATAGCCTCACGAAAATTTGCCCTGGGCGGGAGTTGAACCCGGGACCCTTGTCCTATGAGGCAGTCACTCTACCAGTTAGACCAATAGAGATATCTCACTTGGCCTGGTCGGCTCAAGTATATATCTCCGCATCTTGTTCAGTTTAGGCTAACCTATTTTTACTGATTTTACAACCCACACACTCCATCTATTCCTGGTGCTTTCCCCAACTTTACTCTTTTCATGGCTTCACACACTTCTGACCTGATCCCCACCTCTTCCTCCACTACTTTTCTCCCTCCTATACCCCATTTAACTATGTTTGCTGGCGCTTCATTCCTTACATTCAGCAATTCAATGAAGTACTCCCTCCATCTTTCGACTCTCTTGCTTCTCGGCTAGCACTCGCCCATTCTTATCTTTCACTCCCTTACTATTTCCCTTAATTGTTACCTTCCCTAACTTTCTTGACTTCTTTCCAGAACAGTTTCTTACACTCCCTCCATTTTACACTCAGATTCCTTCCAAATTCCTCATCTGCTCTTCTCTTACTTTCCTTCACGTACCGTATACTCTCTTCACCACTCTCTTTTTCTCCAAGTATCTGATCGCTCTTTTCTGTCTCTCCAAATCTTCATTCCACTCTCTATACGCTTTCTTCTTGTCTTCAACACCTATTTTTACCTCTTCCGTCCACCATGCTGTATCCTTCACTCCTCTCCCTCTTCTCCTTACTCCACACACCTCCTCACATGCTGCACAGATCTCTTCCTTAAACACTTTGTTCACCTCCTCCATACCTTCCAGGTCAAAATCCTTCCATTTGTTACTTACAAACAAACACGCACCTTCTTTCGCTCCATCACTCACTCCAGCACACACACCCATTCCACACTTCCACTCTCTCACATCGATTGTACCCCTCCATTTGATCTCAGTCATTCCGCATACATCCAGCCTGGCATTCACTAACACTTCCAGGACCTCTCTCTCTTTTGTGTCATCATTCAAGCCTCTTACATTCCAAGTCGCTATTCTAAGACTGTCCATGGTGGGTCGGGGTTCGTCAACATTAGGTCCATCCACATCCGAGGCTGTTCGTTCGTTCATCGTTCAATGGTTGCAGAAAGTATTTTTCACGAGTAGGGGGTCGCAAGCCCACCGACCCAACCTCTTATTAGTCGCCTTTTACGAGATGCTGGAGGCACGTGGGGCGCATCTATTCCCTTACCTCCAGGGGGAATGTATATATGTATGTAGGCTATATACACAGGCATACCCCATAGCTGGGGTGGCCAACTCGAGACAGATCCAGAACAGAAACAGCATTCAACGTTCCAATTCTTAGGGTCCGAGACCACTTTTGCATTCCCTCGCCCCTTTCTCTGTCGATTCTGTCTCGTCTAGTAGGTAAATTTTGAATTGGGAGGAGGATTCCTAGCCACTCGCCCTCGAAATACTACTACTAATAATAATAATAATAATGGTAATAATAATAATAATAATTATCCTTAATATAATAAGAAGGTAACTTCTAATTGTCTCAAAAAAATAGTTTTAAATTACGCGGGTTGAAGGTTTGGGTGGGTACCCCGCCATTTTTGTTCGAATATGTGTTTTGGCTATGGCTTCAACTAACATATCAGCTTGTTTGAGACCCCTTTCGTCCCTTCTGTTTGTATAGTGGAATATTTATAATGGAGCATCTCTTAAAAAAAATTAATTAATTATCATTAAAAGTGTTAAATGTGTGCATAATAGAGTAGAAATAATATAAACAAGAGAAATGTTGCTTTCATTCGGACAAAGCGGTCTGTACTTACCCCAGACTCGCTGCACCTCCACCTCGTAGTCTATAATTTTATGGGTTGTTATATTATCTCGATCTACTGTGTCTTTTACTTTTAACGCTAGATTTTAATACTTTAATATATAACATACTATAATAACACAAAAAATATACCAATTCACCACGATATACGCCTCGTTTAGGATATCGCTACTTATGACTAAACCGAAACCGTGAAGTATACTGAGCCTGCGCACCATTCCGAGTGGAAGGAGGTCTGGGAGGTCACAGATTGTCAAGGTTTTGTCATGCAATATGTCAGGCAAGAAGAGCGGCCATGGGGAGAAAATCTATGCCAGCCTCTCCAAGTACTTCAAGCATGACAGTTTCAAGAGTGACCTACAGAGGAGAGCTGTGGAGGCCGTGGTTCAAGGTATACAAGATACCCTACTTTGTACTTTTGCAGAACAGTAGCCTACAGTACTTGTTGCATAATAATAATTATATGGCTAATTTTGACTAGCCTAGGCCTATTAATATTTGACCTAATGCTTATTATTTGTATTTCAGATACATATGGTTGGTATTAGTTTGGTAAAGGTTAAGAACATTTTAGAGGGTGGTTCCCGTGTGTAGATTTTCATAATTTTCACAGGATGTGTTGGCCATTAGGCTAGGTTATGATGTACTCATTAGTGCACTGTCTAATTCCAAATTTGGGTAAAGGTTGTGTTAGCGGGCGTATTGTCTCCTACTCCTAGATTACATAGGCTAGGCCGTAAGTAGGCCTATTTACAAGTAGACCTACGTCTTCCGCTTATTTGCTTTACAACTAGGCTACTAGGCTAGGCCACCGCCTAGCGGCCTTTTTCACATAGCGTACTAGTCTACAACTGTTCGTGCTGATTTATCACCTCCATATTTTCGCTGTGAACAGTTTCCGGTACTCCTACCCGTGAACTGAATTTCTGAAACACAATGGACAAGGATGTAGTATTCGGGCGTATCCTATCGCCCGTCGCCTGCCTTGTTTACACTACGCAGAGCGGTGGCGGCAACGTACGCCCGCGATCATGTTCCCATCTATTTTGGCTGCCGTGGGATCCGATACAATAATAAGTTGAGCCGTTGAGGAGGGGCACTCCCCATGACTTATTGTCATCATCATATATATTGCCAGCAGGTGACAAATAACAGAAACGAAAGCCGTCAAAATAGACGGGAACTTAACCGCGATCAATCAACCTATGTAATTTGTAAACATGATGACCGTCGCCCGGATACTAATCCTTCTTGTACATCCTTGGCACTTGTCCATTACCTACCTATATGTGCACAATACAGACAGTAACTATGGTTAGGAGACATGGCCGGTTAAAGCAGAGTACAGTATGTCAATAGAATGGGTCGGAATGAGAAGGGAATAGCGAGATGGATATGTGGGGTTAACCTCAAGGATGGAGTATCGAGTGAGGAATTAAGAAGGCGTCTGGGAAAAATGTTATTTTAATACCACAAATTTTCCGAGTGTTTTTTATAAACAAAATTGGTAATTTGCATCAATATAGGGCCTATAGTGTTTGTAATTAATTAGAAATCTCTGGAAAACCTATTTTCCCCATTAGGCCTATCGATCGATGTTGAGACACGCTCGCTCCCCGATAGTGATTTGAAAAGACATTAGCCTAACCTAACAACGTTACCTAACCTAACCTAGTATTATGGGTGGGAGCTGCCGCCCCCACACCCCCGCTGGTTGAGTACTAATCCCTTAACCCTCCAGCCCCGGCTACGTATTACATAAATATTCCCCGAAACCCGGGTGTTTTGGTCGAAAAATGTCTAGGCTAGGCTACCGTATATTTGTTATTCTGACTGCTTCCCGCATTCCCACGCATCCCCAAGCGTAGCTGTGTTATTTACCTGTAGAATGGCATTAAGTAGAGCTCTCTAAGTCAACTGGTTGAGTTGTGATGATGATTTCATTGGAGATAACTTTATGGCCAAAACAGCCACTTTACACTACTTTTCGATACTTAACAACAACATACAGGCACACACGAACAAGCGACGCTCTCCTTCTTGTGGCCGGAGATGCGGGGCGTCGGTCCAGCCGGCTCTTGTTTACATGCGTCGGACCGACGCCTCGCACACCAAGCTTACAGGCTTTGAGCTCATGGGTGTTTAAGAGCCCTTCCGGGCAGCTCGTGTATGCTTTTTTATGGGCGTTCAAGAGCCCTTCCGGGAACAGAGGGTTAATAAAAAAAAAAAAAATTGGCTGTCGATTATACGAAGGTGAAAGAAAAGTCGATGAAGTCTATGGTGTTTACTCTGCAATCTTCAGCTTGATTGTACATTGATAACGGGAAAGTACCGTATTGACAACCTTGTTACGAAAATTAAATTTTAGTACCATACTTTTATATTAGGTTTTTCCGAGGGTTTAACACATTTTCATATGATCTTTAGAGCTATCGATGACTGAAAGTACCGTATTGACAACCTTGTTACGAAAAAGAAATTTTAGTACCATACTTTTTTATTAGGTTTTGCCGAGGGTTAAAACAAATTTTCTTATGATCTTTAGAGCATATAGATTCATAATTTATCTTCAAATATATCAACAAAATTTGTGGTATTAAAATAACATCAAACCGGCGTGTGGCCATTAGGAGTATCAGTCACTCAGTGAAGTATTGTGCAAGAGCCGACTTGGTTGGTTTGGACACGTGGCGAGAATGGATGATCAAAACTGGGTGAAGAAATGATGGACTGTGAATGTGGGGGGAGCTGCGTGTAGGGGTAGACCTAGAAAGATGGTAAATATTTACGAGCCGCACCACAGCTGGGATCTCATTTCTAATGATATTTTTGGGTTCCTATCATTTTATGCTTCACTGCTATATAATTTTTATTCACCGGAAAATATTTTTTGTTCTTGGCTTTAGGCCTATTTATTTATTTTTATTTTGTTGCATCAACCTAACCTAACCTAACCTAAATGTATTTATTTTGGGGGCTATTAGGTTAGGTTAATGCTAAAAAAAGAAAAAAAGAAAAATAATAGCCTAAAGCCAAGAAAAAAAAATGGTGGATAAAAATTATATACAGTAGCAAGGAAGCATAAAATGATAGGAACTCAAAACTACCATTAGAAATGAGATCCCAACTGTGGTGCGGCTCGTAAATATTGACCAGAAAGATGTGGGATTTGGGTACTCCGGTCCGATCTCAAAATAAAGAACTGGACAACAGAGGCAGCCCTTGACAGCGTCGCCCGGAAAGTCACCATTTAGGATGTGAGACTGTAACCACACTCTCTGTGGACAAAACCGTCTTTAAGGGGGGTCACTGGCTTTTTGTTATCTTTCTCTCTTTCCCTGGCTTGTATCCATTTTGCTCCATTCAGCCAACTGTTTTAAGACGTTTATCCCCATCCTGGCGAGCGATAGCGAGCCAGCATTGTATGGAGAAATCCGGCTTCGCCGGATACATTTTTCTATCGAAAAATATACAAATTTAGCTTGCTGTCAAAACAAAAATATATATATGCTGGCTCGCTACCGCTCGCCAGGAAAATATTGACACCTTGATGGGGGTAAACATCTTAAAACAGTAGGCTGAATCATGAATGGGGCCGAATGGATACAAGCCAAAGAGAGAGGGAGAGAAAGAGAAAAAAGCGAGGTGGGCTCCCTTAAACTTGACTGTTATTACAGTATTATTATTATTTTTGGTAAGATCCTGTGTAGCGGGAGGAACTGTTTTTCAGATGCCTAGGCCTATTTACTAAGAAAGCTTGAACAATATCTTTAACCTAACCTAACCAAAGCATTACCTAACCTAACCTAGTATCAGTTCAGTTGATCTGCGGGAAGCTATAGGCCTTTTCATCGGCGCCTCCCTTTTTTCTTTATTTCTTTTGTTATCTTCTTTGTGTCATGCTTATTTCACTTCTTTAAAACCATTTTCAAAATTGTCTTTGTTCTTCTTTCTTCCTTCTTCTGGCGTCTTCTTGATTTCTTTCTTCTTAGTGGTTGTATTCTCCTTGGTTTCTTTATTCTTGATGTGTGGTTTTAACTTAACTTTAGTCTAGTATCCTATTGATTCCCTACACTTATCTAGCTACAGCTGCATTGTTTATATTTATTTGTCTCTTCCTCCAAAACCTGTATATGATGTTTTTAGTCTTATGGATATTACTATTTCTGAATAAGAGTTCACCTATTAACCCTTTCACGCTCATATGACGCAGAGGTTGCCAGATTAGCAATAAGAAATAGAGTTCTCTCACTCTTATAATTACCTCTCCAAAATTAGTTTTCTGCCCACAGCTAACTCAAAGACAACTGCAGAGGTTGAAGTAAATAAACTAAAGGTTTATAAATACCCCTGACAGTAACAAAGGCTTTAAAGTATCCCTAATAGGCTCAAAAATTGCGTCAGGACGTGAGAGGGTTAAGCTATCTTCTTTTTCTATATATGGTTGTTGGAGTAATGGTTCTGCTGATCTTGCTTCTACATAAGATGGACACCACAAAATAAAATGATTAAGGTTTTCATTTGGGTGCCCACACATATCACACTCAGTATTCCCATCTCTAAATCTTTTTCTATCATTTAAATCTAGATTATTTGTCCTTGCCTTGTAGAGGATCACTGATGCTGACTTATTGTCATATATATCTTCTTCCTTTATTTCTTTTTTCCAGTTCCTATATATACTTAAACTTGATTTATTGTTAATTCCTTCTAACCACAATTGTGTATCATGTTTATTTACAATTTTCTTTATTTCATCTTTATTCATTCTTATTAATTTACTGTAATTTATGTTTAGGTCTCTCAGGTACTGTATTGTTGTTTTTAACCATTTATCTGTATTAGTGGACTATTTATGAATGTAAAATGTAAACAAATATTGTAACATTACCAAATTATTGAGATATATATACACGGTTGCCCGGTACACAGGATTATACCTTATTTGTGTGTGTTTTGCAGGTAGCCAGGATGTGTTTGTGTCGATGCCCACGGGTTCCGGCAAGTCACTATGTTACCAGCTACCGGCGGTCATGGCCGAGGGTAGAGTGGCCATGATCGTCTCCCCTCTCATCGCTCTCATTAAGGTACAGTTGAACTAGATTTATATATGTGTTTACGTCGTTGATTTAATCCATTGTAAAGCCGGAGTCACACAAGCTGTTTTTTGAGCAATTTTTACGGGCAATTGTGTTCTGGTAGCTTCAAAATATAGGTTTCATAAAAATCTAACTACCTAACATAATCTAACTTCGATCTAGTTTCCGATTACAAAGCAAAAATATCCGTAAATACTAACAGAAAATACTTGCTCATGGAAAATTGACGGAAAAATCGCTTGTGTGACAGCGGCTTCATTCTTATGTTAGGTGGAGATATCCATTAGCCACATTCAGTGACCAGTGTGTTGGTCAGAGAATGGATCTTTGCTGGAAAATTTATAATATCAATGACCAGTTACACTTACCAGCATCACATCAAGGTCATTGACAATATCGCTCGGGGGGTCGGTAAGAATATAAGGCCTTGCGATAGGGAACACTGCACTGCAACTAACAACCTGGTCCTTGCAAATGGTAGTATGGTCCTACAGGCTACATAACTGCTGTGTTTCAGATCACTTGCTCTGTTTCCACAACCTTCTTTGGGTGACTAGGGCTCAAATGTGTATGTAAGTATATACAATTATACATACATATATACATACATACATACACATATATACAGTATAAGCATTTTAAAATAAATTATTTATTTATCTTATGGATTTTGAACAAATATTCTGCTAACTTGTGTTCCTCACCTGGTTAGCTTTGAAGATACATAGAAGTATCATATTTTCCATTAAGAATCGATACATCAGATGCTAAGGGATTAAACTTACCATCAGCTGGAAAAAACACACTGTACCATACTTGACACCAATAAACCTGTGTTGTGTACCCCATGACAGTTGTACCTTTGTGACTACAGGATCAACTGGAGCACCTACAGCGGCTGGGCATCGTTGCTGAGTCCATCAATTCCAAGATGACTGTGAAGGAAAGGAGGCGGGTCATGGCTGATTTGTCCTGCATCTCTCCCTCCACACGACTCCTCTACATCACCCCGGAGCAGGCCAATACTAATACTTTTAAGGTGTGTAGCATCTTGTATAAGAAAGGGCTACACTATTACTGTACTGTACACTACATAAATTATAAGGTAATAGGAGGTTCTTTGTATAATGTGTCACCGGTACCTATACTTCAAAACAGGTTATTACTAATATATACTCGGTATAAGATGTGGAATGAGTTTTCTTAGACTGTATCATGTACCGTATAATTCCAAAACAAGCAAATACCGATACTTTACAGGTGTTTATGTATAAATGAAGGTAAGGATGTAGTAATCGGGCGTACCGCTTGCCTTGTTTACACTACTCGCACGCTCGGGATCATGTTTCTTTCTATTTTGACTGCCGTGGGATACAATAATTGCATTTTCTGGGTCTAAGTATGTACAGTATCTTATTTTATTACTGTAGGATAAGGTTTTATTAATACATTTAAGATATATGGAGGTTCTTTGGATCATATATAACTTCATTCCCACAGGCCGTGACATGGTCAATAGCGCGTCTAACTGCTGATCGAAGGGTCTGCAGTTCGATCCCATTCCGTGCCAGTTTGGGCAGCTCGGTCTAGATATTTGTGGTAATTGTCCAGTAAAGTCCCTGTAACAAGGGCATGCCCTAGCCTTGTCAATCAAGTGAGTGCACAGCGTTAAAAATTGCATCTCTGAGTATTGCTATGAAATTTTAAAGAATTTCTTATCATTATTAAATACTATTTAACACATTTACAGAAGACTGTACTGTTAAGATATAATTGTTGGCGAATGTACCATAATCACGTCCCTTCCCCATGTTTCAGAACCTGTTGGACCAGCTCTACAAGTACCAGAAGCTGTCCTACTTTGTCATTGACGAGGCCCACTGTGTCAGCCAATGGGGTCATGACTTTCGGCCGGACTTCCTGAAACTGGGCTACCTCAGAAACCGGATCCCCACCGTGCCTTTTATTGCTCTCACCGCCACAGCCACAACTAAGGTCAGGGTCAAATTTTGTAAGAGACCTGCATAGGGCAGTTCTCGGTCAGCATGAAGTACTGTACAAGGATTTTAGGACAAGTAGAGTGTTAGATTTAGTATACAGGTTCCACCTGATCTCATGTAGAATGTTACTTTAGTCAATTTGGAGATATGGCAATTCACTGTCAACTAAAAGCAAACTGACTATCCCTGTGCCTAAGGATCAACAATATATTCAGATATAGCTTAGCCACAGGCCGTAGTCGATTGGTAGAGCGTTCGCCTGCTAACCGTGAGGTTGACGGTTCGAGCCTCGGGCCAGCCAGTGTGTTATTGGCAGACGTCGGTGCTGTTGGTGAACGGTGCGGTCTAGCAATCTGTGGCAATTATTCACTAAGTCCCTGATTCATCAGGGCACCTACCCTAGCCTTGCTATTCAGCAGGGAGTGTATGGTGGTAAAAACTGCATCATGCTAAGCATTACATCACAAAGTACTAATGTACATACCCTGTACTTACATAAATTTTAATAAACTTGTGAATGTCCTTGTATAGTCAAAGTGTTAAACAGTACAGTATTTATCTTGCAGGTTGTGGAGGACATTTTTCTACAGCTGAAACTCAAGAAGCCAGTAGCCAAGTTCAAGACATCGTGCTTCCGGGCCAACCTCTTCTATGACGTGCGGTTTAAGGACTCCTTGGACGACCCCTTCGATGAACTACGAGACTTTGTGCTGGACGCGCTGGGGGAGGACTGGGAGCAGAATAGGACGGTAAAGCTGGAGTCACAAAAATGCTTATTCCGGCAATATTATGTAGCAATAATTGTCTGGAAGCATAGTTTATATACTGTATGTTCAATCTGGACTTTGTTGTACTGTACTGCAGTAAAGACTGTAGCCACTGTGTTATGATTACTGTCCACTGTGTGCAGTACTGTGATTGTACCATGGAAGCCACATTCACTGGACGGTTGCGGTCTTTAAACCCGTATGTATGTAATTTAGTTTCTGATACCATTACAAAAGAAGGCCAGTTGGTAGCGCACTCGCCTGTAAACAGAGAGGTCGATGGTTCGAGGCTCGAGCCAGCCATTGTGCGTTATTGGCAGATGACAGTGCTGTGGCGGACGGTTGCAGTCTAGTTAGTTAGTTATGTAGAGCAGATTAACCAGACCACTGAGCTCCATACGGAACTCTCATAGGTCTGGCGTGCGGTCTAGTTATCTGGTAACTGTCCACTGAAGTCCCTGAAACATCAGGGCACCCAACCTAGCCCCGCTCTTGAACAGGGAGTCCATGGTGGTAAAAAAATGCATAAATTAATTGATTAAATAATTTTGTGACTGAATCCTTCCTTCAGAACACCAATGGGGGATCACATTTGATGTGCTAATTCTGAACATTTTTATTAGGCAATATTTTTAGTATAATAATAATATAATAAAATATAGATTGATGGGTGTTATTGAATGTGTGTGTACTGTATATTCCCGTAGGCTAGAAGTGGCTGTGGCATCATCTATTGCCGAACCCGAGCTGGCACCGCAGAGTTAGCAGACCAATTGTCTCGCAAGGGTATCCCTACCAAGGCCTACCATGCTGGTGAGTCATTGACACATTATAATCCATTGGTTAAGGGGACACTGACTGCTTTTTTGGCCTATAAATTAATTCATTCATAAATTCTTAGTTTCCTCGCTAGACATCCCTCAAACTTAGAAAAACATCCCCTATAACCCCCCCCCCCCCCTCAAGATAATATTTATTGGATAGTACTGATTTTGTGAGATTTTAGGATGATGATTTCCTTTGCCAGCCTATTTATCGATTATGACCCTTACAAAATCTGCTAAACAACGCAAGCCTCAAAATCGCACGGGAGACAGGCTACAACCCCCAGTACATTCAGGCTTGTCAGTGTGAACGTTAAAAGTATGAATGGCAGAGTGAATAAAGTTGTGGAAATGCTTGGACGTAGAAGAGTGGATATGTGCAGTGCTCTGGAAACCCGATGGAAGGGGTGTGGTGCACTGTGGATAGTTAGAAAAACAAAGAGATACTGGTTCTATTGGAAGGGGGATGAATCTGGAAAAGCGAAAGGAGGAGTGGGTGTTCTGGTATCCGAATAGTGGGAGAAGAGTGTGATTGAAATGAAGAGAGTAAATGGAAGATTGATTGTTTTGAAAGTGAAAATTGGTGAAAGATTTATGAATGTAATATCGGTTGGATTAAACAGAGAGCGGAAAGAGGCCTTCAGGAACTACTTTTAATAGTGTCGTTCTCTGAGTATGATAATACAGTCGTAGGTGGTGACCTAAGGGTCGAGTGGGAGCATGTGCTGATAGGTACAGTATGAGAGTGTGCATGGTGGAAAAAGGTATGGAAGAAAAAATATAAAAGGCAAATATATACTGGAGTCTTGTGTTCAACATGGTTATGTGTAACACTAAAGTCCAAGAAAAGGTTGAGCCATCTGATCACGTATAGTTCTGAGGGCACCTGTAACCTGATAGATTACTTCTTAGTAAATAGGAAAGAGAATGGATGAACAAAATTGGGTGAAAAGATGCCGGTCTGTAATTGTGGAGGGGGGTCGACCGAGGAAGACCTGGGATCGGACTATATGTGCCGATCTCAAATCCAAAAACTTGACAAGTGAAGCAGCCCTTAACGGGGTTGCCTGGAATGCCGCCATTAGGACAAGAGACTGAAACTGCATGTATGTGTGGAGCACAGTCTTAAAATGTTATGTATGTACTGGAGGTTTGTTCGGGATGTTAAGGTCATGCCGAGCGAAGAATGTATCTCTCAAAATAAGCTCCTAGTCTGTGACATGAGCTTAAGGTGCTTATATATTTTGTGAATTTGTCCCTCTCCAGGTTTGAAGGATAAAGAGAGAGCCATGGTGCAGGAGGAGTGGATGGATGGTATAGTTCCCGTCATCACCGCCACTGTGTCCTTTGGTATGGGAGTGGACAAGGCTTCAGTCAGGTCAGTCCAGGCTGTCAACCAAGGAAACACACATAGTCACTACAATAAGGCCAGACTTAGAAGATAATAGAAGAAAACTCATTATTGTACTGTATTACGGTACCATAAGTAACTTAGTAACTTGCATTATATGAGTAATTTAAGAGTGATAGATAGATAGATAGACATACCCCATAGTTGGGGGTGGCTGACTCGAGACTGAGTCCGAACAGGGACAACACAATACAATATAAAAAACAAAATACAAAATTCTCACACATCTAGGTTGCCCAGGAGAAGACCCAGAGACCAAGGATCACTAAGAGCCTTCAGCGCTCCCCCGGCCCCAGACCTCCCGGAGAGGTTCCGGTCTCAGCAGGCAGACACACAGCACAGCTTTACCACCACAATGACTGCGTACCTCACATCCAGACATGACCCTTCATATACACCAGCTCCCCGGGCCAGGTGCCTGACCGACTATTATCTAGTCCAACTGGCGCCCGACCACCTCTCCCAATATATGCAGTATATAAAAGACCTCGGAATCGGACAAACCCTAAGTTGAGGGTTCAATTCTGTAAGTCCTTAAATGAACTGTGACAGGCAGGTCTGTTTGAGGGCGTTTTGTGTATGGCCACCCTCATAAAGGGGAGTAAGGCACCCGGCAATAGATAGATAGATATTGGAATTCTCTCATGACTTGTAGCATACATATGGCAGATGTCATAACCAAGTTTATTAACAACTTGATTGTTAATGATTATTATTATTATTATAATGCCTACTTGCTCATGCCATTGCAGTAGGCCTACTTAAGAACTTATTTTGCTAGTACTGTAGTATTGTAGAACACTATTCCTATTCACTGGTGATGGGCTGGTCTATCAGAGTGAGAACTGAGCGATCTCTGCCATACCCATAGCTTATTCCGACTGTTCCTTTTACTTATGTATTTCCTAGATCTCAAGTGACGGCGTCTTTTCCGTGGATTGACCTCCCAATCTACCAAGATTGGAAGCCAAAGCATCACATTTTTCCTTTGCCCCTCAACTTTCTCTTCCTAATTGCTGAGGGGCACAGGGCCCTGGGTGGGGCTTTGGTTTCCCGGGCGTTTCCGCACTCTCCTCAGCTCCCTGCCATGGAGTGGCTTCGGTCACCCAGGCTTTATTGTGGTAGGCAGGGAGGGTTCTGTGGGGGCGCTCAGTTATGGCCTTGGCCTTGCTCGGGGCCTTGGGGCTGTTCGGCCAGGCAGCTTGGGGAACAACAACAACAACAACAACTTGTATGCCTAATGACTCATTAGATCATTTTACCTCATACAGTAAATTGGTAAATTGCTCATTCATGAATACTGTACTAATGTCCTGAAGACTGCACACAACTTCAGCCGGTATCACACAAGAGCTTTTATAGTCAACATTCGATGATAAAAATTTTTCTGGCAACATATCTAGATTATTATGCACTGGTATCGGAAACTAGACTGATGGTAGATGAATTCAGGTAACCGAACTATCTTAAAAGTTGTTGTTGTTGTTCCCTAAGCTGCCTGGCCGAACAGCCAGTTGACCTCATAAGCTGCCAGACCAGTGTTAAGGATAAATGTTGAGGGAAAAGGCGTTCGTGTGATACCGGTTTTAGTGATTATTCTAATATTTTTTTTAGATTTGTGGCTCACTGGTCTGTGCCTCAGTCGATGGCAGGCTACTACCAGGAGTCCGGGCGAGCAGGACGAGACGGGAAACTTTCACGCTGCAGGATATACTACAGCAAAAGGGAGAGAGACACTGTGTTGTTCCTACTGAATCAGGTTGATATTAATGCAGTTTGTACTTGTCTGTTAATCTCATGTTAATCCAATCACTTTTAACTTCAAGATACCTGAAAACTTGACAAAATACCAAGATGCAGTGTAATTTGAACAAGTGGAGTGTTTTAAATATCTTGCCTTGGAAATTGACCATGCAAGAAATACCTTTATGACTGGGATTGTATCAAACCTTTCAAAGAGTTGATGATTGATTTTAATTAACGATATATATGTACGTGTAGTTACTAGTGCATTTACCTAAATCCATTGCATATATCTATAATACACAGCTTACTTTGTTCTTCACTTCCATGACAGGATCAGAAAAAGGGGAAGGTGTTTGGGAAGCCACAGAACGAGGAGCAAGCAAAAACATCAATCAAGAACTTTGAAGTTATTGTTAAGTTCTGTGAGATGCCCATGTGAGTGTTTTCTCTATTCTTAGTACAGTACAGCAACTTTAAGGGGGGATGGGCTTATTTATTTGGCCACTCATCATTTGCGTGTATTAAATGTTGGAGCTATTATCTTTAATATTGATAGTAAATAATGTAGTAATCACCAAACATATATAGTATAACCTTTAAGTAAGTCTGTTTATGGATTCTACCATCTTTAATTTCATAAACGGTAAATGTATGAACAGCTTGCTTAACTAGGGAAAAGGATAATAATTGATTTCATAATTTTTAATTGGTACAGTCGCGCTAATAAGTCATAATAAATCATGTCCCAGCTGTCATTACGTTTGGCTTGTTCTGTGCTGTATTAATGTCTGTCAGATGTTGAATAGGGTGGCTAGGTGTAGGAACATGTTTGTATATTTCAATCGATATGAAGAAATGAAGCTTAGATATTTCTGATACCAATTATTGATAGAAATATACTTGGTGCCGAGACATCACTTATTAGCACGACTACTGTTTTTGTTTCTTCACAGCTGCCGTCACCTCTCATTCGCCAAGTACTTTGGGGATGAAAAGCCGGACTGCAAAAAGAACTGCGACTATTGTACCGCGCCCCGCAAGGTGGACAAGCTGGTGGAAGACTGGAACTCTGCCGTGGTCCGCAAGACGGAGTACCGCTCTAAGATGGCCACCGCTTTCGAGGACAGTCGAGAGGACACGGATCTCTATGGGGGTGGCAGGAGGGGACAAAAGAGGTGAGGAGATGTAAAGAAATATGCCGGGATAAGTGGTTTGAGTGTATGATATAAACTAAGGAATGTCTATCTATTTCTATCTATTTACTCAGGCCAAATCCCCACTTTTTTTTGTTTTTGTTTTTTTTTTTTTAAATGTAAAACTTGCAAAATATACAAGCCAAAACTGGGACGAACACAGTATAGAGACAAAAGAGGCCATTGCATGACAGTGATGTAGTCCCCCCACCTTGACATATGGAAGTGAAGCGTGGATGTTGCTAGAGGGACATAAGTCGAGAGTGAGAGTACAGTAGTTGAAATAACTTATCTAAGAGGAGCTTGTGGAGTCACGTGAATGGACAGACTGACAAACCAGGAAGTACGTGAGAGGTGTGGTGTTGAGATGGATGATGTGAAGAATGTCGGGAGATGTGTATTGAGGTGGTATGGGCACATGGAAAGTGTGTATGAAACTTCCCAAACTGACTAATTCCTTGAACGTGACGATGGTGCGCTGTTATGTGTGCGATTAGTTTGCTTGGGAAACAGATTAACTTGCTCATGTAGTAATGTACACCCTATGTGGTGGATTGTGTTCTTTTATTTAATAATTTTCATTTTAGTAAGCGATTTTGATAATTTAATTTGACTTTATATTGTCCTTGTCCCAATTTTGGTTTGTTTAGTTTGCAAGTTTTACATTTTAATCAGGTGGAAGGGGAGGGGTACATCTAGAATGAGGTGAAAGGATGGAGTGGAGAGATGTATGGGGGAGAGGGAGATGGGCTGGGAGGAGGGACGAGTGTTGTCGGGAAACAGGGCGGCCTGGAAGAGGTTTATTTGTGGCCACCCCGACAGGGACTATAGTCTATTCGCTGTAAGTAGGCGAGCATTCATGACCTCTAACCTCTGTAACTCAAAAACGACTAGAGTAATGGAGCTAATATTTCTACAATTTGGGAAGAGTCAGTCAATGAATAGATCTGGAAATTTGCTCTAGCCCTTTTTGAGTTACAGAGGATAGAGATAATTATTTCTTGCCTACTTACAGCGAATAGACTATAGGACGTCTGGCAGTAGATAGATGGATAGACACTAGTGCTAACACCCATTACAGTCTATCAGAGTGAGAACTGAGCGATCTCTGCCATACCCATAGCTTAGTCTGACTGTTCCTTTTACTTATATATTTTCTAGATCTCAAGTGACGGCGTCTCTTCCGTGGATTGACCTCCCAATCTACCAAGATTGGAAGCCAAAGCGTCACATTTTTCCTTTGCCCCTCAACTTTCTCTTCATAATTGCTGAGGGGTACAGGGCCCTGGGTGGGGCTTTGGTTTCCCGGGCATTTCCGCACCCTCCTCAGCTCCCCGCCATGGAGTGGCTTCGGTCACCCAGGCTTTATTGTGGTCGGCAGGGAGGGTTCTGTGGGGGCGCTCGGTTATGGCCTTGGCCTTGCTCGGGGCCTTGGGGCTGTTCGGCCAGGCAGCTTGGGGAACAACAACAACAACAACAGTAACATTGCCACTGATTTTTGTCTGTAACTATCTTTAAGGGGACATGGGCTGGTTTCCTGGACCACTTTCTCCCTCATGTTTAGCCCCATTAGTTTTCAGATGTTAAGATGTTTGCCCCATTAGTTAGTCGATTTTAAGACCTTTAGCCCCATTTCTACGTCAATATTTAGACCTTCGTGCTATTTAGGTGTCGATTTTTTCTCTAGCGAACGATAGTGAGCCTGTAATGTTGGAAGAATTGGCCTTCGGCCGGGACATTTTTCTACCGAAAAATGTACAAATTAATCTAGAAGGCGGATCTAATGAATGTTTTTTAAATTTGATGGAGGTCTAGGGAGGAAACTAGAAAAATAATGAATACATGCAAAAATCACCCAAAAAGTGAACCATCCCCCCTTAAACCCTCTTTGCTTGTTTTCAGGGAGCAAGAGGAGTACAACAAGGAAGGCGACTTTGACGAGGCAGCACAAGAGGCGCACGAGAAGAAGCAGAGGCTGTCCATCATAAAGAAACAGTTTGCTCTGCGGCGAGGGAAGGATGAACCCTCGGCTTCTACCTCCTCCGCCTACGCCACTAGGGTATCTAACTTCAAGGCTCGTCAGAAGGAACAGAAAGAAAACAAGGAGAAAGCGGAGAAAGAGGAGCAGGACCGAGCTAAGCGGTCTAAACTCAAGAGTGCTGAGTTCACATCCAAGATCACTGGACTTAATGTGGCTGTGAGTTTATTTATAAATTATTATTTTACTTAAGGGGGTGACCTGCTTTTTGTTATTTCTGTCCTTTTCTCTCTTTCTCTGGCTTGTACCCATTCGGCCCCATTCAGCCAACTATTTTAAGACGTTTATCTCCATCTACTGTAGGTGTCGATTTCTTCCTGGCGAGCGATAGCGAGCCAGCATTATATGAAGAAATCCGGCTTCGCCGGAGAAATTTTTCTATCGAAAAATGTACAAATTTAGCCTGCTGTCAAACAAAAATAAAAAATATGCTGGCTCGCTACCGCTCACCAGTAAAACATTGACACCCGGATGGGGATAAACGTCTTAAAACAGCAGGCTGAATGGGACCAAATGGATACAAGCCAGAGAAAGATAGAAAAGGACAGAACCAAAACAGGTCCCCCCCCCTTAAGCGTTGTTTCCACACAGCGATTTTGATTAGTTGTTTTGTCTTTTTACGGTGTTCGTATAATTTGTTGTTTTGTTTATTTTGCAAGTTTTACATTATAATTATTCTCACCAGATGTATTTATATTATTTATTACTAGTAAATTTTTTATATTATATTCTTGTTAAAAGTATATGTTTTATTTCTTTTATTTAATCATTAATTAAAATGTAAAACTTGCAAACTAAACAAACCAAAATTGGGACAAGGACAATATAAAGTCAAATTAAATTATCAAAATCGCTATGTGGAAACAACGCTTACTAAAATGAAAATTATTAAATAAAAGAACACAATCCACCACATAGGGTGTACATCACTACATGAGCAAGTTAATCTGTTTCCCAAGCAAACCAATCGCACATATAACAACGCACTATCGTCACGTTAAAGGAAGTAGTCAAGTTTGGGAAGTCCGGGACGTTCTGGCAAATTTTACTAAACTCTGCATGAATAAAGAAACTACATGTTAAATGTCAAAATATTATTTAAAATCAAATTTGCAACATGACAAGACATTAACAATAGTAAAAAATACAAATATTGATAAGATATCTATACTATTACAAAATAATATAAAATACAGTACAGCACTCACTAACGATAGTGCTATCGGGTAGGTACCTGTAAGCATAGCATGCCTCAAGTGACCCCTATCAATAACTACCCTACAAATAACCTACATTTATAGCACAAATAAACTAAGGAAATCGCAAAAGTAAGCAATTGATACTATCGACAATGAATACATATAATATAAAGAGAAATAATTGCAAAATATGAAGTAACAACAGATTTAAACAAAGAGTACTCTTTTAACAAGAACAATACATTTAAAAAATCATCAATAATAATAATAATAATAATAGAAAAAGAAAAAGATAAACAATAAATACAGACAAAAAGTAAGCAGAGGTTATACAAGAAACTTCAAGTTAAAAATGCTTGATTAAAATTATTGATGTCAAATTTTAGAATAGTCACAATAATTGACCCTAAAAAGATTAAATTTATGGAACAATTTACTTGCCTCAAAACCTCTGTCCACTAAGAGTCTGTATAGTAACCTAGCTCTAGCCCAAAAGTCATCTACTTTAGTGCAGATTTTACAAAATCTTATTAATTGGGAATAAAAACAATTATAAGTGATTTTACTATCGATATTACTACTAGGGAAAGGAAAGTTTATTACGTTAAAATTAAAATCATCAACTTTGTGATATACTTTAAGTATGCACTGTTCATTAACAATCTCTATATTTATATCAAGAAAATTTTCAACTTTATAATTTACGTTACATTGTGTGAGGGGAATAGAATTAGGGTAAATAAGTTTAGCAACTTGATTAAAATTTAACAAATTGCAAACAAGAATATCATCAATATATCTACTATTATTACTTAACAGTTTAGCAAGTGCTAATTTTTCTGGAATTTTATTTTTCTTGCTACTGTCAACTAAGTCTTTTATATATTTAAATTCTAAAGCAAGCAAGAATAAGTCTGCAATTAAAGGGCTAGCATTTCCACCCATAGGAATTCCTAATATTTGTTTGAAAATGTACGGCCCGAATCTAACATAAGTATTGAAAAGGAGGAATTTAAGGGCATCTTTAAGTTTAGTTCTATCAAAATATACAGAACTAGTGGGAGTAGAGCTAAGTGATGCATTATTAAAATATGTATAAACATTTATGAAATAATTACCATTCCTAACGAACCTGTCAAAGTGCAAATCTATAATAAAGCAAAGCTCTGAATATACTAAATCTAAAGGCAAATTGGTATACAAAGTTGAAAAGTCGAAGCTATGTACCGAGGTAACTTTCGGCATGGTATTTATTTTATCAATAACTTCTAACGAATTGTCAACACTCCAATAATAGTTAATGCCAGTTCTTCTCATGATGGTATTACAATATCTTTTATGAGTACTTTTAATGTATTTTAAGCAATTTACTACTTGTTCTGATAGAGTTTTAGTGGTAGCAAATTTTGCTCCGGCAATAAAGCGATATTTATAAGGTCTTTTATGAAATTTATTCATTTTCATTTTAGTAAGCGTTGTTTCCACACAGCGATTTTGATCATTTAATTTGACTTTATATTGTCCTTGTCCCAATTTTGGTTTGTTTAGTTTGCAAGTTTTACATTTTAATTCATATCTGTTATTACTTCTTTTTATTTTGCTATTGCTCTACTCTATTTTATTATAGCGAGTCACGTTGGATAGTATCAATTGCTTGCCTTTGTGATTTACTTACTGCACTGGCTGCCAGTAAGAGCAAGAATAGAATTTAAGTTGTGTTTAGTGACTTTTAAGGTTCTCAAATTTGGTGAGCCTAGGTACTGTACCTTGCGGAGCTGCTCAGGCGTCCACCGGCACACCATGGTGTAGTTGTGCGTAATGACAGTGACCTTTTTCGTCTTGATGAACCAAGGGCTTTTCAGCATTCTTCCTTCTTTGAGAGGTCATTCTCCTACATGGCTCCGAGGTTATATAACAGGTTGCCGCTGTCCATGAGACAACTGAGGTCTGTTGAATGCTTCAAGAGACAACTTAAGACTTTTCTCTTTGAGAAAAGCTATGATCTTGAGAGACGTGTCATGACAGATGGCTATAGAGTTTAGGCTATTTTGCCACTGCTAGTGATTGTTAAATGTGTGTTGTATATAAGCTTTCTTTTGATGCATTGATTTTTGTTCTTTTTTCTTTATCTTTCCGAGCGCTAGTGAATTCTTCGGAAAAATTGGCGCTTATGAGAAATAAGTAACATGCTTATTATTATTATTATTATTATTATTATTATTTACTATAAATGTAGGTTATTTATAGAGTATCAGTTGGTAGTGGTCATGCGTCCATGCTATGCCCACAGGTACCTACCCGATAGCACCTATCTGTTGTGAATATGTATTTTGTATTATTTTTCATATCTTGTCAAATTGGAAATATGTTTGTACTTTATATTGTATTAATGAATATTGTTTTATGCATTAATTATAATTTTATTGTTTAACTAATTTTAATAGAATACTTTAATTGTAATATATTTATTTATACAAAATTTACCTGAATGTCTTGAACTTCCCATTTAATTAATTCCTTGAATATGACAAGAGTATGCTAGAGTCTGGCACAAATCTCTACCTTCCAAACTACCCTCCTTCGGTTCCTATCCCTTTATCTGTGCCTTTGTCTCTGATATCCTTTTTTATCATTCCATAGCTGCCGTTTTTTGACGGCCATCGCTCACTTCCTCAACTTATCAACTCCGGTGTTCCTCAGGGTTCTGTCCTGTCTCCAGTTCTCTGTCTATTATTCATTAATGATGATTATCTCCTCAACTATAAATCTAGTCCTATCCACTTATATGCTGATGACTGTACCTTACACAATTCAACTAGTTTTTCACAATAACCCAGTATGTAATCACTCTGAAACTCACTTGACGAGGCCATAGCACGCCTATCTTCTGATCTGTCGATTATTTCTGATTGGGACAGAGAAAATCATGTTATTTTCAATGCCTCCAAGGCCCAATTTCTCCTTCTATTTACTCGTTGCAATCTTCCAGAAGAATCCTGGGGGGAGGGAAGGGGCGCAATTCTAGTGCTTGCCCCTAGGCGCTATTTACCCTAGCTACGCCCCTGTTAGCATGGCCCAGTCTGTGTGTACCCTATGACAGTTATACTGTATATGATAACAACTACTTTTCCTTCAAGACACTGGCGAGAACACCCGATTGGGTGGCACTGCAATGGGGGTTGTGGACGGTGGGGGCATTGGCCCGAGGGTGCAAGCCCGTGAGCTGATGATCCCATCATCCCCTCCCCCGCTGCCCTCTCAAAGACAGATCTCATCTCACCCTGGCAACTTCGGGGGCCCGACCATCTGGAACGGCTTCAGTCTATCGGACTCGGGACTGTTCGGCCAGACAGTCTGGGGAACTACAACTACAACAACAACAACAACAACAACAACAACAATTTTTTTTTTTTTTTTAATTCCAGAACCGAGAAAGCTACCTGCAGTTGATCTCCCAGACCCTGTTCAAGAACTATGAGGAGTGTCGGGGGTTGGTTGAAGGCGGCGTGGCTGAGCTGAATGAATCTGATGTTGAGGACGTGGCCGTTACGCTAGAGTATGAAGTGTTCACATCCACCTGTGCCATGATGATGTATCGCAAGGGCATCATGACTCTGGTGAGTTCTTACTAGTTTATATTCTAAACGTTATGCACTGTACCTGTACTTTTTGCTCTCACAGTATTTTGTACATGAGCTACATCTCGCTGAGGTTAGGAGGATAATTTAGCTGGTCTGCCAGATTCAGTAAAACTGTAAAACCCCTCAGACAGCGATCATAGTAGTCTGGCCAAAACGTCTCTATCTGCGAAATCGCTATCTGTGGGGCAAACCTTTTACCTAAATACATCAAATTTGTCTGCCACTTTTTCAAGTAACTCCCTACTCCCTATAAACGAGCAGAATGGCGATTTACCCTCACATGTTGTTGCTAAGCCAGCCACTAATATACCGACTCCAATAAAATTTGACATAGACCTAGCGTATTTACTGTATATCTCCACGAAGAAATGGCCTAACATAGGTTTGATATATTATTATGTTCCTTCCAACAACCAACTATACTCCTTAAATCGATTAATGAAATTTACAAACACATGTGGCAGTCCGTGGATTCGAACCCAGGATGCTCACACCGAAAATCAACACCTTATGCATCGCACCACGAAGACAGTATATCAGGAGGCTGGACTCACTGTTATCTTCTGAATGCCATGGCAATTTACAGCCTTTTAAAGCCTGTAGAATCGAGTGCGAGGGAGCGGGAGCGCGACAGGCCACCCGTCCTTCCTCCAGCCAGCCGGCCGGTGCACTGAGGAGTGAGGAGTATGAGCCATACTCTCGCTAGATATACAGTGCTGCCAAAGGCAAATGTAGCGCGACATTAGCGATAATTGCTCATTTAGCGAATGTCTATGGTAGCGCTGCGGGTGAAGCCTGCAGCGCTACGAAGCTCGTTTTGGTGTCATTTTGAAGCTATTTTCTTCTATTGTTCAGACACTTGCTTAATCAATCAGGAGTGCCTGAATGAGCCTTAACATGGCGGAAATATTCCCGCAGTGTAAGTGTTAATGAAACTATGATGTATTCTTTTTTTTAAATATAACTCTACTGCCGTATATGGAATATCCTCCAATGTTAAGATTTTTTTTTTCTTTTTTTTTCTTTTTTCTCCAGATGATGTCTATTAGAAAAGACACGACAGAAAAGAAGCTGCGGAATGAAGTTGCCACATACCAGCCGCGCGTTTACCTAGCAGCACTGGCCCGGCAAATTGAGGCAGACATCAAGAAGCGGAAAGAGGGGCCTATGGGAAACATCGGCTCCGGGTTCATGACTGCTAAGGAAGTATTACTGAAGAAGGAGATGGAAGAGAACGAAAGCGAAGACAAAAAGACGACGACACCAACCAAGAAAAAGGATCCTCTAGACCTCAGCACCAGGCGTGGGTTCTCGCTAAAACGTTCGCCCACCCACCAGACCTCCTTAAACTCATTCTTCAAGGCGGAACAGAAACCAAAAACAGCGAACAAGAGCAGCTCCCACAACATCTCCGAGAGCGAATCAGAGGCCGAGGAAAAACGTAACCCCGTGGAAACCGAAGAGGGTGACCAGGGAGAATCGGAAGAGTGCGAACCTGGGGAATTGGACACCACTGTGGAATTCAAACCAGACGGTGATGACGAGCAAGGAGAGGAGACAAAAGATGATGATGGTATTCCAGATGATATGAGCCACTATGACCCAGAGGAGAATAAAGAGTTTTGGATGGAGGAGGTAGCGCTTTCGGACCTCGAGATTAGTGAGGATGAAAATGATGGTGGTATAGAAAAAGGGAAGAGAATGAATGACGATAACAAAGAACAGAGGAGAAAGGATGATGTTAATGATGATGAAAGGAGAAGCAAGGAAACTATGGAATGTGATAATGATGATGGTGATGACAAAGTAAGTGAAGATGTTGATGACAATATGAAGAGAAAGGTAGCTATGGAAATTGATAGTGAAGACGGTGATGATGATAGGAGCAAAGATAATACTGATGATAACAGGAAGGCAACTATGAAGAGTAGTGATAAAGATAACGATAATATAAAGAGTGATCACAGTCTTGCCCATGTTAATAATGGCAGAATCAATCTCAAAGGTAAAGTCAAAGTCGAAAAAGATGTGGACTCCTATGAAGATAATTTTAGAGTGAAGAGTTCCATCAAGAAAGAGAATGGTGAATCAGAAAGCAGAGATGGCTTAGGAATTAAGAATGAAAAATGTGGGGTAGAAAGAGAAGGTGATTTTAGAATTAAGAAAGAAAATGTTGTCAAAAGAAGTATATTTGATGATGTATGCAAGAACGAAACATCGGGGAGAGATTCTACATTTGTTTACTCCAAGATTAAACGTGAAACAGACGATGAATCAACACAGTCTGCTTCCCATAGTAGAAACTCAACCTCAGAAAGGAGAGATGGATTTAGAATTAAGAGTGAAAAGTGTGAGGTAGAAAGAGGTGGTGATTTTAGAATTAAGAAGGAAAATAAAACTGAGAAAGAAGAACATGTCAAAAGAAGTATATTTGATGATGTTTGCAAGAAAGAAACATCAGGGAGAGATTCTAAATTTGATTACCCCAGGATAAAGAATGAAGCTTCAGAAGGAAAATCGCCACAGTCTGCTTCCTATAGTAGAAACTCAACCTCAGAAAGAAGAGATGGCTTTAGAATTAAGAGTGAAAAGTGTGAGGTAGAAAGAGAAGGTGATAGAATTAAGAAAGAAATTAAAACTGAGAAAAAAGAAAATGTTGTCAAAAGAAGTATATTTGATGATGTATCCAAGAAAGAAACATCAGGGAGAGATTCTAAATTAGATTACCCCCGAATTAAATGTGAAGCTTCAGAAGATAAATTGCAACAGTCTGCTTCCTATAGTAGAAACTCAGCCTCAGAAAGGAAAGATAGAATTAAGACTGAAAAGTGTGAAGTAGAAAGAGAAGGTGGTTTTAAAATTAAGAAGGAAATTAAAACAGAAAATGGTAGCAAAAGAAGTATAATTGATGATGTATCCAAGAAAGAATCATCAGGGAGAGATTCTAAGTTTGTTTACCCCAAGATTAAATGTGAAGCCTCAGAAGATGAATCGCCACAGTCTGCTTCCCATAGTAGAAACTCAACGTCTGACAGAATAGAAAAGCGATCCCTGACCAAGCCCCGAGTCCATGCCAAATTCAAAGCTCCCAGAAGCACCAAGTCAAAGGAAATGGATCTATTTGGTGATGTAGAAGACGCAGAAGAATCCAAGCACAAGCGGAAAAGATCGTCCACGGAGGAAAATCGAGAGGAAACCCGGCCTTCAAGTAAACATGATCCGAGGAAACTTAAAGTGGAGCAGGAGAAACATGCAGAAAGCAGCACGGCTTCACCATTTACCTCTTCCGCAAAAGAAAGCAGGCATGATGGCGATTCAAGCTTGCGAGAGAGTTCCAAAACCACGGGATCATCTTGGGATAAGGATAGGAGGCAGACATATGTGGAAAATAGTAAAAAAGTTGAAAGTAGAAAAGGCATCTATAGTAAACCAAAGAAGCTGAAAGACATTGACCTCTTTTGCATAGGCTCAGATGACGACGTAGAAGAAGTTGAAGAACCCAAATCCAAGCGAAGGCGATCGTCCTCACAAGAACAGTGCAATGAAACCCGGCCCTCAAGCAAACATCATCCAAAGAAAGCGGAGGCAGAGCAGGAGAAACATATAGAGAACGATACAACTTCACCATTTTCCTCTCCTGCAAGCGAAAGTAGTTATGATAGTGATTCAAGCTTGAGAGAGAGTTCCAAAAGTAAGAAACCTTCTGGGGATTCAGAGAGGAGGCAGACGTTTGTGGAAAATGGTGTAAAGGCGGAAGGTAGAAAAGTTGTCAAGAGCAAACCAAAAAAGCTGAAAGAAATTGACCTCTTTTGTGCAGGCCAAGATGAAGATGAAGAAGAGATCGAAGAGCCGGAGAGAAAGAGGAGTCGGGTCTCTAGCAGCGAGTCGGAAAGTAGTGATGCAAGCTATGATTCTCCTTATGGAAGAAATGATCAAGCTGATAGAGAACACACAAGCAAGGTTAAGAATGAAGGTAAATTTAAAGAGAATCCCAGAGTGAATAATGACACTAAATTTAATGAGAATCCCAGAGTGAATAATGACACTAAATTTAAAGAGAATCCCAGAGTGAATACTGACACTAAATTTAAAGAGAATCCTAGAGTGAATACTGACACTAAATTTAAAGAGAATCCCAGAGTGAATAATGACACTAAATTTAAAGAGAATCCCAGAGTGAATACGGACACTAAATTTAAAGAGAATCCTAGAGTGAATACTGACACTAAATTTAAAGAGAATCCTAGACTGAATACTGACACTAAATTTAAAGAGAATCCTAGAGTGAATAGTGACACTACCCAGAGTGAACACAAGAATAGAAGTAGCAGTATAACCATTAAGAGTGAACATAAAGACAGGAGAAAAAAGGAAGAAGTCATCGAAGAGCACCAGAACCCTAACAGTGATAAACATAATCATAGTAAAGATAATGACCTCGGAGAGTGTCACGATGATTCTATGCATTCCAGTAGTGATCAGTGTAAAGTTAAGGATAGTGATAAGGAACGAACCTCGAGAAATGTGGAAGGGAGAAGTGAAGTACATCCGGTACATGAAGACTCTAGCTCAAAATATAATTTTAGCATCGTTAAAAAGGAATCAGTAAATGAACAGAGAGACTCCCAGAGGCTCGGAGGAGATTCACTTAACCGGAATAGTGATGGGAGAGAGAGTAAGGCTGATAGAATTAGTAGAGAGAGTGATGAGCAAAATAAAAACTACTTGGACATATATAGAGGATCATTGACTAAGAGAGTTGCCAGACTTCCTGCCATAGACTTGACACCGGTCAAAGACCAGTCGCAGGAAAAAATCCTATCAACGCCGATCATCAAAACTCCAAAGAAAACCAAAGTCAAAAGAAAAGTCAAACCCCCACCAGAGATTAAGCCTCCAGAAAAAATTAAAAAAGTCATAAGCTTGAAAGAGTATTCGTCTATAGGACCTAATAGGAGAGACAGAGATAGCAGCGAAAAATGTAAGAGAGACAAATATACAGCGGAGAAACAAAAGCATGAATCCAAAGGGCAGGATAGAATGAGAACAGAGAAAAGAAGACAAAAAGCAGACAAGGAAAGACACAAAACAGAGAAAGCAGACATGCAGAAGAGACAAGAAGAGAGGCACAGGGCAGAAAAGTACCCAAATGTCGATAAGCAAAGAGAAAAGAAGTTGAATCCCGAAAAAAATGATAAAATACAAGAGAAGCTTAGACCAGAAAAAGAAAAGATCCCTGATATGCGGAGAGAAGACCCAAATGTCGATAAGCAAAGAGAAAAAAAGTTGAATCTCGAAGTAAATGATAAAAAACAAGAGAAGCTTAGACCAGAAAAAGAAAAGATCCTTGATAAGCGGAGAGAAGAGGAAAAAGAGCACAAAGATGAAAAGCCAATAGGAAAACGAACCACAGACACACAGGTGGAGAAGCCTAGAGAAAAGAAGTTGAACCCTGAAGCAGATAATAAGAAACAGAGCGCAAAAAAAGAGCACAAAACTGAAAAACCAATAGAGAAACAAACCACAGACACTGAGGAGGAGAAGCCTAGAGAAACGAAGTTGAACCCTGAAGCAGATAATAAGAAACAGGAGAAACAGAGCGCAAAAAAAGAGCACAAAACTGAAAAGCCAATAGCAAAACGAACCACAGACACCGAGGAGGAGAAGCCTAGAGAAACGAAGTTGAACCCTGAAGCAGATAATAAGAAACAGGAGAAACAGAGCGCAAAAAAAGAGCACAAAACTGAAAAGCCAATAGCAAAACGAACCACAGACACTGAGGAGGAGAAGCCTAGAGAAACGAAGTTGAACCCTGAAGCAGATAATAAGAAACAGGAGAAACAGAGCGCAAAAAAAGAGCACAAAACTGAAAAGCCAATAGAAAAACGAACCACAGACACTCAGGAGGAGAAGCCTAGAGAAACGAAGCTGAACCCTGAAGCAGATAATAAGAAACGGAGCGCAAAAAAAGAGCACAAAAATGAAAAACCAATAGAGAAACGAACCACTGACGCACAGGAGGAGAAGCCTAGAGAAAAGAAGTTGAACCCTGAAGCAGATAATAAGAAACAAGAGAAACAGAAAACAGGAAAGACAAGGGAAGAAACGCAAGACCAAGAAACTGAAAAGCCAATAGAGAAACGAACCTCAGACACACAGGAGAAGCCTAGAGAAAAGAAGTTGAACCCTGAAGCAGATAATAAGAAACGAGAGAAACAGAAAACAGGAAAGACAAGTGGAGAAACGCAAGATGGTAAGAAACAAGAAAAACATAAAACAGGAAAGACAAGGGAAGAAACGCAAGACCAAGAAACTGAAAAGTCACCTGAAGCAGATAATAAGAAACAAGATAAACATAAAACAGGAAAGACAAGGGAAGAAACGCAAGACCAAGAAACTGAAAAGTCACCTGAAGCAGATAATATGAAACAAAAGAAACATAAAACAGGAAAGACAAGGGAAGAAACACAAGACCAAGAAACTGAAAAGTCACCTGAAGCAGATAATAAGAAACAAGATAAACATAAAACAGGAAAGACAAGGGAAGAAACGCAAGACCAAGAAACTGAAAAGTCACCTGAAGCAGATAATATGAAACAAAAGAAACATAAAACAGGAAAGACAAGGGAAGAAACGCAAGACCAAGAAACCGAAGAGCCAAAAGAACAGCGGGTTATGAGCGGCAAGGAGAAGAAGCAGTTAGCAGACTGGGTGGTGAAATACCTGATGCCGCACTACAAGGAGAAGAAGATAGAGGGGAAGGATGTATTTAAAGCACTGGCACGATCTCTATCCGAGGAAATTATGACCAAGAGTGAGAGGACAGGTGAGTTTATTATTTTTGAATTTATATGCATATTTGGTTGGCTGTCACTTATAATCTTGTCAACGAGTTGATGATTTTCTATATTTTATTAATTTCACCCCAACACCAAACACCTTCAATGAAATACCATATCTTAATAAATATGTGATATGTATGTTGTTGTTTTTTTTCTTCAGACGAGGCAGGGGTGAAGGAGCATGTTGATGAACTATTCCACCGAGTTGGTCGAGTTGTCAGCGGGAAGGACGTCCCAGCAAACTGAGGTCACCACATTCCCTGGGGAAGACCTAGGATGATAGTTTGTAGCATTGGAAAGGGGTCGATTCTCCCCATAGAAAGGGAGAACAAAATAATACATAGAAGTATTATTTTGTATGTGTAATTGGGAGAGTGAGGCCCTCTATATACAGTAATTAATATTTTTTCACCAACCAACTTTACTTCTAAACTCAATTAATGAAATCAACAAATACATGAGGCACTCCGAGGACTCGAACCTAGGATACTCATTCCGAAATTCTGCGCACTTATGCATTACGCTATCAAGACAGACTAAGACTAAGGGGGTCGGGGTCAAGTACAACCAGCTCCAGCCCCTCCGAAGAATTTGTCCCAGGTTCATATCTTGGCAACTGTTCAGTCAAACGATAAAGTTCCCTCCCTTTGATATAAGTAAAATATATACCAAGCCTATTGAAAACTTTAATAAAATTGTAAAACTTGCAAAATAAACCAAAACTTGGACAAAGACAATATAAAGGCAAAAGAACTAATCGCTATCGCTATCGCTAATGCCTGAACAACCACAAAATTGTTGAAAGTGGGTGTGGGAAGGAGGGTTACAGTTTTTCAATAGGCGACTCTTGTATTTGAGTCAAGTGATGAGTGACTTAAAATGAGGCATATATATTTAATGACCTCAATTCTTAGTTAATATTTGCTCAAGAACGCCATCCAATGTCAACAGGTAGATATGGTAAGAATTTTAATTGACATTGATGAGTTTTGGCAAGGTGATTGGAGTATCCGCTATGACCCATATCTATCCATCATAAAGAAGTTGATAACAAATTGAGGGTACATGCTCTGTGTGGGCTCGCCTATTGTTCATTCTTTCAGTAGCCTTAGTATTTAAGTAGATTTGATTTATTATGACGAGTCTAGAAATCCCAATCCACAATCTCTAACAACAGGCTGGTCCTATCCAGAGTGAGGTTTGGCATCCTCTACCCTACCTTAACCGTTTCTGTCTGTCTTTTACTGTACTACTTTTTCTTCTAGGTGCTGGCGAGATCGCTTGATTGGGTGGCACTGCAAGGGGGGCTGCAGACGGGGGGGGGGGACATTGGCCCGGGGGTGTAAGCCCGTGGGCTGATGATCCCCTCCCCTGCTGCCCTCTCAGAGAGAAGAGTAAATTATGCATTAAAAGAAATTATATTACCAGGTGTTAATGAAGTTATTTATAATCTTTTACTTACAGAAACCTTACCTACGATGTATGAAGATGCTCATGTGACCATTCCCTAAGAGAAGGAATACATGCAAGTTTATTTGATTTGCCTTGTTTTTGTGATTTTATCACTTTCAAAGGCATAATATGAGTTGCAACCATAACTTTAACTTTGTATATTATATAATAATGACACAATAAAAGGAACTGTTTTGAGATATGTTGAATAGTCTCTCATTTGCCAGCTTCTTGGTTTTGCCCTAATTTCTACAGAAAGCACTCTATGGTGTACGGCACAGAGACTTAGTTTTTGCTTCGAGAAATAAATATTTTTTGGAGTGGAGCAATGATGGAATTAGTGGCACGTATAATTTTGTCTTCACTGGTGGTAGCTGGAGAAGGAGAAGGAAAAAGAAGCATGCATATAAAGCAAACTTTTTAAAACTTGATAATTAAAATTAAAATGTAAAACTTGCAAACTAAACAAACCAAAATTGGGACAAGGACAATATATAGTCAAATTAAATTATCAAAATCGCTATGTGGAAACAACGCTTACTAAAATGAAAATTATTAAATAAAAAAACACAATCCACCACATAGGGTGTACATTACCACATGAGCAAGTTAATCTGTTTCCCAAGCAAACTAATCGCACATATAACAACGCACTATCGTCACGTTAAAGGAAGTAGTCAAGTTTGGGAAGTCCGGGACGTTCTGGCAAATTTTACTAAATTTAAGGGTTAATGTCTTGTCATGTTGCAAATTTGATTTTAAATAATATTTTGACATTTAACATGTAGTTTCTTTATTCATGCAGAGTTTAGTAAAATTTGCCAGAACGTCCCGGACTTCCCAAACTTGACTACTTCCTTTAACGTGACGATAGTGCGTTGTTATATGTGCGATTGGTTTGCTTGGGAAACAGATTAACTTGCTCATGTAGTGATGTACACCCTATGTGGTGGATTGTGTTCTTTTATTTAATAATTTTCATTTTAGTAAGCGTTGTTTCCACATAGCGATTTTGATAATTTAATTTGACTTTATATTGTCCTTGTCCCAATTTTGGTTTGTTTAGTTTGCAAGTTTTACATTTTAATTTAAGGGTTAAGGACCTGTATTTATTTTGGACATTGTTAGGGTGGGTGTGTTTATCACATAAGTATAGACCAGCAGTCTAGTAAGGGTTTGTATTAATCTAGATTCCCTTAAAAACAAAAATAGGAAAACTGGGGAAGGTGCCAGAGTATATACATAGATTGCCTTTATTTAAGTAGGCCTATACTATATGAAGTGAATTTATAATAATAATAATAAGCATGTTACTTATTTCTCACAAGCGCCAATTTTTCCGCAGAATTCACTGGCGCTCGAAAACCAATAACAGCACTTTGTTTGGATATCTACCGGTATCTACTGTATTTATCTATTGCCAGACGCCTTGGTCACTTAAGGGGTGGCCACAAATTCATCGCCTCTATCAATGTAATTCGTTCAATTCTCTAGTTGTTTTAGGTGAGGGTTGCTAGCCCAACTACAGGTCTCCCTCGATTTACGATTGGATTACGTTCCTAAAAACACGATCTTAAATGGAAAAATCGTATAGCAAACCCCAAAATGAATGGGGTAGATGGGGATGCGTTCTCGGACCAGCCAAAACCCAAACCCCTAAAAATCATTAATAATATCGTAAATTGGGGCATTGGATAGTGATGGAGACCTGTACCCATTGATGTGTATAATGCGTGAGGTGCGTGTGGAGTGTTTTATTGTGGAGAGGGTTTATTGAGATCATTTTTACCCATTTGAGTGGTAGAAGTAGATTATTAACTAAAGAAAATCGACTAATGGTAACCAAAATATGATGGAAATTATGTACTGGTGGTGAAGGGGTTAAGTGAGGAGTCCCTGTTCAAATATGATGGAAATTATGTACTGGTGGTGAAGGGGTTAAGTGAGGAGTCCCTGTTCAAATATGATGGAAATTATGTACTGGTGGTGAAGGGGTTAAGTGAGGAGTCCCTGTTCAAATATGTATAATAACATGGAAGTGTATGCTTGATACTTTTACAACAAAATTATATGGCAACTAATATACAGTATAGGCTATATTTTATAATTACCACCAGACGTCTGGCTTTATAAGTTAAGAAGTACTTATCAGAGTTTTTCTATCTATCTATCTATTACCGGACGCCTTACTCCCCTTAATGAGGGTGGCCATACACAGAATGCCCCCAAGCAAACCTATTCCCTTGTAAAAGGGAAAACCCGATCCAGTTTACTGAAGGACTTACAGGATTGACCACTCAATTTAGGATCTATCGGACTCCGAGGCTCTCTGTGTATCTTGTTAGCACTATTTTTCTACAGTGGTGTTTGGCTAGTCCATCCACTCACCTGCCTTACCCTTAGGTAAGCAGTATGGATTTGTATCAGGTTTATTTCCCTACACAGGTTACCGACCAAGGCTGACTAGTCCCATTCACCCGGATTTTTATAAGGTTGTCTCCCCTAGATGGGTTGGCGACCAAGTCTAACGAGTCCCATCCACCCGGTTTTTAACTTAGGGCATTATAAGGTCCTGGGAATACTTAAGAATGTCTGGTGGTAGCTAAAAATAAAATATATGTAAATGTAATATAAATGTCATTTGAATTATGTAGTAAACCGTGAGTGTTTGAGATTAAATACATGGTGTTATTGGTGCTACATTTTACTTTAATTATCATCCATAAGATTTTTTATTAATTTCTAAGAGAGAGACTTAATTAACCCACCAGACCCGGTTGGGCTCTGAGAAACCCATAACAAATGCGCCCGCGGAACCCGGTAGGGCTCTGAGGCACCGGCAGCTTGAAAGCCTGTAAGCTTGGTGTGCGAGGCGTCCGTCCGACGCATATAAACAACAGCCGGTTGGACCGACGCCGCGCATCTCCGACCACAAGAAGGAGAGGCGTCGCTTGTTCGTGTGGGTGTAACGCTATTACACAAAGGAGGGTACAAGATTAAGAAGGAAATGAAAAGCTACAGGCCAGTGACAGTGACAAACACAATAGGGAAACTCTTCTGCAGGATATTGAAGGAAAGGATGAATAGAGCCATAGAGGGAAACGGAATAATAAGTGACGAGCAAAATGGGTTCAGGAGGGGGACAGATAATATCTATATACTAAGCGAAGTGGTAGGGAAAATGAAAAGCGGAAAGAAAACGGGTTACTGTGCATTCCTGGATATAGAGAAAGCTTATGATAGAGTAAATAGGGAACTGCTGTGGAAAATAATGGCAAGGAGTGGAATACCAGAAAAGTATATAAACATCATAACATCGATGTATCAGGGAACAAAGGTGAAGTACGCGCTAGGAAGTATAGATTAACGGGATGGGTAGAAAGCAAGAGGGGAGTAAGGCAGGGGTGCGTATTATCTCTGTTATTATTTGCGCTATATATGGAAGAAATGACACAGAGGATAAAAAGAGTGGGGGAGGGGATCCAGATAAACAAGGAAAGACAGGGGGTACTCCTGTTTGCTGATGACGTAGTTCTGATGGCAGAAACTGGAGAAGGGTTGCAGAGACTACTAGAGGAAGCAACGAGATTTGGAGAGGAACTAGAAGTAAGATTTAGTAAAGAAACGAGCCAAGTGATGAAAATGAATGGACAGCTCCAAGAGGACGAGGAATGGGCACTGGAAGGACACAGAATGAAGAAGACAAGAGAGTATAAATACCTGGGGGTAACAATTACGGAGAAAGGGTTTGAGAAGGCGAAAAGTGAAAAGATTGGACAAATGCAACAATGGCATGGGAGATTATGGAGCGCGACAAGGTTAAGAGCGAATAGCTGTGAAATAGTGCGCGGGCTGTGGAAAGGACTAGGAGTACCTGCAATTATGTACGGCATGGAGGCGGTAGAAACGACAGAGGCAGAAACGAAGAAATTAGAAACGGTACAGAATAAAATCGGGAGGACAGGATTGGGGGCAAATAAATACGTAGCACAAGAAGCAATCCGAGGGGAGATGGGGTGGAGTACGTTTGAAGAAAGGATAGGGAAAGCAAAAGGGAAGTACAAAGTGAGGCTAGAGGGGATGGAGGAAAGTAGGTGGGCCAAAGAAGGTATGCAGATGGGCGAGCGAGGAAAGTAAATGGAACAGAGTGCAAAAGAAGGTTGGGGAGGATAAATATAAAACAGGACCGTGTGGGAGGGGAATTTAGAAAACGAAATGGGAGAGAGGAGTGGGTCATACTGGAAAATGGGAGAGGATGTATCAGAGAGATAGAGAAAGGGATAAAAGAGGAGGGAAGGGGTAGAAAACAAAGCCACGCTGTCATATTACAGAGAGAAGGAAAAACCAGCTAGAGAGCTTTTCTATGATGGAGGATGGGGATCTAAACTGCTGTTTAAAGCAAGGACAGGATCGCTAGAGACGAATGAGAGAACAAGGAGATGGAATGGAATGGGACCGCACTGCAATCAATGCGAAATGGGAGGAGACCCAATAGTAGAGGACGTAGAGCATATAATAACGGAATGTACAAGATATGATGAGGAGAGAGACGAGTTGGAGGGATACATGAGGAATAGAGTTGGGGAGAGGGGGTGGGAGGAGGTTGTTGTTGTTGTTGTTCCCCAAGCTGCCTGGCCGAACAGCCCCAAGGCCCCGAGCTAGACCAAGGCCATAACCGAGCGCCCCCACAGAACCCTCCCAGCCGACCACAATAAAGCATGGGTGACCGAAGCCACTCCATGGCGGGGAGCTGAGGAGGACGACAGAAACGCCCGGGAGGAGGTAAAGCAGAGAGACGATAGAGGGGTAGGGGCACTGTTGGGGTTAACACAAGAGATGGAAACAAGACATGGAGATGATGAAGAAGATACTAGAAAAGATGTGGAGGAAGAGAAATGGGTAAAAAGGGGGCGGGGGGAAGTGAGGGGTAGGTCTATAACAAAAAAAAACCTGTCCCTTAAACTATCCTTCTGCTCTAAACTTTCCCTCCTACTAACGTTTCTGAGCCAGTACCGATTCAAAGGTCAGCCCTGTGGATCTGCACGGTCTGCGGGCGGGTTCTAAAGAAGAAGAAGTGTGTTATTGTTAAGTAGTGAAAAGTGGGGCTGATATCGCCACAAAGTTCTCCACTCGGAAATCGTCATCACAACTGAACCAGTTGACTTAGAGAGCTCTACTCAACGCCATTCTACAGGTACGAAACACATCTACGCTTGGGGATGCGCGGGAATGCGGAAGCAGTCAAAATAAGGAAGATACGGTAGCCTAGGCGTAGACGTTTTTCGGCCAAAACCCCCGGGTTTCGGGGAAATTATAGAATACAATAGCCGGGGCTGGAGGGTTTTAAACATTAACATTAAGCATTAACCTATAAAGGAACTCCCACACAACCCACCTGCAATTAACCCTGGACACATTGATCAACAGACAAGCGTACTAACACCACACCAACTCTACTCTAAAGGAATTCTTGACCACATTAGGGAAGATATATTAGATAACTCTTAGCATTGGACTTGAAGACCCATCCGGAAATTTAATCTGGGAAGGAATAATATGGGGGGATCACACAAGCTTATCTTGTCAATTTTCCATGGTCAACATTTTTTGGATCTTTTGTGTTGGCATAAAATATTAGACTGAAGTTCGATGATGAATTTAGGTGACAGAATTATTTTAAAAGTTTGCCTCATGAGTTGCGAATACAGTCGAGGATAAAACCGCTAGTTTGATATCGGCATTAGAGGCTGCAAGTCATGTGTCATGTCACAACAACCCCCCAAATTAGTAGTTGTGGTATGGGATCCGTTACACTGGAGTGAAGGGGTCCGGGGAGATTTGCCAAACATTCGTCATTGTGAAGAAAGTTACTGGAAGATGTGGTCTGGTGGGCTGGACCAACCGAACCCAGCCCACCAGAACAGGATCCCCGAGCAACCCCCTCCCCCCTGAAAGCCGGGTTTTCATGATTGTTGGTCCCCTTACTGTATTTGTGTTTAGCGTTGACTTGCTTTTCAACAAGGCTGGGTCACATGCCCTGCCTCAACCAGCTGGTTAACCCATGTGGTGGTGGTGGCGTGGTGCCATTCCCAGAGTTTTCCATCCTTTCATTAAACAGGTTGCCTGCCAATTTGATGGAGCTTTCTTCATCCGACCCATTTAGTACATACAACATACAATAGTTTAGCGTAATTTTCCATTACATGCATTGTAACGGCTCAGACGGGGTCGCCTCTTAAAATATACATCTGAATTCGGAGAATATTCCTTTTATATTTTGGCCCAGACCAAAGCAGAGAGGCCCACGTACAATACATGCTCCCATCACATTTATATTTCGGTATGAGTAGTAATTTTATCTTGATTAAGAGTATTTGTCTAAGCAATGTATTTATTATTATTATTATTTAATGTATCTATAATATGTGTAGTCTAATGCTAGGTGGTCAACTTGGCTATTTCTCTCCATAGTGTACATGTGAATGAATCATAGTCACATCCACACAAGTTGACAATGAGTGAACCAAATAAAACCCTGAGGAAGAGGAAGTGTACAGAAAGAATACACTCACAGGTGGTACCATCAGTGACACCTGGGGCACAGCTTGGCAAAAGTCTAGCCCTCGGGGGGGGGGGCGGGGGGGGGGCGGGGGGGCGGGGGGGGGGGGGGGGGGGGGGGGTGGGGGGGCGGGGGGGGGGGGGGGGGGGGGGGGGGGGCTTGTAGGCTAGGGAAGGGGACGGGACGGGTTAATTGGCTGGGGGGGAGGGGGATAGCCTAGGGTGCTAAAGAGAGGAAGTGATCGAGATGGGGGTGAGGGGTAGTAGGGTAGCCTATAGTTGAGGCACTGCAGAGGGGGGGGGGGGGGTAGTTGGGTAGCCTATGGTGGAGGCACTGCAGAGGGGTGGGGTATAGGAAGGGAATGGGGACCAGGTGTGGGGTAAACTCAGTATCTAGGGGTAGGATGGGACAAAGAAGGGTAATGCTTAGAGGAAGAGGCAAATATAAACGTGTAGACTACTGTAGGTAGGGTCAATGTAACTTGGGTGATCAAGTGAGGGATTCATTGGAAAATTAGGAATTTGTGAAGGACATTGTTGAGGTACTAAACACGTGAGGCCTTGATTATTAAGGAGTTTGTGTAGAGAGAGATTTTAAGATGAACATCAAGATCGTATTAACTATTGCTTATAGAGGACTGTTTTAAGATGGGCTCAGGTGAAATTGGTGATAGCTATGGAAGTAATTTGATTAGACAGGGTGAATATAGGTGAAAGGTAAGAAGAAAAACAAAATTGCTATAATGAAGTAAATATCGGAGTGTGTGGTTTTATGTAACTTATAGATTACTGGAAAATATGGAATATAACAATGAATGTAAGGGCAAGAAAGGAAATTATGATTCAAGATATGAAAGAAAATAGGAATAAATAAGTTTAAGAAATACGGGTTGGGGGAAAGTGTGAGCTAGTGACAGGGAAAGTGGAAGAACAGGGAAGCGACAGTTAGAGAAAGTTGTATTGATATCTGTGTTTGGGAAAGCGAGGGTGAACACAAATTATAGACCAACGAATGATGAGAGAGAGAGAGAGAGAGAGAGAAAGAGAATAACACATACTGTAACATGAAAAAGGGAGTATGCAAACGGAATAATTTTAAGGGGACTGGTTATTTGTTGGGCCTATTTATTTATATATTCATTTAATATTTAGTTTTCTCCCTAGATCGCGGGTCTATAGTTGTCAAGGAAAAACGTTAATCTGAGAAAGAGAGAGAGAGAGAGATAATTAAGGGACTGTAGATGGGAAGGGTCTATGGTTGCCAAGAATAAAAGTTAGCTTGAGAAGAGGGATTATACTGTAGATGGGAAGGGTCTATGGTTGCCAAGGATAAAAGTTAGCTTGAGAAGAGGGATTATACTGTAGATGGGAAGGGTCTATGGTTGCTAGGGAAAACTGAATCTATTTTTTTATTAATTTCACCACAACACCAAACACCTCCAATGAAATTAATGAAAGCCATTTGAAAAGATAAAGTGAAGAGGAATTATATAGATGGGAAGGGTCTATGGTTGCTAAGGGAAAACAGTGAATTTGAAGAGAGAGCTGAGGGATTATTGATGGGAAGGGTTTATGCCATGGTTGCTAAGGAAAAACGTTAATTTGAGAAAAGACTATAGAAATAGATGGGAAAGGTCTATGGTTGCTGAGAAGAAAAGCTAATCTGAAAAGAGAGAGAGAGAGATAAGGGCCTATGCAAATAGATGGGATTAAGGGTCTATGGTTGCTAAGGAAAAAAGTTAATTTGAGGAGAGAGAAGAGGGAATGTAGATGGGAAAGTCTACGGTTGCTAGGGAAAAAGAGTTGATTTGGAGAGAGAGAAGAAGAAGATTTAATGTAGATGGTAAGGGTCTATAGTTAAGGAAAACAGTTTGGAGAGAAAGAAGAAATAGATACAGAGAGATACACAAAGAAGGGAGTACAAAGGAAATCAAGCAACAACAGATCTAGTGACCCTTCTAGGTTGCTTGTCCTCCAAAACACTGAGGATCAAGTGTCCAAACAGTGGTTTAGAGTGGGTAAGGGAACATTGGAAAGGGAATTACTGCCCTGGAACTAATGTCCGTGGCAGGATTAGGAAGTTAGTAGGGGACAGATGGGTTAGTAACTGAGGGGGGGATAAATAAAGTTATTCATTTACAAACGCAGTCAGTCGCGGGTTTGATGCGAGATATTTGTCTAGGCGGAGTTTAAATGAATCAACGGTGATGCAGTCTATAACGTTTCGGGGAAGCCCATTCCACAAGTTGACAACTCGATTGAAGAAGAAATTCTTAGATTCGTGTGAGTTAAAAGATTTACCAATAATTTTGCAACCGTTTCCCCGCGTGTAATTAGATTGGTCAATAGTGAAGTACTTACTACAGTTCATATTGTCGATGCCTTTGATGATTTTGAACACTTGAATTAAGTCACCTCTTAATCTGCGCTGGGTTAAAGGAAATAGATTTAATTCTCTAAGACGCTCTTCGTATGGTTTGTTCTTTAGGCTAGGTATCATTTTGGTAACTCTACGTTGAACTCGTTCTAGCTTGTTTATATCTTTTTGGTAATAAGGGCACCAGGATTGAACGCAGTATTCCAGAAGAGGGCGGACTAAGGAATTGTAAAGGGTTAGGATAACTTCTTTGGATTTATGCTCAAATGACCTGCCTATAAAGCCAATTATTTTGTTTGCCTTCTTAACAACTTCTGAACATTGTTGACTCGGTTTTAGGTTACTCGATATTGTACTCTCCCAGATCGGTTTCTCTGTTTACATTCTTAAGCTGAGTGCCATTCATCGAATAGTTTGCTTTCTCATTTAGGTATCCGATATGTAGTACTTTACATTTATCCGCATTGAAACTCATTTGCCAAATTTGGGCCCAACATGACAATTTATCTAGATTGTGTTGCATATCGTCAACTTGTTCTTTTGAGAGTACGCTATTTGCAATTTTTGTATCGTCAGCAAATTTTGAGATTGTACAGGTGAGACCCTCATCTATGTCGTTGATGTAAATTAGAAAGAGAATTGGTCCTAGTACCGATCCCTGGGGTACCCCGCTACTTACATTGGTCCATTTTGATGCCTTACCGTTTATGACTACTCTTTGCTTTCTGTCGCTGAGCCAATTTTCTATCCATTTCAACACACCGTCTTGTATTCCATGCGCTTTTAGTTTTAGCAGTAAACGTTTGTGGGGAACGGACAACGGAAGGAGGTTATTAGTTGCTAAGGTAGATAATAAAACCTGTTGTGCCCGTTTTTGAGACACGAAATTGGAATAAATAATATTAGTCAAAGTAGGCTATAATGTGCCCCCCCCCCCTCCCCCCCCCCCCCTCCCCCCAAAAAAAAGCCTTGTAGAAAATGAAATAAAGGGGGAAATTATCGTCATTTTCTCGTACGTGTGTGAGGGGAGAGTCTAAAGATGGCGTCACATGAACAATTTATCGGCGTTTTATATGTGTATATATATATATATATATATATATATATATATACTGTCATATCATGCTGAAATTGTGGCCTTTCAGGCCCAAAAGTTCGTCGATTTTCAGCTTTGGGTTTTGTTGTGGTGGGTACGGAGTATCAGGGTAAAGGGAGTGATCGCGAGGGTTTGGGAGGGGCGGGGAAGGGTCTGAGATAAAGAGTGCCAGGACAAAGGCGTAAATGTTGGGGGGAAGATGGGTAGAGGGAGGGGGAATCAAAGTAAGTGGGTGCTAGGAACAATGGTATAAAGGCTTGGGTGAGGGATAGAGTTTAAGTGTATCTAATTAAGGGGGTGTCAGAACAAAGGTATGAGGGCTGAGGGGGTTAGGGGTTAGCAGTAAGAGGGTGCCAGGACAAAGGTGTGAGAGGTGAGGTGAGGGAAGGGGAAGGAGGGCTGAGGGGAAGGGAAAGGTATAGAGGGCTGGAGAGAGGGGTAAAAGAGGGTAGGGGAAGGAGGGATATAAGGGCAAAGAGAATACTGGGCGGAGGAGTGAGGAAGGCTAAGGTAAGGGGGTGCCAGGACAAAGACGTGAGGGGTGGGGTAAGGGAGAGGGGGAGGTTTTGTGCGTGTATCTGTGTGTATGTGTGTGTGTGTGTGAGTCCGTGTACGTATGTGCCAGTGTGTGTATGTGTGATCTGGCAGTGCATCACCGGTCCTCGTGGTGTGAGCGGTGTGCCAGGTCTTCCCAGAAGTAAACAGGACAGTGCCAAAACCAGCACCAGGGCGGGCCAGAAATAGCCCAGGGGGGCGGGGGAGGGGGGCGAGATTGGCTACTTTGGCGGGAAAAAACTTGATTTGGGGAGGGGAGGGGTGCCTGGGGTGGTGTTGCGTGTTGGAAAGAAAAGTAGGAGAGAGAGAGAGAGAGAGAGTGTGTGTGTGAGAGGGAGAGAGAGAGATAGTAATGGGGAGATTATAAACACTTGAATGACACAGGATAAGGAAGAAGGGAGAATGGGTCTGATGAAACATGAAAGAGTGACGTCGAGAAGAATTATGTACAGAAGTGAGGTGTGAGATAGCAAGAGAGTATAAACAGGACAAGTGAGATTAGGGGCGAAGATAGAGGAAAATATAGTTTATAGGTCATTATGACACGTCTAGACATTGTAATTGACCACTTGCGAGTTTCGTTCTATAAGGAAGTTGGAGTTGTAGACATCGATATTTAGCAGTTACCAGCTAAAATATGGTTATAGTACATTCATAAATACATACAGCCCAATGCAACATACCTTTTATCCATCAAAAACCTACATTATTATTGTATTTCTATTTTATATAATTATTTACGGCTCCACCTTCCTTATAGCCTGAAACTCTTGGTCGAGGAGGGTGAATGAATGAGCTATGCCCTATATTTATCGATTTTAGTTTCCTCCCAAGACCTCCATCAAGCTTTAAAAAATACCCCCAAGACCACCCTTCGGCCAAGGGTCGGTTCCTCCTAAATTACAGACTATTGCTCTCCAGGAAAAAATCGACACCTACCTGTATATGGCACAAAAGGTTGTAAATTCAAACTAATGCGGCTAAACATAAGAACATAAGAAAATGGGATTCTGCAGAAAGCCGATCGGCCCACAGAAGGCAGATCCCTGTCACACCCAACCCCAATTACAAGGCCTAATTATAGACCCAACTCAATAATACCTTGAGGACTGACCTCACCAAAACGGTCAGAAATCAACACAAAATTACGGGGTCTGCAGAGCGCCGATTGGCCCACACCCGGCAGATCCTCCCTCATACCCAACCTATCTCGTCCATATGCCTATCTAATTTTTATCTTATGATTTATGAGGGAGAACGAAACTAACCTCCATAATGTGGTCATCATCTATAAAGGGTAGGCTACAATGTTGCACCACCACCACCACCACCACCACCACCACCACCACCACCCACCACCACCACCACCACAGTAGGTTGGCAATATAGAAGGTACACCTACGAGAAACAACAACATTTACAACCAACTAAATATAGGCTCTCACGTCACCGGACACAACATTCGGTGATTATAGGAACCACACTCATACGGATTTTTTAATCGTATTCTGCAAAACAGTGTGGGTTAAAGGGGGAAGGGTTTATTTTTTGGTCAATTATTTCATATATTTATATTTGAGAGAGAGAGAGAGAAAAAAAAACGAGACGAGGTGATTCCGTTTAAGGGGAGGTATTTAGTTTGTTCCCTACGTTTTCATCAAGCTTAAAATTACACCCCCTAGACCCCCTTTCAAGACAAATTGGTACATTTTTCGGTAGAAAAATTTCCCGGCCGGAGGCCGGTTGCTCTTAAATTACAGGCTCGCTATCGCTCGCCAGGAAAAAATCGACACCTTAATGGCACGAAAGGTCTTAAAATTTACAGAAATAGGGCAAAATGTCTTAAAATGTCCAAACTACTAGGGCGAACGTCTTAAAATCTCAAAAGCAATGGGGCTAAACATGAGGGAGAAAGGAGTAAAGAAAAAAATCCCTCAAGTGAAGATCTCCCCTTAAGGCTTAAGCCTATAAACCTTATTATATGAAGGTGGACAGTTTACACCTACAAGAAATAACAATATACACACGAACTAAATAACAATATACACACGAACTAAATAACAATATACACACGAACTAAAGAACAATATACACACGAACTAAATAATATACACACGAACTAAATAACAATATACACACGAACTAAATAACAATATACACACGAACTAAATAACAATATACACACGAACTAAATAACAATATACACACGAACTAAATAATTAGGGTTACGTCAACGGAAACAACACTTCCGCGATAACCGGAAGTTAGTTTACTCACGTGATTCGTAGTCTTGGGGAGATTTATTTTCAGACACTTTAAACATTAATTAGGGTATACCATTTGATAGTATTTTCTATGCATTCTCTGCTACATACTCGGATACAATTCCCCTTATATATATATATACCGGTATATATTATTAATTTATTCTGATATATATATAAAAAAAAAAAAAAAAATGTTTACTCTAACAATACTTCCAACTGCCTATAAACTACCCAAAATAGGAAAATTACTTTCTTTATTTTTTGTTTTCTTAATTATCAAAACGAAAAATATGTTATACACAGGTTAAAGGTAGCAGTATTGTATTTGTAATGGTGACACCTTAACTACATTTTATTATATTTTTAACTCTATGCAACTTTATTTAGTTTACAATTTATATCTAGAAATAAAAGCCAACTCAAATAATTATGTAATTAATCTTTCGCTATCCAAAGATTCATCCTAATTTGATTAAAGTCGACTCGAGCTATACCTAAATGCCTATACATTGGCATCAAATGCTGTGACGTCAGCGGAAGCAATAATTGCGCTATTAAATGAGTTTTTGCCAGATGGTTCCCTAGAAGTCTTATTAACCCCTTCTGTACCGGCGATGTCTTTTTCATTTTATTGTAGCTATGATTGGACACATTTATTTCGTTTAGCAATTGGCCACTTGCGAGTTTCAGGCTATAAGGAAGTTGGAGCTGTAGGCATCGACATTGAACAGTATTACTAGCTTAAAATGGTGATGGGCTGGTCTATCAGAGTGAGACCTGAGCGATCTCTGCCATACCCATAGCTTACTCTGACTGTTCCTTTTACTTATATATTTTCTAGATCTCATGTGATGGCGTCTCTTCCGTGGATTGACCTCCCAATCTACCAAGATTGGAAGCTAAAGCATCACATTATTCCTTTGCCCCTCAACTTTCTCTTCATAATTGCTGAGGGGCACAGGGCCCTGGGTGGGGCTTTGGTTTCCCGGGCGTTTACGCACCCTCTCAGCTCCCCGCCTTGGAGTGGCTTCGGTCACCCAGGCTTTATTGTGGTCGGCAGGGAGGGTTCTGTGGGGGCGCTCGTTTATGGCCTTGGCCTTACTCGGGGCCTTGGGGCTGTTCGGCCAGGCAGCTTGGGGAACAACAACAACAACAACTAGCTTAAATACGGTCGTAGTGCATCTATAAATACATGCAATCAAATTCGATATGCTTTCTAACCTTCAGAAACCTACATTATTATTGCATTTCAGTTTAATATCCATGTTTACAGCTCCAACTTCCTTATAGACCGAAACTCGCAAGTGGTCAATTAACAGACTTCGAACTATCTCACTGAATCCTATTTACTGCCACAGATCATTCTTAAGCTGTAGAAAATTGTCTAATTATAGCAATTATATAATTAGAAAAACGTCATATCATTAATTACAAACCCCAATATACTTGAATACACTAAATTAAAGCATATGGTCCTCCCGGGATTCGAACTCGGGACACCACACCCAGAACATAAGCACCTATACCAGTGAGACTAACGATACATATTCGTGCAATAAAGTTTACATATTATAGACCCAATGGAAAATACTTTAACATATGCGTATTATACTTAAGGGGAGATCTCCACTTGAGGGATTTTTTTCTTGACCCCTTTCTCCCTCATGTTTAGCCCCATTGCTTTTGTTATTATAAAACGTTTGCCCCATTAGTTTAGCGATTTTAAGAACTTTCACCCCATATTAAGACCTTTCGTGCCATTCAGGTGTCGATTTTATCCAGGCGAGCGATAGCGAGCCTGTAATTTAAGAGGAAACGGCCTTCGGCCGGGACATTTTTCTACCGAAAAATGTACAAATTTATCTTGAAAGGGACTCAAGGGGGTGTAATTTTAAGCTTGATGGAGGTCTAGGGAACGAACTAAATACCTCCCCTTAATACTATATTTGGTTCAGATCTTGTATATAGGCTAACTACCGAAGTATACACAATGAGGGTATCCGACTACGATGCGAATATTATATTTGTTTAACATGATGCGGAGCTCCGAGTATTCTATATAGCTTTTGTTTCTCTTTCTCTCCCTCTCTCTTTGGCTTGTATCCATTCGGCTCCAGTCAGCCTACTGTTTTAAGACGTTTATCCCCCATCCAGGTGTCAATATTTTCCTGGCGAGCGGTAGCGAGCCAGCATATACATATTCTTGTTTTGACAGCAAGTTAAATTTGTACATTTTTCGATAGAAAAATGTCTACGGCGAAGTCAGATTTCTCCATACAATGCTGGCTCGCTATCACTCGCCAGGAAGAAATCGACACCTGGATGGGGATAAACGTCTTAAAACAGTAGGCTGAATGGGGCCGAATGGATACAAGCCAAAGAGAGAGGGAGGGAAAGATAAACAAAAACTCCGGTGACCCCCCTTAAGGGGAGGTATTTAGTTGGTTCCCTAGACCTCCATCAAGCTTAAAATTACACCCCCTTGAGTCCCTTTCAAGATAAATTTGTACATTTTTCGGTAGAAAAATGTCCCGGCCGAAGGCCGATTCCTCTTAACTTAAATTACAGGCTCGCTATCGCTCGCCAGGATAAAATTGACACCTGAATGGCACGAAAGGTCTTAATATGGGGTGAAAGTTCTTAAAATCGCTAAACTAATGGGGCAAACGTTTTATAATAACAAAAGCAATGGGGCTAAACATGAGGGAGAAAGGGGTCAAGAAAAAAATCCCTCAAGTGGAGATCTCCCCTTAAGCGGAGATGGTGTATTAATGAGGGGTGGGTTGGCGGATCGAGCTTATAGTGAATGTGGAGCTGATTATAATTAGATGGAGTATATATTTTAGCCGGGTTCTCACAAGCGCTTTATTCGATTAAGGGAACAGTGGTTAGTTTGTGTGGGGTCTATCTATCTATCTATCTATCTATCTATCTATCTCTATGCTCAGGCCCAATCCCCATTTTTTTTTTTTTTTTTTTTTTTTTCCTCTCTAGACCTCCATCAAGTTTGGAAAAACACCCCCTAGATCCCCCTTCAAGATAAATGTGTACATTTGTCGGTAGAAACATTTTCCCGGTCGAATGCCGTTTACTCTTAAAATTACACGCTCACTATCGCTCGCCAGGAAAAAATCGATACCTAAATGGCACGAAAGGTTTTAAAATTAACAACGAAATGGGGCGAAAGGTATAACAATCAGTCATAAATTCTGAAAACTAATGGGACTAAGCACGAGGGAGAAGGGAGGAGGGGGGGGGGGATCGAACCATCCCCCTTTAATTAAAGATGTTGGGGAAGGAAATGACACATGGGAAAATGACACATGGGAAAATGACACATGGGAAACTGACACATGGGAAAATGACACATGGGAAAATGACACCAGTGGAAAATGACACATGGGAAAATGACACATGGGAAAATGACACATGGGAAAATGACACATGGGAAAATGACACATGGGAAAATGACACATGGGAAACGTTGAGTGAGAAAGAGGAAATGTAAGAAAGTCTGCGTTAGTGTGTGTGTTGGAGGGGGGGGGGGGGGGGGGGGGTAAGGGTATGACCAAGGGGAATAGGGGGGGGGATGGAGGGGACATGACCACGGGAGGAAAAGGGGGGGGGGGGGGGGGGGGGGGGGACCAGGCCAAGGGATGAGGGGTTGAGGGGAGGGAAGGAAGAGGGGAGTTAGACCAATGGAGAGAGAGAGGGGGGGGGGGGGGCATGACCAGCGCAATATATTAGAAAGACGTAGTGTGTGTGTGTGTGTGTGCCCATGTGTGTGTGTGTGTGTGTGTGAGTGTTTGTTGATATTTAGAGCGTACCCTGATGCGTACTTTTATAGGAAGTGCGATGTGCGAATAAAAGAACACAATGCACTTTAATGGGTTGGCGCCAAATACTTAGGAAGAGGTAGTCATAGTTCTCTCTCTCTCTCTCTCTCTCTCTCTCTCTCTCTCTCTCTCTCTCTCTCTCTCAAAGTTCAAAGTTCCAATTCTTAAGGTCCGGGACCACTTTCGCGTTCCCACGCCTCTTTCTAAAGCTCGTCTAGTAGGGGAATTTTATAAGGGTAGGATTATTCCTAGCCTCCCGCTCCTGAAGTAGGAAAAGTCCTATAGGAAAAGAGACAGACATAATATGCCTCTTAAATACCAGGGATCGTAACCACTATCGAGAAGAGTGTATTGTAAAAAAAAAAAAAAAAAAAAAAAAAAAAAAATGGTGACTGCTAATACGGCCCAGTCAGGTGAGGGGATATATGATGACATTTGATAAAGAGGGGTGGGGGGGGGGGGGAGGTGTGTGACGATCATGTGAGTGTTTCATGTGAACGTATCATGTGAGGAGGGGGGAGTAGTTGGGTGAGGGGAGAACAGCTGACTTTGGATGAGGGGAAGAACTGAATTGAAACTTAGGTGGATCTTGTGATGGTACAATCGCGCTAATAAGTGATGTCTCGGAACCATGAATATTTGTTATCAATAATTGGTATTAGCAATATCTAAGCTTTATTTCTTCATATCGAGTGAATTATACAAACATGTTCCTACACTTACCCACCCTATTCAACATCTGACAGACATATATACATGTGAGCGGATAGAAGGTAAGGTAAGGACAAACATAGTATTTGATAAAGGAGAACTAGAGAGAGGAGGTGTGTGAGAGAGAAAGAGAGAGAGAGGGGGGGGGAGGTGTGTGAGAGAGAAAGAGAGAGAGAGAGGGGGGGGGAGGTGTGTCAGAGAGAGAGAGAGAGAGGGGGAGTATGCGTGTGTCAGAGAGAGAGAGAGAGAGAGGGGGGGGAGGTGTTTGAGAGAGAGAGAGAGGGGGGGGGGGAGGAGGTGTGTGAGAGAGAAAGAGAGAGAGAGGGGGGGGGGTGTGTGAGAGAGAAGAGAGAGAGAGGGGGGGGAGGGTGTGTGAGAAAGAGAGAGAGAGAGGGGGGGGAGGTGTGTGAGAGAGAAAGAGAGAGAGAGGGGGGGGAGGTGTGTGAGAGAGAAAGAGAGAGAGAGAGAGGGGGGGGGGAGGTGTGTGAGAGAGAGAGAGGAGGGGGGGGGGGGGAGGTGTGTGAGGGGTGCATGTGAGTGAGGGGATGACAGATGATACACGAGGTAGCACTGTGGTTAAGGGGAGATATCGACTTGAGGGATTTTTTCTGGACCCCTTTCTCCCTCATGTTTAGCCCCATTGCTTTGAGATTTTAAGACAGTCGCCCCATTAGTTTGGCGATTTTAAGAACTTTCGCCCCATTTCCGTCAATTGTAAGACCGTTCGTGCAACTTAGGTGTCGATTTTATCCTGGCGAGCGATAGCGAGCCTGTAATTTAAGAGGAACCGGCTTTCAGCCGGGACATTTTTCTACCAAAAAATGTACAAATGTATCTTGAAAGGGGCTCAAGGGGGTGTAATCTTAAGCTTGATGGATATCTAGAGACCAAACTAAAAACCTCCCCTTAAGTCATGTGTGGGTATTTTATGAGGTCCTGTGAACTATTTATGCCGGTGTCACAAGAAAAGTTTTACCGGTTATAGAAACTTGGTAGTAGATGGCTTAGGTACTTGGTAGTAGATGGCTTAGTAGGTACTTGGTAGTAGATGGCTTAGGTACTTGGTAGTAGATGGCTTAGGTACTTGGTAGTAGATGGCTTAGGTACTTGGTAGTAGGGCTTAGGTAGTGTAGTAGATGGTTTAGGTACTTGGTAGTAGATGGCTTAGGTACTTGGTAGTAGATGGCTTAGGTACTTGGTAGTAGATGGCTTAGGTACTTGGTAGTAGATGGCTTAGGTACTTGGTAGTAGATGGCTTAGGTACTTGGTAGAATGGCTTAGGTACTTGGTAGTAGATGGCTTAGGTACTGGTAGTAGATGGCTTAGGTAGTAGTAGATGGATTAGGTACTTGGTAGTAGATGGCTTAGGTACTTGGTAGTAGATGGCTTAGGTACTACTTATGTTCGGGGGTGTGCCGGGGTGACGATAATTATGCTTTCATTAATTTAGTCAAGTACATTGGGGTTTGTAATGGAGGACTAATGTTTAAGGGCAGATCTCCACTTGAGGGATTGTTTTCTTGACCCCTTTCTCCCTCATGTTTAGCCCCATTGCTTTTGATATTATAAAACGTTTTCCCCATTAGTTTAGCGATTTTAAGAACTTTTACCCCATATTAAGACCTTTCGTGCAATTCAGGTGTCTATTTTATCCTGGCGAGCGATAGCGAGCCTGTAATTTAAGAGGAATCGGCCTTCGGCCGGGACATTTTTCTACCGAAAAATGTACAACTTTATCTTGAAAGGGACTCGAGGGGGTGTAATTTTAAGGTTGATGGAGGTCTAGGGAACAAACTAAATACCTCCCCTTAACCACGGGGTGTTCCTTAATTTCTATTGGTTCAGGAACTAACGTCTAGCGAGGCCGGTCCTTAGTGATCTTGGCCCCGTTCATTGTTCTTTCCGCTCACGAAAACATTACGCTTGAAGGGGGTCTTAGGGGTGTTTTAGGGGGTCTTAGGGGTGTTTTAGGGGGTCTTAGGGGTGTTTTAGGGGATCTTAGGGGTGTTTTAGGGGGTCTTAGGGGTGTCTTAGGGGGTCTTAGGGGTGTTTTAGGGGGTCTTAGGGGTGTTTTTTTAAGTTTGACAGAGGTCTAGGGAGCAAGCTATAATCCTCCTTTAAGATGAGGATGATTCAATTAGTGGCTAGCTTAGAAGAACAAACAGGCTCTGTAGGTCCCTTAAGGGGAGGTTGGCCGTTTGTTTGGTCTATTAATTCATTTATTCATATATTTTTCATATATTAATTCATTTATTCATATATTTTTTTAGTTTCCTCCCTAGACCTCCATCAAGCTTAGAAAAAACACCCCCTAGACCCCCCTTCAAAATAAATTTGTACATTTTTCGGTAGAAAAATGTCCCGGCCGAAGGCCGATTTCTCTTAAAATTGCAGGCTCGCTAACGCTCGCCAGGAAATAATCGACACCTAAATGGCACGAAAGGTCTTAAAATTGACAACAAAATGGGGCGAAAGGTGTTAAAATCGCCAAAATAATGGGCCGAACGTCTTACAATCTCAAAACTAGTGGGGCTAAACATTAGGGAGAAGGGGGTCCAGAAAAACGGTCTTCCTCCCCTTAAACCAAATGGTCTTTCCACACAAAGAGTCACATCTGTGTTGGTCTACATTCTGTGTGTGCGTGTGTGTGTGTGAGAGAGAGAGAGAGTACAAAGGAGTACAAAGGAAATCAAGCAACAACAGATCTAGTGACCCTTCTAGGTTGCTTGTCCTCCAAAACACTGAGGATCAAGTGTCCAAACAGTGGTTTAGAGTGGGTAAGGGAACATTGGAAAGGGAACTACTGCCCTGCCACTAACGTGGCAGGACTAGGAAGTTAGTAGGGGACATATGGGTTAGTAACTGAGGGGAGGATAAAGTTATTCATTTACAAACGCAGTCAGTCGCGGGTTTGATGCGAGATATTTGTCTAGGCGGAATTTAAATGAATCAACGGTGCTGCAGTCTATAACGTCTCGGGGAAGCCCATTCCACAAGTTGACAACTCGATTGAAGAAGAAATTCTTAGATTCGTGCGAGGTTAAAAGATTTACCAATTAATTTTGCAACCGTTTCCCCGCGTGTAATTAGATTGGTCGATAGTGAAGTACTTACTACAGTTCATATTGTCGATGCCTTTGATGATTTGAACACTTGAATTAAGTCGCCTCTTAATCTGCGCTGGGTTAAAGGAAATAGATTTAATTCTCTAAGACGCTCTTCGTATGGTTTGTTCTTTAGGCGAGGTATCATTTTGGTAACTCTACGTTGAACTCGTTCTAGCTTGTTTATATCTTTTTGGTAATAAGGGCACCAGGATTGAACGCAGTATTCCAGAAGAGGGCGGACTAAGGAATTGTAAAGGGTTAGGATAACTTCTTTGGATTTATGCTCAAATGACCTGCCTATAAAGCCAATTATTTTGTTTGCCTTATTAACAACTTCTGAACATTGTTGACTCGGTTTTAGGTTACTCGATATTGTTACTCCCAGATCAGTTTATCTGTTTACATTCTTAAGCTGAGTGCCATTCATCGAATAGTTTGCTTTCTCATTTAGGTATCCGACATGTAGTACTTATCCAGTTATCCGCATTGAAACTCATTTGCCAAATTTGGGCCCAACATGACAATTTATCTAGATTGTGTTGCATATCGTCAACTTGTTCTTTTGAGAGTACGCTATTTGCAATTTTTGTATCGTCAGCAAATTGTGAGATTGTACAGGGGAGACCATCATCTATGTCGTTGATGTAAATTAGAAAGAGAATTGGTCCTAGTACCGATCCCTGGGGTACCCCGCTACTTACATTGGTCCATTTAGATGCCTTACCGTTTATGACTACCCTTTGCTTTCTGTTGCTGAGCCAATTTTCTATCCATTTCAACACACCGTCTTGTATTCCATGCGCTTTTTAGTTTTAGAAGTAAAACGTTTGTGGGGAACTTTGTCAAAGGCCTTTTGAAAATCAAGGTATATAATATCTACAGCTTTACTCTCATCGTAGAGGTTGAGGATATCGTGGAAGAAGTCTAAGAGGTTTGTTAAACAGGAACGTTTTTTACGAAAGCCGTGTTGAGTATCTTTAAGTATGTTATTTTCCTCCAAGTGATTTACGAGTCTGTCTCGTATGACCGTTTCTAGCATTTTACATACAACTGAGGTTAAGCTAATTGGACGATAGAGACGATAGAGAGAGAGAGAGAGAGAGAGAGAGAGAGTACTGAAAGGGTTAAACCAAATGGGCTTTCCACACAAAGAGTCACATCTGTGTTGGTCTACATTCTGTGTGTGCGTGTGTGTGTGAGAGTGTGAGAGAGAGAGAGAGAGAGAGAGAAAGAGAGAGAGAGTACTGAAAGGGTTAAACCAAATGGGCTTTCCACACAGAGAATCACATCTGTGTTGGTCTACATTCTGGCCCGGAAGTAATGTGGGGTGGAGGAATGGTTGGGTGTCTGAGAGTGAGAGAGAGAGAGAGAGAGTGTGTGTGTGTGTGAGTGAGAGAGAGAGTTAGAGAGAGGATACTGAATGGGTTAAACCAAATGGGCTTTCCACACAAAGAGTCACATTTGTGTTGGTCTACATTCTAGCCCGGAAGTAGTGTGTGGGGGTGGTGGAAGTAGTGTGTGGGGGTGGTGGAATGGTTGGGTGTCAGAGAGAGAGAGTTAGAGTTAGTCCCAAGGAATAGTTAGTATCTCTGATATCTAGTGATCCATTCCGAGGAGATACTGGAAGTGGAAGGAGAGAGGCTGTTTAGTGCACTACACTCATTACAGAGTGTGCAAAATACTATATATCTGCTCTGTTCTTGAACTGCTCTACTGAACAACTTTACAACTTCGGAGGGAAGGGGGGTTCCCAGGTTAGAACAGATCTTATACCTGTATGTGAAAAAGTTTCCACAAATACTAGTGGTGAACCTTTTCAATTATAATTTCCAGCCATAGTTGCGTGTTGTATTCATATTGAGGCTAAACATTTTGCTACAATCCACATTGTCAAACCCATTTAGTAATTAAAAAACTTCAATGAGCTGGCCTCGTAGTCTGAGAGAGAGAGAGAGTGTGAGTGTGTGTGTGAAAGAGAGAGAGAGGGGGGGGGGGGTGACATATACTGTAAGTGGAGAGAAAGGGATGGCCTACAGGAGGTGAAGGGGAAATACAAAGTGTAGGGGGGGAGGGGGGTAGGTGGTAGGGGTGGGTAGAGGGGAGGTAAGGGGGGAGGGGTGGGTAGAGGAGAGGTAAGGGGGGGGAGGGAGGGGTAACTTGGCAACATGCATTATAGGTGTCAACGACCAGTGTGTGTGTGTGTGTGTGTCCTATGCTCTTACGACCATACACATACAGTACAAATCTTTCAACATACCCATACATATATACACACCTTTAAAATATACACGTATCCGCCTTTAAATACACATACATAGCCTACACACATACATACATAGCCTACACACATACATAGCCTACACACATACATAGCCTACACACATACATAGCCTACACACATACATAGCCTACACACATACATAGCCTACACACAATATTTACCTTTCGTGCCATCTAGGTGTCGATTTTTTTCCTGGCGAGCGATAGCGAGCCTGTAATTTTAGAAGGAACCGGCCTTCGGCTGGGACATTTTTCTACCGAAAAATGTACAAATTTATCTTGAAAGGGGTTCTAGGGGGTGTTCTTGATGGAGGTCTAGCGAGGAAACTCAAAAATATTGTATAAATAATTACATAATACCAAAAAACAAACACTACCCCCTTAAACCTATTTTAGCCATTACGAAATCCGTACATACAGTACAGTTACCTGAGATAAGATTAATAGATAATCCCGTACACAGGTAAACATGCGAGGAAGATAATGGATTAAACAGTGTGTGTGGGAGAGAGAGAGAGAGAGAGAGATGATGCGGAGAGAGGAGAGAGACGATGAGAGAGAGTAGATAGAGAGATAGATAAGATAGATAGATAGATAGATAGATAAGAGTTAGATAGATAGATAGATAGAAAGATAGATGAATAGAAGATAGCTAGACTCGATAGATAGTAGATAGATGACGTGAAGATCAGATAGAATTAGATAGATAGATAGATAGATAGATAGATAGATAGATAGATAGATAGATAGATAGATAGAGAGAGAGAGAGAGAGAAGAAGAATTAGTGTTTAGAGACATCAATGAACATATATTGGTGAGCGATATACAGCACAATATAAAGATAATTTTGTGTATACATTGAAATAACTCATCGTATCCCATAATATACATACCCTACTTGATGTTATACATACACCTTCGTTATCCCTCTTACTTGTTACGGAGTGAGTAATCTATGTGTAAGAGAAACAAAGATATTACACAGGTATATTATAATGTAATGTGGTTCCTTCCGCTAGAGCGTTATAACTACTGTACAATCGCGCTAATAAGTTATATCTCGGCACTAAGTATGTTTTGATCAATAATTGGTATCGGCAATATCTAAGCTTCATTTCTTCATATCGAGTGAAATATACAAACATGTTCCTATACTTACCCACCCTATTCATCATCTGACAGACATTAATACAGCACAGAGCGAGCCAAACGTAATGACATCTGGGACATGACTTATTAGGGCGACCGTACATGTATATAAATTTCAACTGAAAAACCCGTCAAGTAATAAAACAATTATAATACAAACAATTATAATAAAAACCATTATAATACAAACCATTATAATACAAACCATTATAATACAAACAATTATAATACAAACAATTATAATACAAACAATTATAATACAAACCATTATAATACAAACAATTATAATACAAACAATTATAATACAAACAATTATAATACAAACCATTATAATACAAAACCATTATACTACACAAACCCATTATAATACATAATTCAATTATAATACAAACAATTATAATACAAACCATTATAATACAAACAATTATAATTAATACAAACAATTATAATACAAACAATTATAATACAAACAATTATAATACAAACAATTATAATACAAACCATTATAATACAAACCATTATAATACAAACCATTATAATACAAACCATTATAATACAAACAATTATAATACAAACAATTATAATACAAACAATTATAATACAAACAATTATAATACAAACAATTATTCATACCAAACCATCTATATACAAACCATTATAATACAAACAATTATAATACAAACAATTATAATACAAACAATTATAATACAAACAATTATAATACAAACCATTATAATACAAACAATTATAATACAAACAATTATAATACAAACAATTATAATTAATACAAACAATTATAATACAAACAATTATAATACAAACAAGTAAGATAAATTAAGCATCAAAAGTAAACATATCGCTCCTAGACCAAGAAGAATTCGTACCACTGATTGATTAGCACCTACAGTACAGGTAAGGTAACATTGAAAACCCATCTGAGGAGAGTCATAATACTACACCAGGCCGCAGTCTTTCAATGTAGTCTGGAGTAATATTATTAGGCGAATTGATTTAGGTTAGAGGGGGATCGATGACAATCAAAGGTATAATTAAGATCGAGTTGACGCCTTTAAATTACTAGGGGTTCTTCCTAAGCTGAATGAAATCCTCTAGCACTAGCAAAATCAACCTAGGCTAGACGCTATACTGATAGGATTATCCAAAAGGCAAGGCTATTTTTTGCAGGGACCAAATGAAGCTACTGGCCTAGTTTCGTCAAATTCCAATAATTTGTTCTCGAGATATTTTGCGAATGAAGGGGAAGGTGATTGTTTCTTCCGGAAGAATAAGATGAAAGGAGAGAGAGGAAGACGAAGAAGAGAATACAGAAGGAGGAGAATGAAGGGTAAAAGAGAAGGAGAAGAACAGGACGAGGAGGAAGGGTAAAAGAGAAGAAGAAGACGGAAAGGAACGAGAATGAAGGGTAAAAGAGAAGAAGAAGAACAGGACGAGGAGGAAGGGTAAAAGAGAAGAAGAAGAACAGGAAGAGGAGGAAGGGTAAAAGAGAAGAAGAAGAACAGGAAGAGAAGGAAGGGTAAAAGAGAAGAAGAAGAACAGGAAGAGGAGGAAGGGTAAAAGAGAAGAAGGAGAACAGGAAGAGGAGGAAGGGTAAAAGAGAAGAAGAAGAACAGGAAGAGGAGGAAGGGTAAAAGAGAAGAAGGAGAAACAGGACGAGGAGGAAAAGGGTCCAAAAGAGGAAGAAGAAGAAAACAGGAGGAGGAGGAAGGGTAAAAGAGAAGAAGAAGAACAGGAGGACGAGGAGGAAGGGTAAAAGAGAAGAAGAAGAAAGTGAGGAAGAGGAGAGGAGGAAGGGTTAAAAGAGAAGGATAGGAGCAAACAGGAGGACGGAGGAAGGGTAAAAGGGAAGACAGATGGCGAACAGGAGGACGAGGAGGAAAGTGTAATATAATAAAGAGAAGAGAAGAAGAGACACGGAAGGACGAGGAGGGAAGGCGTTACAAAGAGAAGAAGGAAGAACAGTTGAAGAGGAGGAAGGGTAAAAAGAGAAGAA
>CM064491.1:8767952-8810882 GCA_032716605.1 Paralithodes platypus | reverse complement strand
ATAGAGCGGCTAGAAAGAGTCCAAGCTAGGGCTACACAGATAATTCCATTGATTAGAAGGCTGAGCTATGAGGACCGGTTGAGAGCTCGTGATATTTTGTCATTATAAGCGTGCAGCCTATGAGGCCAACTCATAGAAGTCTTAAAATACTTGATGGGTTTGACAATGTGGATTATAGTAAAATGCTTAGCCTCAATGTGAATACAACACGCAACCATGGCTGGAAGTATAAATGTTAAAGGTCTAGTACAATTATTTGGGGAAACTTTTGAACATTTAAAAGGAGAAATCTTACGTAATTTGGAGTAATTGACCACTTGCGAGTTTCAGGCTATAAGGAAGTTAGAGTTATAGACATCGATATTTAACAGAATAACCAGCTATAATACGGTTTTAGTCATTTTAAGGGGAGATTTCCACTTGAGGGATATTTTTTCTGGACCCCTTTTCCCTCATGCTTAGTCCCATTGCTTTTCTAATTTTAAGACGTTCGCCCCATTATTTTGATGATTTTAAGAACTTTCAACCCATTTCTGTCAATTTTAAGACCTTTCGTGCAATTTAGGTGTCGATTTTTATCCTGGCTAGCGATAGAGAGCCTGTAATTTAAGAGGAACCGGCTTTCAGCCGGGACATTTTTCTACCGAAAAATGTACAAATTTATCTTGAAAGGGGCTCAAGGGGGTGCAATTTTAAGCTTGATGGATATCTAGAGACCAAACTAAAAACCTCCCCTTAAAGATACATAAAACCAAATTCAACATGCTATTTATCCATCAGAAACCTACATAATTGCTGTATTTGTGTTTAATATCGATGTTTACAGGCCGAACCTCCTTATAGCCTGAAACTCGCAAGTGGTCAATATCTTCGGCGTAATAAGTGTTCCGTTATTACCATTTTGGTTAACGATAGACGGTGTTGTGCATTTGAGGGAGCCCCCCTCGCGTTTTTGTTTTTCTCTTTCTCTCCCTCTCTCTTTGGCTTGTATCCATTCGGCCCCATTCAGCCTACTGTTTTAAGACGTTTATCCCCATCCAGGTGTCAATATTTTCCTGGCGAGCGGTAGCGAGTCAGCATATATATATACTTTTGTTTTGACAGCAAGCTAAATTTGTACATTTTTCGATAAAAATATGTCTCCAGCGAAGCCGTCAGATGAAATGAAACAGAGTATATAAGCCGCTGTCACACGAGCGCCTTTTCCGTCAATTTTCCTAGAGCAAGTTTTTTCTCGTATTATTTCGGGACATTTTCCGCACTGGTATCGGTAACTAGACTGAAGGTAGAGTGAGTTAGGCGGCTAAAATCTGATAAAGTGTAATGTGTTAAGGTTCCAGACCATAATTGCCCATACAAATTGCTGGAAAAAGGGCTCGTGTGACTCCGGCTATTAGTTATAGGTATCTGTGGTGATCAAGGAAGGCTTGCATTGCGGTTTGTTTGGCCTGAGGGGCCCCGTCATGGTCAAGGTTACAGGTACTTTCTAATATCTTTATTTCAATGTTAGCAATGTGTTGTTAATCATTTATATATTGCCTTGGCTTGTTCATCTATTAATTTGTGTTTGTTCACATTATGTTTATCGTATACAAACGTTATAATTGCCTTGGTGTATTAATATATTGCATTATATTATATACGATATATTTTTTATATATATATATATATAGATAGATAGATATATAACCTGAAAGAATGCTTCATAGAATAATGTAGTGGTTAAGGCACCTATTGGCAGCTCCATAATAAACAATATAATATAATTGTTTAATGTATTCGTTTCTTTTTTAACAGGAAATCCTTATAATTATGGTGACTATATTTGCTAAGTCATATATTAAGTCATATATTTGCTAAGTCATATATTAAGTCATATATTTGCTAAGTCATATATTAAGTCATATATTTGCTAAGTCATATATTAAGTCAAGTTGTGTTTAAGGGGAGGTTTTTAGTGTGTTTCCTAGACTTCCATCAAGCTTGAAATTACACCCCCTTGACCCCCTTTCAAGATAAATTTGTAAATTTTTCGGTAGAAAAATTTCCCGGCCGAAGGCCGGTTCCTCTTTAATTACAGGCTCGCTTTCGCTCGCCAGGAACAAATCGACACCTAAATGGGACGAAAGGTCTTAAAAGTGACATAAATAGGGTGAAAGTTGTTAAAATCGCCAAACTAATGGGGCGACCGTCTTAAAATCTCAAAAGCAATTGGGCTAAACATGAGGGAGAAAGGGGTAAAAAAAAATCCCTCAAGTGGAAATGTCCTCTTAAAGAGTGCACATGGTAGAATAAAGGAGTTTACACAACAATTTTAACTCTTTGGGTATAAAATGGGAGTATTTATTAACCCTCTCAAGCTCCAATACGCGTTTCTGTTCTGTTTCTGGCTACTATTAGACGATTTTATTCAGATTAGTAACGGTATATGGAAGTGAAAGGGTTGATTGAGATAGTATTTACCCTTTTAATACCCACAGCTACTTCCTAAGCTGCACAAAATCGTCTAATGATAGCCAAAATAAACTGAAAAAAACGCGTCAGAGCTTCAAAGGGTTAATATATTTCAATTATTTTTGTCAGTTTCGGTAACATCTCTCGTGTTTAGGAAATCTTAGGTAATTTGGTGTAATTATTGGTGCCTATGCCCGAGAGGAAGTAAGTTGGAATATAGAAAAAAAAAAAAAAAAAAAAAAAATCTTTGGTATAATGAGTGTTCTGTTTATAACACGTTGGTTAACCCTTTGAGTACAGTACCAGCGACGTGTGTTATCTCTTATTCTAGCTATATTTAGACCATATTATGCAGCTTAGGAAGGATCTGTGGTAGTTAAAAGGGTTGTTTGAGATAGTTTGAAGCCTGATTATTGCTAGAAGTCCTTCCTAAGCTGATTAAAATCGTCTAATAGTTTGCCAGAATATGATGAAAAGGACGTCCCTGGTACTGAAGGGGTATCTAATAACATATTGGTTAACAATAGACGGTGTTGTTCATTTAAGGGGAGATTTCCACTTGAGGGATTTTTTTCTTGACCCCTTTCTCTCTCATGTTTAGCCCCATTGCTTTTGAGATTTTAAGACGTTCGCCCTAGTAGTTTAGACATTTTAAGACATTTTGCCCCATTTCTGTCAATTTTAAGACCTTTCGTGCCATTAAGGTGTCGATTTTTTCTTGGCGAGCGATAGCGAGCCTGTAATTTAAGAGCAATCGGCCTCCGGCCGGGACATTTTTCTACCGAAAAATGTACAAATGTATCTTGACAGGGGGTCTAGGGGGTGTAATTTTAAGCTTTATGAAAACGTAGGGAACAAACTAAATACCTCCCCTTAAGTAAACATTGTGGTTGCCGAGAGATTAAGCTCATTGTGCGCCGTGCGTATATAATTATAGTTGATTTTGCAAGTACGCAACATATACCTCCCCCCCCCCGCCCCCCAAACACCTATTGTAGGCTGGTCCTTATCTCTCAGAGTATTAGTCAGTGTCCGAAACTTTGTGAAATATCTGACAACACTTATTAACCTCGACTGTACCTCCTTCATCCTCATTTGAATCTGGACAGGTTAATGTATTTGACTCGGCAGATCGGCAGGTCCGTTAAGATCATCAGGTCGACCTACAAGATATCTTATCCACCCGGAATAATGATATGATGGTACATCGTCTGGTCGACCCAAGATTATTATAACACGCGAATCCCCTCCTCCCCCCACACCCATATATTTCTATCTCCTAAAGGGGCTATATTACACTGGCGATTATTGCGGAGCCATTCGAGAATCACGGGCCGTTCGCGTAGCAAAGTATTGAAGGCACGAGCAGTTTGCGAATAAAATGTTTCTTATCCATTTGATGGTTTGTATTGTTCGGACTCTATTTCTGTAGAACAAAAGAGAGAGAGAGAGACAGACAGACAGAGAGAAAGAGAGAGAGAGAGGGGGGGGGGGGGGGGTGCAGAGGAGAGGCGAGGCAGTAGAACAATAATGATCACAAAGCCTATGCCATTACTTAACGCCCACACTCAACTTTAGTAGCCAACAGTGAGAGAGAGAGAGAGAGAGAGAGAGAGAGAGAGAGAGAGAGAGAGAGAGCAAGAAAGAGACAGTAATAACACAGCCTATACCACAACTCATAACACCCACACTATGAATTCTGGAGGCCAACTCATATATTTCACCGCCTACGCTCTCTTTAATGCATTGTTATCATACTACTGAAACAGATAATATATGTATATATATATTATATATATATATATACCGGTATATATATATATAAAGAGAGAGAGAGAGAGAGGCGGGTTTTTGTTTAGTGTGTCTGCGTCACACATGTTGAGAATCCTGTAAATGCTTGTTGTTCTTAGAATTATATGCAACCGTTGACAATGTAGTTGATTATTGCGAATGGTATGACGTAGTTAAGGGGGTGGTGCTTATTGGTGGTCTATTTATTTATTTATTTATTTTATATTTTCCTCGCTAGACTTCCATCAAACTTAAAAAACATCCCCTAGACACCCCTTCAAGGAAAAAAAGGTGTACTGTATATATTTATAATAAAACTCTAACTATTTACACACACACACACACACACACACACACACACACACACACACACACACACACACACACACACACACACATACATACACACACACACACACACACACACACCCACCCACTCACACACACAAAGGTATACATGTGGTATATCTACGCTCCAAGTTGGTCACGGGGGCTAACTGGGAGTATATTTAGAGACTCATGTGCTTTGAGAGAGAGAGAGAGAGAGTGAGAGAGAGATATTCAGATTCAGATTATTTTATTTCCATTAAATATACAAAGGCTGTTCATACAATAGAATCATCTTAAACAAATTACATAATACATAGACACTTAGACTATCTCCCCGGACTGAACCGCAGGATCTTTGAAATACTAACCATTCCCTGTACTCCTAGAGATTCAGATTCAGATTGTGTTCTTCTGTTAAATATACAATGGCTGTTCATACAATAAAATAATGTTAAACAAATTACATAATGCATAATACATAATACATTAACAGTGTCGGTAAGAGTTTACAGACAAATAACTCCTACCAGAAATACGTTAAACATATTATATAAAATAGATTAAATATATATTAAAAATATACACAGTAGAACGTGATCAATTCTCACTCTATATGATCTTCTAAAATGTGCCTCTTTAGTCTGCCCTTGAATACTGGCAGGCTATTAGTGTCTTTGACTATGTTGGGCAGGGCGTTCCATACCGTAGGCCCCAATACTTGCAGAGAACTTGCCCCATAGTCGGTTCTGGCTCTAGGAACATACTGATCGTTCTGCTGTCTTGTGGTGCTATTAGAAATATCATTTATGATAGAAAATTGCGAGAACCAGAACCAGTTAGAGAGAGAGAGAGAGAGAGAGAGAGAGAGAGAGAGATAAGAGGAGAGAGAGAGAGAGAGAGATAAAAGTACAAAGGAGTACAAAGGAAATCAAGCAACAACAGATCTAGTGACCCTTCTAGGTTGCTTGTCCTCCAAAACACTGAGGATCAAGTGTCCAAACAGTGGTTTAGAGTGGGTAAGGGAACATTGGAAAGGGAATTACTGCCTTGGAACTAATGTCCGTGGCAGGATTAGGAAGTTAGTAGGGGACAGATGGGTTAGTAACTGAGGGGGGGATAAAATAAAGTTATTCATTTACAAACGCAGTCAGTCGCGGGTTTGAAGCGAGATATTTGTCTAGGCGGAGTTTAAATGAATCAACGGTGATGCAGTCTATAACGTTTCGGGGAAGCCCATTCCACAAGTTGACAACTCGATTTGAAGAAGAAATTCTTAGATTCGTTGTGAGTTAAAAGATTTACCAATAATTTTGCAACCGTTTCCCCGCGTGTAATTAGATTGGTCGATAGTGAAGTACTTACTACAGTTCATATTGTCGATGCCTTTGATGATTTTGAACACTTGAATTAAGTCAACTCTTAATCTGCGCTGGGTTAAAGGAAATAGATTTAATTCTCCTAAGACGCTCTTCGTATGGTTTGTTCTTTAGGCTAGGTATCATTTTGGTAACTCTACGTTGAACTCGTTCTAGCTTGTTTATATCTTTTTGGTAATAAGGGCACCAGGATTGAACGCAGTATTCCAGAAGAGGGCGGACTAAGGAATTGTAAAGGGTTAGGATAACTTCTTTGGATTTATGCTCAAATGACCTGCCTATAAAGCCAATTATTTGTTTGCCTTCTTAAACAACTTCTGAACATTGTTGACTCGGTTTTAGGTACTCGATATTGTTACTCCCAGATCGGTTTCTATGTTTACATTCTTAAGCTGAGTGCCATTCATCGAATAGTTTGCTTTCTCATTTAGGTATCCGATATGTAGTACTTTACATTTATCCGCATTGAAACTCATTTGCCAAATTTGGGCCCAACATGACAATTTATCTAGATTGTGTTGCATATCGTCAACTTGTTCTTTTGAGAGTACGCTATTTGGAATTTTTGTATCGTCAGCAAATTTTGAGATTGTACAGGTGAGGCCCTCATCTATGTCGTTGATGTAAATTAGAAAGAGAATTGGTCCTAGTACCGATCCCTGGGGTACCCCGCTACTTACATTGGTCCATTTAGATGCCTTACCGTTTATGACTACTCCTTTGCTTTCTGTCGCTGAGCCAATTTTCTATCCATTTCAACACACCGTCTTGTATTCCATGCGCTTTTAGTTTTAGCAGTAAACGTTTGTGGGGAACCAAGAGGAGAGAGAGAGAGAGAGAGAGAGAGAGAGAGAGAGAGAGAGAGAGAGAGATAAGAGAGGGGAGAGAGAGAGAGAGAGAGAGAGAGAGAGAGAGAGAGAGAAATAGATGGGGCAGAGAGAGAGAGAGAGATGGGGGTTGGTGAGGGGGTGAGGACAACAAAAACCCTATGGACCTCACCCTTCCGGGCAGGTTTAGGGCCAAGGATGAGCGAATTACCTTAACTTCCTACCTCTACCTCGCTCTCGCTCTCTCTCTCTCTCTCTCTCTCTCTCTCTCTCTCGCTCTTCTTCTTTGCTATCCTTTCCTTCCACTGTCCCTTACTCTCGGAGGATTAGGTATCTCTACAAAAATTAAGTCCTGACCACCTCGCTGGGATCGTAAGGGCTGTGTGGTCAGTGTATCTATGTAAGTTTATGTAAATCTCTTGCACTCACTCACACTCTCTCTCGTTCGCTCTCTCTCTACACACACACACACACACACACACACACACACACACACACACACACCGATTCCAACCATATAATATATAAACGGACAGACTTTGTTGTAGACAAAGGTTCGATCCCCGTTGACGGCACATACCAATATTCGTGTTAGCTACCCTGATTAAGGGGAGATGGGCGTGTTTATTTGCCTACTGTTTTATCTGTATATTATTTTTTTGTTTCCTTCCTAGACCTTCATCAAGCTGCAAAAAAAACACTCCCTAGACCCCCCCCCCTTCAAGATAAATATGTACATTTTTCGGTTACTCTTAAAATTACAGACCAACCAAACACACATGCAGTATACACCCATACTGTACACACACACATACACACATGCAGTATACACCCATACTGTACACACACACATACACACATACACACATACACACATGCAGTATACACACATACACACATGCAGTATACACACATGTTGTACACACACATGTGGTTTATATTAATGCAAAACATTATTGCCTTCCTTGCACATTCACACAACAGAGTACAAAGGAGTACAAAGGAAATCAAGCAACAACAGGTCTAGTGACCCTTCTAGGCTGCTTGTCCTCCAAAACACTGAGGATCAAGTGTCCAAACAGTGGTTTAGAGTGGGTAAGGGAACATTGGAAAGGGAACTACTGCCCTAGAACTAATGTCCGTGGCAGGATTAGGAAGTTAGTAGGGGACAGATGGGTTAGTAACTGAGGGGGGATAAAATAAAAATTTCATTTACAAACGCAGTCAGTCGCGGGTTTGAAGCGAGATATTTGTCTAGGCGGAGTTTAAATGAATTAACCCCGGTTGATGCAGTCTATAAAGTCTCGTGGAAGCCCATTCCACAAGTGACAACTCGATTGAAGAAGAAATTCTTAGATTCGTGTGAGTTAAAAGATTTACCAATAATTTTGCAACCGTTTCCCCGCGTGTAATTAGATTGGTCGATAGTGAAGTGCTTACTACAGTTCATATTGTCGATGCCTTTGATGATTTTGAACACTTGAATTAAGTCACCTCTTAATCTGCGCTGGGTTAAAGGAAATAGATTTAATTATCTAAGAGTACAAGAGAGAGAGGAAGGAGAAGAGGAGGAGAGAGAGAGAGAGAGAGAAGAGGGAGAGAAGAGAGAAAGAAGAGAGAGAGAGAGAGAGAGGCAAAAGAGAGAGAGAGAGAGAGGGCAAAAGAGAGAGAGAAGAAGAAGAGAGAGAGGGGGAGAGCGAGAGCGAGCAAGGTCAGGTGCGGGAAAACAATCCGGAAGAGAGAGAGAGAGAGAGAGAGAGGTAGAACATAGCGACGCTCCATGAGGTAGAAGAAACGTGTAGAGCCAATTAAGTGGAGAAGGAATATATTAAAGGCGAAACCAACATAAATAAACAAAGTAAATGTTGATAATATAGGAGAGAGTGGAGTGAGTGTGAGAGAGAGAGTGTATGTGTGTGTGTGTGTGAGTGTGAGAAAGAGTGAGTGAGTGAGAGAGAGACGTTCAGAAGGCATAGATTAAGAAGAATAGGACAGAAAAGATGGAAAAGGGAATAATATGTAATTAATAAACAAGATAATGGAAAATAAATAATGTATGAGAGAGAGAGAGAGAGCGAGGGGGGAGGAGCGAGAGCGAGGGGGGAGGAGCGAGAGCGAGCAAGGTCAGACTACATCAAATATTCAGGAAGTAAGGTACACACGTTGAGAGAAAACTGGAGAAAAAAACATTAAGGGGTGATTCACATTTACCTTTTCTTTATTTATTTACTTATTTTTATACAGCTTAGGAAAGATCTGTGGGGATGAAAAGGGTAAAAGATTATCCCAATGAACCCTTTGATATATGGTGATGGGCTGGTCTATCAGAGTGAGAACTGAGCGATCTCTGCCATATCCATAGCTTAACTCTGACTGTTCCTTTTACTTATATATTTTCTAGATTTCAAGTGACGGCGTCTCTTCCGTGGATTGACCTCCCAATCTACCAAGATTGGAAGTCAAAGCGTCACATTTTTCCTTTGCCCCTCAACTTTCTCTTCATAATTGCTGAGGGGCACAGGGCCCTGGGTGGGGCTTTGGTTTCCCGGGCGTTTCTGCACCCTCCTCAGCTCCCCGCCATGGAGTGGCTTCGGTCACCCAGGCTTTATTGTGGTCGGCTGGGAGGGTTCTGTGGGGGCGCTCGGTTATGGCCTTGGCCTTGCTCGGGGCCTTGGGGCTGTTCGGCCATGCAGCTTGGGGAACAACAACAACAACCCTTTGATATACGTACACCTTTCGTAATCTAAATAAAATTGTCAAATGAGCTAGATAGGAGGAGGAGGAGGAAGGTGTTGGAGGGTATTATATAAGAAGACGAAGAGGAGGAGGAGGAAGGTGTTGGAGGGTATTATATAAGAGGAAGAGGAGGAGGAGGAGGAAGGTGTTGGAGGGTATTATATAAGAGGAAGAGGAGGAGGAGGAGGAAGGTGTTGGAGGGTATTATATAAGAGGAAGAGGAGGAGGAGGAGGAAGGTGTTGGAGGGTATTATATAAGAGGAAGAGGAGGAGGAAGGTGTTGGAGGGTATTATATAAGAGGAAGAGGAGGAGGAGGAGGAAGGTGTTGAGGGGTATTATATAAGAGGAAGAGGAGGAGGAGGAGGAAGGTGTTGGAGGGTATTATATAAGAGGAAGAGGAGGAGGAGGAGGAAGGTGTTGGAGGGTATTATATAAGAGGAAGAGGAGGAGGAGGAGGAAGGTGTTGGAGGGTATTATATAAGAGGAAGAGGAGGAGGAGGAGGAAGGTGTTGGAGGGTATTATATAAGAGGAAGAGGAGGAGGAGGAGGAAGGTGTTGGAGGGTATTATATAAGAGGAAGAGGAGGAGGAGGAGGAAGGTGTTGGAGGGTATTATATAAGAGGAAGAGGAGGAGGAGGAGGAAGGTGTTGGAGGGTATTATATAAGAGGAAGAGGAGGAGGAAGGTGATGGAGGCTATGAAGAGAGGAGGTGATGCAGGAAGGATGCAAGGGGAGGAGGGGAAGGGAGAGAAAGTTTGCCTACTGAGTCACTGGCAAGAATGAGGAAGAGGAAGAATGAGGATGAGGGAGAACGAGTGAATGAGGAAGAGGAAGAATGAGAAAGAGGAAAAATAAGAAAGAGGTGAGGAAAAATGATGAAGAAAAGAGGAAAATAAGAAGAAATGAGAGGACGGAAGAGGAAAAATAAGAAAGAGGGAATGATGAAGAATGAGGAAGAGGAAGAATGAGAAAGAGGGAATGAGGAAAGGGGATTAAGGAAGATTGATGAAGAATGAGGAAGATAAGGAAGGAGAATGATGAAGAAAAAGAGGAAGAATGAACAAAGAAGGAAGGAAGGAAAGAGGAAGGAAGGGATGGTAGACTACAAACAAGGAAGGCAGGAAAGTGAAAGAAAGGGATGGTAGACAACAAACAAAGAAGGAAGGAAGGAGGAAGAAAGGGATGGTAGACAATGAACAAAGAAGGAAGGAAGGAAAGAGGAAAAAAGGGATGGTAGACAACAAAGAAGGAAGGAAGGAAGGAAAGAGGAAGGAAGGGATGGTAGACAACAAACAAAGAAGGAAGGTAGGAGGAAGAAAGGGATGGTAGACAATGAACAAAGAAGGAAGGTGGGAAAGAGGAAAAAAGGGATGGTAGACAACAAAGAAGGAAGGAAGGAAGGAAAGAGGAAGAAAGGGATGGTAGACAACAAAGAAGGAAGGAAGGAAGGAAGGAAGAAAGGGATGGTAGACAACAAAGAAGGAAGGAAGGAAGGAAAGAGGAAGGAAGAAAGGGATGGTAGACAACAAAGAAGGAAGGAAGGAAGGAAAGAGGAAGGAAGAAAGGGATGGTAGACAACGAACAAAGAATGAAGGAAGGAAAGAGGAAGAAAGGGATGGTAGACAACAAACAAATGAGGAAGGAAGGGATGGTAGAAAACAAACAAAGAAGGAAAGAGGAAGAACGGGATGGTAAAGACTACTCACAAAGGAACGTGTACACAGGGACAACTGGTTCCCCTTCTCCCTCATCTTTAGCCTCATTACCCCATTTGGCGAATTAAACACCTTTCGTGCCATTTAGGTATCGATTTTTTTCCCGGCGAGCGAACGCGATCCTGCAATTTAGGAGGAAATTTTCTATCGAAAAGTGCACACATTTATATCGAAAGGGATAAATTACTAAATATATAAACAAATATAACAAATATCTCCTTAACCCCTTCACTACCATTACGTAATTTTCATCGTAGTCTGGTTACCATTAGACGATTTTAAGTTTAAAATCTCCCTACGCGACTCATATGGGTAAATACGATCTCAATAAACCTTCTTAGAAGCATAGGTCCTTCTTAAATTGCATACAATTGTCTAATTTTAGCCAGAATCAAAGGTTTGAAGGGGTTAACTGAGCATAAAGGATGAAGCTGGTGGCTGCTGGATAAGGAGGAAGTGTTGCAGGAAGGATTATAGGATGAGGAAGGCCATGTAGGAAGGTGAAACAGTACGGTAGAAGTAAGGTAGTGTATGGTCCGGAAACTACTGTAGACTGATGATAAATTATATGAATTATTTAGGTGACAGAAAAGTTTTAAATGTTTACCTCATAAGCTGCCACACAAGTGTAGGAAGGAGGAAAACTAGGGAGGAGGAGGGATATGGAGGAGCAGGGATAGGGAGGAGGAGGGATATGGAGGAGCAGGGATAGGGAGGAGGAGGGATATGGAGGAGCAGGGATAGGGAGGAGGAGGGATATGGAGGAGCAGGGATAGGGAGGAGGAGGGATATGGAGGAGCAGGGATAGGGAGGAGGAGGGATATGGAGGAGCAGGGATAGGGAGGAGGAGGGATATGGAGGAGCAGGGATAGGGAGGAGGAGGGATATGGAGGAGCAGGGATAGGGAGGAGGAGGGATATGAAGGAGAGCTAGGAAGGAGTAGGAAGGGGAGGAATAGGGGGAGAGTAGGGAGGAGGAGGGATATGAAGGAGAGCTAGGAAGGAGTAGGAAGGGGAGGAATAGGGGGAGAGTAGGGAGGAGGAGGGATATGAAGGAGAGCTAGGAAGGGGAGGGATAGGGGGAGAGGAGGGATAGGGAGAGAGTAGAAGGAGGAGGGATAGGAAGGCTAGGGAGGGTTGGGAAGGGGTGAGGAGTGATAGGGAAGGTTGAGATAGGGAGGATGAAGGGTTGGGTAAGGGGGAAGAGAGCTAGGGAGGATTGGCAAAGGGTGGAGGAGGGATAGGGAGGCTTGGGAAGGGGTGAGGAGGGTTAGGGAGGGTTGGGAAAGGGAGAAGGAATAGCAAGGAGGAGGGATAGGGATGGTTGGGAAAAGGAGGAGGAGGGCTAGGGATGGTTGGGGAAGGGAGGAGGAGGGCTAGGGATGGTTGGGGAAGGGAGGAGGAGGGCTAGGGATGGTTGGGGAAGGGAGGAGGAGGGCTAGGGATGGTTGGGGAAGGGAGGAGGAGGGCTAGGGATGGTTGGGGAAGGGAGGAGGAGGGCTAGGGATGGTTGGGGAAGGGAGGAGGAGGGCTAGGGATGGTTGGGGAAGGGAGGAGGAGGGCTAGGGAGGGCTGGGAAAGGGAAGAGGAGGGATAGGGAGGCTTGGGAAAGGGAGAAGAGGAGGGGTGAGGAGGGGTGAGGAGGGTTAGGGAGGCTCGGGAAAGGGAGGAGGGGTAGGAAGGGTTGGGAAAGGGTTGAGGAAGTTTAGCCGGGATGAAGGGAGGACAGGTGGACAAGGTGGAGGAGTGTGTGTGATAAGGTGGAGGAGTGTATAGGTAGCGAAATGAATGAAAACAATCTGGCTGACGTTTCTATCATTTGGGAAGAGTCCACCAGGAAATCGGTGTGTATATTTACAGCCAGTTTTCTCTAACCCTTTATGAGTTACAGAGAGGTCAGGGATCAAGATTATTGTCAAGTTCGTTGGTGCTACCTATAGTATTCTGGAAGATTAGCAAGAGAGGATAGGCAAGGGGGAGGACTAGGGATAATAGAGAAGGAGGAGGAGTAGGGATTATAAACAAGTAAGCTAGATAAGGATGAGGAGTGGGGAGGATGGAGAAGTAGGGATAGAGAAGGAGTAGGGATGATAGAAAAGGATCAGGAGTAGGGAGGATAGACAAGTAAGGACAGTAGATTAGGGATAGAGAAAAAGTATGGATAGTTAACGATTTGGAATAACATAAAGGCTAGAGCAAGATGAGGGTCAGTAGGAAGTGTTATCGGAAGGATGCAAGGATAAGGAAGGAACTGTGGTAATAAAAAGGAGTACAAAGGAGTAGAAAGGAAATCAAGCAACAACATATCTAGTGACCCTTCTAGGTTGCTTGTCCTCCAAAACACTGAGGATCAAGTGTCCAAACAGTGGTTTAGAGTGGGTAAGGGAACATTGGAAAGGGAATTACTGCCCTGGAACTAATGTCCGTGGCAGGATTAGGAAGTTAGTAGAGGACAGATGGGTTAGTAACTGAGGGGGGGATAAAATAAAGTTATTCATTTACAAACGCAGTCAGTCGCGGGTTTGATGCGAGATATTTGTCTAGGCGGAGTTTAAATGAATCAACGGTGCTGCAGTCTATAACGTTTCGGGGAAGCCCATTCCACAAGTTGACAACTCGATTGAAGAAGAAATTCTTAGATTCGTGCGAGTTACAAGATTTACCAATAATTTTGCAAACCGTTTCCCCGCGTGTAATTAGATTGGTCGATAGTGAAGTACTTACTACAGTTCATATTGTCGATGCCTTTGATGATTTTGAACACTTGAATTAAGTCACCTCTTAATCTGCGCTGGGTTAAAGGAAATAGATTTAATTCTCTAAGACGCTCTTCGTATGGTTTGTTCTTTAGGCTAGGTATCATTTTGGTAACTCTACGTTGAAACTCGTTTCTAGCTTGTTTATATCTTTTTGGTAATAAGGGCACCAGGATTGAACGCAGTATTCCAGAAGAGGGCGGACTAAGGAATTGTAAAGGGTTAGGATAACTTCTTTGGATTTATGCTCAAATGACCTGCCTATAAAGCCAATTATTTTGTTTGCCTTCTTAAACAACTTCTGAACATTGTTGACTCGGTTTTAGGTTACTCGATATTGTTACTCCCAGATCGGTTTCTCTGTTTACATTCTTAAGCTGAGTGCCATTCATCGAATAGTTTGCTTTCTCATTTAGGTATCCGATATGTAGTACTTTACATTTATCCGCATTGAAACTCATTTGCCAAATTTGGGCCCAACATGACAATTTATCTAGATTGTGTTGCATATCGTCAACTTGTTCTTTTGAGAGTACGCTATTTGCAATTTTTGTATCGTCAGCAAATTTTGAGATTGTACAGGTGAGACCCTCATCTATGTCGTTGATGTTAATAAGAAAGAGAATTGGTCCTAGTACCGATCCCTGGGGTACCCCGCTACTTACATTGGTCCATTTAGATGCCTTACCGTTTATGAATACTCTTTGCTTTCTGTTGCTGAGCCAATTTTCTATCTATTTCAACACACCGTCTTGTATTCCATGCGCTTTTAGTTTTAGCAGTAAACGTTTGTGGGGAACTTTGTCAAAGGCCTTTTGAAAATCAAGGTATATAATATCTACAGCTTTACTCTCATCGTAGAGGTTGAGGATATCGTGGAAGAAGTCTAAGAGGTTTGTTAAACAGGAACGTTTTTTACGAAAGCCGTGTTGAGTATCTTTAAGTATGTTATTTTCCTCTAAGTGATTTACGAGTCTGTCTCGTATGACCGTTTCTAGCATTTTACATACAACTGAGGTTAAGCTAATTGGACGATAGTTACTGGGTAGGGATTTGCTGCCTTTTTTTAAAATCGGTGTTGTTGTTGTTGTTGTTGTTTTTCCCCAAGCTGCCTGGCCGAACAGCCCCAAGGCCCCGAGCAAGGCCAAGGCTATAACCGACCGCCCCCACAGAACCCTCCCTGCCGACCACAATAAAGCCTGGGTGACCGAAGCCACTCCATGGCGGGGAGCTGAGGAGGGCGCGGAAACGCCCGGGAAACCAAAGCCCCACCCAGGGCCCTGTGCCCCTCAGCAATTATGAAGAGAAAGTTGAAGGGCAAAGGAAAGATGTGACGCTTTGGCTTCCAATCTTGGTAGATTAGGAGGTCAATCCACGCAAGAGACGCCGTCACTTGAGATCTAGAAAATATATAAAGTAAAAGGAACAGTCAGAGTAAGCTATGGGTATGGCAGAGATCGCTCAGTTCTCACTCTGATAGACCAGCCCATCACCACATGACTAGAACCCAATCCTCTCAGCATCAGCTAGGAAAGGCCCTAGAAAGCTGCCTTTGGCGGGGGGATAGCTCCCCTATTTCAACCCTTTTCGGGGTACCCGCCCTAAAATCGGTGTTATGTTGGCTAGCTTCCACTGATCAGGCATAGTTCCAGACTGCAAGGATTTATTGAATAGTAATGTCAGTGGTTTGGAAAGCTCATCCTTAGCTTCCTTTAGAACTCTAGGCGAGATTGTATCAGGTCCAGGCGTTTTATTTACCTTGAGTTTATCTAAACAATTCAATACTTCTCTCTCTGTAACGGTGATATTGCTTAGAACATCTGAATTATCAATCTGAATTGGCGATGGTGTAGGGATATCACTGAGGTCTTCTGTTGTAAAAACTGATGCAAAGAAGGTATTGAGGGCATTACTCATTTGTACTTCGTCTTTGGTGTATTCTCCATTTTCATCGACTAACGGTCCAACAGTTGAAGTAATTACTTTTTTCTTTCTGATATAACTATAGAATTCTTTCGGGTTTGTTTTACTTTGATTCGCAATATGTAACTCTAAGGTCTTTTTACTTTGCTTAATTAACTTTTTGGCTTTGCGTCGTAGCTCTACAAATTTCAGCCGTTCTTCGTCATTTTGTGAGGATTTTAATCTATCATTAGCACACTTTTTAGCAAGCAGGCAGTTTGAAATATCTTTATTCCACCATTTGGGCTTATTATTATGGCCTGGACGCCGTATTTTCGATGGTATGCAGTCTTGCACTGCTTTTAGGTAAGTGGTTTCGAATAACTTCCAAGATGTATTTATGTCGTTATTGTTAATTAAAAAGCTCCAGTCAGTTTCTTTAAACATAGCTCTAAGTTTATGGAAGTTTGCTTTCTTGAAATTAGGGACTTTTTCGATGCTACTATTTGGTTCGTACTAGTAAACTTTTAAAGTGAAAGTTATCGTACGATGGTCGCTGTTACTGAATTCATCACCAACATTCAAATTCTCTATCAATTCTTCTTTTGTTGCAAGTACAATGTCAAGAACGTTATTACCACGGGTCGGCGTTCGAACAAATTGATAAAGCGAACTCTCTTGCAAGTTCGTATACAAGTCATGTCCGGAGTGTGAAGTAAGAGTATCGCCCCACTTGGTCACAGGTAAATTAAAGTCGCCAAAAATAACGGTATCTTGTGAGTTACTTACATCTGCAATTTGTTCGTAATGAAGGTGAAGTAGTGTAGTAGTGTAAGGTAGGTAGGTTGGTTGGTAGGTAGGTTGGTAGGTAGGTAGGTAGGTAGGTAGGTAGGTAGGTAGGCAGGTAGGTAGATAGATAGGTAGGTAGGTAGGTAGGAAGACAGGTGAGACAGGAAGTGACCTTGGCACACATCATCCCGCGGTGTACATAGGACGAGCATTATACTTACACTGCTCAATATTCACACACACACACACACACACACACACACACACACACACACACACACACACACACACACACACACACATGATCACGCAGGAGGGTAGACGGTTCTGGTGTACACGGGACAAGCATACACACATACACATATACATACACATATACATACACATACATGATTACACATTCCAATCGGGTACGTGGTGGTAGTATACATGAGACCACCATAGACACGTACACAGACCTCTCTCTCTCTTCCTTACACACACACACAAACACACACACACACACACACACACACACACACACACACACACACACATACACACACACACACACACACGTACATGATCACACTTGGGGGTAGATAGTGGTGGTGTACATGAAACGAACATGCATAGACACACACACAAGCATACACAGACCCCCCTCCCCCCTCTCTCTCTCTCTCTCTCTCTCTCTCTCTCTCTCTCTCTCTCTCTCTCTCTCTCTCTCTCTCTCTCTCTCTCTCTCTCTCTCTCTCTCTCTCTCTCTCTCTCTCTCTCTCTCTCTCTCTCTCTCTCTCTCACCGTAAATCTGAACAGGTAGTGTCTATTAAGTGTAATGCAAGGCTAGCAAAGTACCACACCCTAAGAGAGTTTTTTGTTCATGAAATAATTTATACTCTACAAATGTAGTAAGGGAGCAAGTTACACATGGATATATATACTATATATATAAATATACTGTATATGAGAGAGAAAGAGAGAGAGAGAGAGAGAGAGAGAGAGAGAGAGAGAGAGAGAGAGAGAGAGAGAGAGAGAGAGCAAGGGCGAGTGAGAGGCAGGCAAACAGCAAAAGAGAGTGAGTGAGTGAGTGAGATGGGAATGAGCGATTGATTGATTTGCAAGCACCAAGGTCTATCATAAACTTACATATAACACACTCATATTTTCACTGCTCAATAAACACAGCCATTCCTATAAAGTTATCGGCTCTTGGTGTGATGTATGCAGTATATTTGTGTGTTGGTGTCCCGAGTTCGAATCCCGGGAGGACCATATGGTTTCATTAGTTTATTTAAAGTGCATTGGGGTTTGCAATTGATGATTAATGTTAAGAACGGGGTGTTATACTTAATACTATACATTTGCAGTATAGATATATAAAAGAAACGGTTCATCTCTCTCTCTCCTTTTGATATTTTATGACGTTCGCCCCATTAATTTGACGATCTTAGAACCTTTTCCCCATTTTGTTTTGCCAATATTATAAGACCTTTCATGCTATTTTAAGGGTCGATATTTTCTTGGCGAACAATAGCAAGCCTGTACTTAAGGATCAACCCCCCCCCCCCCCGAAGATATATAGGCTAAGCTACTGTATGTTGCTAAATGCTATTGACAACTAGGTTACATCATACATCATCATTATCATCATCATCATTATCATCATTATCATCATCATCAACATCATTGTTATCATCATCACAATTATCATCATTATCATCTTTATTATCATCATAATTATCATCATCATTATCATCATCATCATCATGATCGTCAATATCATCATCACCATTATCATAATTAATATCATCATCACTAAGAATCCCGTTTTCTTTGTCGCACCTGATAATATTTCCTCCTGCAGTTTCTCTTTACCTTGACCCCTATTTTCTTCCCTAGTATCCGTTTTCTGTTTTATCACTATACTCTGTTTCTTTGCAACTGACGGTAAATTAAATCCCTTAGCAGCTAATTTATCGATACTAATGGCAAAATATGAAAATACTATTAGATTTCTCAGTTATTTTGAAGATTTGTAGTGAAATATGGTGCTAATGATGTAAACGTGGTCCTAATGTGACGCAGAGACAGTTCCCATCAAGATTTCTCAGTTATTTTGAGGATTTTGTAGTGAAATATGGTGCTAATGATATAAAGTTGGTCCTAATGTGATGCAGAGACAGTTCCCATCAAGATTTCTCAGTTATTTTGAGGATTTTGTAGTGAAATATGGTACTAATGATATAAACTTGGTCCTAATGTGATGCAGAGACATAGTAGTTTCATTTTTCCCATTAAGTATCGAGAAATTAGTATAATGGATTTCTCACGTCATTGGAGACTAATATAAAGAACATGGAATAATAGAGACAGTTTCATCTATATTTGTTGTTGTTGTTGTTGTTCCCCAAGCTGCCTGGCCGAACAGCCCCAAGGCCCCGAGCAAGACCAAGGCCATAACCGAGCGCCCCCACAGAACCCTCCCAATCGACCACAATAAAGCATGGGTGACCGAAGCCACTCCATGGCGGGGAGCTGAGGAGGGCGACAGAAACGCCCGGGAAACCAAAGCCCCACCCAGGGCCCTGTGCCCCTCAGCAATTATGAAGAGAAAGCTGAGGGGCAAAGGGAAAAATGTGACGCTTTGGCTTCCAATCTTGGTAGATTGGGAGGTCAATCCACGGAAGAGATGCCGTCACTTGAGATCTAGAAAATATATAAGTAAAAAGAACAGTCAGAGTAAGCTATGGGTATGGCAGAGATCGCTCAGTTCTCACTCTGATAGACCAGCCCATCATCACTCATCTATATTTGTTGTTTAAGGAGACTGTGGTTATCTTTTGGGGTTATATATATATATATATATATATATATATATATATATATATATATATATATATATATATATATCATAAAATATGAACACTAATAGGGCTACACAGGAGGAAGAAGGGGAACCCAGAAAACGGCCCTTCTCATCTTAATAATACTTAGTTTTCGTATTTTGTTTATGTACTTACAAACCCCAACACACTCCGTTGTATTGTTTATTTGGTTACCTAGTTATCTAATTATCTTTACCCTTTTTATTATTATATCTCTTTCTTTGTCTCTCTCTCTCTCTCTCTCTCTCTCTCTCTCTCTCTCTCTCTCTCTCTCTCTCTCTCTCTCTCTCTCTCCATTATATTCCTTAACCACTTTCTCTTTCATACTTCGTACTCATCTCTTTCTCTATCTATCTATCTATCTATCTATCTATCTATCTATCTATATCTCTCGCTCTTGCTCTCCCACCCCTTCTCTCTCTCTCTCTCTCTCTCTCTCTCTCTCTCTCTCTCTCTCTCTCTCTCTCTCTCTCTCTCTCTCCCGAAAAACGTACAAATTAATCTAATTCTCGAAGGGGGATCTAATGGATGTTTTTTAAAGTTTGATGGAGGTCTAGGGAGGAAACTAAGAAAATTATATATAGCCTAATATATATATATATATATATATATATATATATATATATATATATATATATATATATATATATATATATATATATATATATATATAAACCCTCAAAAATAACCTCTGTCCTCTTAAAGGCTGAGAAAGATGTCTACCCCTACCCAAGTAATTTATAACAATCTACTTCGTAAATAAATAATTAAATACATGTAGCCTATCCAATTTACGTGAAAACACTATAGGGAAAAAATAGGGGTAATTCTTCAGTAGTGCGTCTTCTGTCAACCCCCCTCCCCCTCCCCCTCCCCCCTCTAACCCCCTACAACCCACGTTATAATATCTGTATTAGACTAACTTGACTTAATTAACCTAACCTAACAGGCTAAATTATGACACCCTACTAACCTTTACCTAACAGTTGCTAACCCTTACCTAACAGTTGCTATAACCTTTACCTAACAGCTACTAACCTATATAATATAAACGCATAATATAGGCTATATATAAAACAGTTATGCATAGATATTACGCTCGATAATCAAAACGTTATATACATTTCCGGTGTAATTTGAACAGTCCTGGAGGTTCTAAATATCATAAAACACAGCATAGCATGGTTTATATTAACTAAAACGGAAGGTGTTGGATTGAACAATTACGAATAGTATTATATAAACCTGTCCTAATAGCAGTGTTGGCATAGCCAGGATGGCCGAGCGGTCTAAGGCGCTGCGTTCAGGTCGCAGTCCGGTCTTCCGGGCGTGGGTTCGAATCCCACTCCTGACATTACATTTTTCATTATCTTGTATATCTACGAAATGTATTGAATAACATCAGACTGTTTCTATTTAGAATTATTGAGGTTTTAAATCAGTTGAAAAGTGTAATGACTTATGTATTTGGTAAGCTAACGCCACTTGGAAGAGGTCTACTAATACATATTTAACTGTAGAGTGTAGACCTATTTTAATATAGGCCTACATATTTGAAATTTACAGTATTTTTTCCTTCATAATTGATCAAATACTGTATATTTAGAATACTGTTATAAATCGATAGCTTGACATAAGAGATAGACAAACCAAACTGCAATGATTACTGATTACGGATTACTGATATTTACTATAGGATGTAAGGTATCTTAAAATAACCTCCTAGAAATACTTTCTCTAAAGTATCTATTTCTTTATCCTCACCATTTCCCCAGCTAACCTAATCCCACAGGGACCCCAATGGAAATACGCCTAACGGCCTTATTGGGCTATCCTTAGTTGGAATTATGCAAGGCTGGTACATGTCATATTTGTAACATACTATGTGGTACCAACTCTGTAAATTGCTAACTGAATAAATATTATTATTATTATTATTATTATTATTATTATTATTATTATTATTATTAAGGGAAGCCAAAAGTAGAGACACAAAAATGTTAAGGTCCCACCGAGACTCGAACTCGGATTGTTGGATTCAGAGTCCAAAGTGCTAACCATTACACCATGGGACCGATGTTCAGGTAGGAAGGGACCTTGAATGAATTCTTTCATATATGGCTAAATAAATGTGGATATACTTATATAAATTTATAAAAATATCCCCTAAATTACTAGTTACACAAATATCTGGTTGTAGTGTGATAGGTGGCACCCATATGACCTAGTTCACTCCATTATCCTGCATGACCTTGACTATGCTATGTACAGTCGGCCTAATAAGTCATGTCCCAGCTGTCATTACATTTGGCTTGCTCTGTGCTACATTAACGTCTGTCAGATGTTGAATAGGGCGGATAAGTGTAGGAACATGGTTGTATATCTCACTCAAAAAGAATAAATCATTTGTAAATATTGCTGATACCAATTATTGATCTACACATACTTGGTGCCGAGACATCACTGATTAAGGGGAGATCTCCACTCGAGGGATTTTTTTCTTGACCCCTTTCTCCCTCATGTCTAGCCCCATTGCTTTTGAGATTTTAAGACGTTTGCCCCATTAGTTTAACGATTTTAAGAACTTTCACCCCATATCAAGACCTTTCGTGCCATTCAGGTGTCGATTTTATCCTGGCGAGCGATAGCGAGCCTGTAATTTAAGAAGAACCGGCCTTCGGCCGGGACATTTTTCTACCGAAAAATGTACAAATTTATCTTGAAAGGGACTCAAGGGGGTGTAATTTTAAGCTTGATGGAGGTCTAGGGAACAAACTAAATACCTCCCCTTAATGCGACCGTACTTCGATCATGTGAAGGATCGATTTCCAAAATGAACATGTACTATATTATTTGATGTATTCAGCACTAAATACCTATCAAGTGACGGTGCTGGATATGCAAATTCAATCTTTTAATTCGATGCTAGTATTATTCAGATTAGGAAAGACACGTTAAATTATGAAGTGTGATCATTATTGTCTCTTTAATTGTCCAGGTGCATCTCCATCCTAAGCTAAATAAAGTACTCTAATGCGGAAATTAGGCCATCGTATTGAATAGGTTAGATATATATTTAGTTGAACATAAAACAACAGCTTTAATTTACCCTTTTAAGAACATAAGAAAATGGGAGTCTGCAGAAGGCCGATTGGCACACACAAGGCAGATCCGTCTCACACCCAACCCTAATTATAAGGCCTAATTAACTAACACCATGAGGACTGACCTCACCAAAACGGTCAAAGGTCAGAAAACGGGGTTTTGCAGAGCGCTGATTGGCCCACACCAGGCAGGTCCCCCTCACACCCAACCCATCTCGTCCATATGCCTATCTAATTTTATCTTAAAGCTTTTTATCATTCTTGATCCCACTATAGCACTTGGTAGCCCATTCCACCCATCTACAACTCTGTTACCAAACCAATAGTTGCTACCAAACCAATATTGGCCCATATATTATCTGAAACGAAATATATCTAATTTGAAACCATTTGTTAGTTCTTTCGCTATCACTGAGTTTCAGTACATTTGTCATGCCCCCTTTATACTCAGCTTTGCCTTTTGTCTCCTTCTTACAAATGAAACTAAAGACATAACCAACGGAGTGATGTTATATTTTGGATCAGGTAGAATCCAATAACACTATACATCCCTTACCGATACATGTATTGCATTTTGAAGGTTGTCCATCATACATTGAAGAAACCTTCGAAATACAGAGATTGGCTTAAGGGGAGATTTTTAGTATGTTTCCTACTCCTCCAGCAATCTAAAAATGTCACCCCCTTGACCCCCTTTCAAGATAAATTTGTACATTTTTCGGTAGAAAAATGTCCCGGCCGAAGGCCGGTTGCTCTTAAATTACAGGCTCGCTATCGCTCGCCAGGATAAAATTGACACCTAAATGGCACGAAAGATCTTAAAATTGACAGAATGGGGCGGAAATTCTTAAAATCACCAAATTAATGGGGCAAACGTCTTAAAATCTCAAAAGCAATGGGGCTGGACATGAGGGAGAAAGGGGTCAAGAAAAAAGTCCCTCAAGTGGAAATCTCCCCTTAAGAAGTAATGAAAACAATATAATAAAATATGGAATTTGTGTGTGTGTCTGAAAGTGAACACTGTAGGACACATGATTCTTCAAGATGATTGTGAACCCTATAGATGTAATATACCACTTGCGAGTTCCGTTCTGTGAGGAAGTTGGAGCTGTAGACATTGTTATTTAGCCGAATGGCCAGCTAAAATACAGTCTTCGTACATTTGTGTATACATAAAACCCAATTCAACATTCTATTTGTCCATCAGACACCTACATCATCATTGCATTTCTATTTGCTATCGATGTCTACAGCTCCAACTTCCTTATAGCCTGAAACTCGCAAGTGGTCAATTATGAGGGCCTGAAATTATCGATGCTATCTCGGACTGAAGATAACCTTCGTGTGAAATTATTTACCATTATTTCCATTTGGTGTACTCATAAAGGACCATAATATGTGTCCTAGAGTATTCACCCCACAGACGGCACTGCGTTAACCCTTTGAGTACCAGTGACGTGCGTTATATTATATTTCAGCTATAGTTAGACGATATTATGCAGCTTGGGAAGGATCTGTGGTAGTTAAAAGGAGTGGTTGAGATAGTTTGAAGCCTTATTATTGCTGGAGGTCCTTCCTAAGCTGAATAAAATCGTCTGATAGTTGCCAGAGTATGATGACAAAGGACGTCCCCCATGGTACTGAATGCGTTAATCTTTCCCCTTTTTCTGCTTTATCTGGACACAAGTCAGGCTACTCATGATCACCAATAAGGGCCTTAACCCCGATAACACGATAACATCCCTAAGATTGACCATATTACCAACCGTTACTGTGATTGGCTGAGCGGTAGGTGGTGCGATCCTGACGTCACTTGATCCCTGCACGCTGATTGGCCGGATGTTTTGAAATTTAACGGACCAGAAGATTATCAGCGAGACACTTAAACATTTAGATAAGGGGGAGGGGTGACTGATAAGGGGAGGGAAGAACTCGGAGTAAATGAGAAGGCGATTTTGTAGGTTTTTATGTCACATCCTTGTTAGCCCGACACCGAGTATAGGCAGAAAGTTATTAACACTTTCTCTGCGGGCATATGTCCGCCTATTTCCGCCATATTAGGGCTCATTCAGGCACTCCTGATTGATTAGGCAAGTGTCTGAATGAAATTAAATGTATTCAGCCAAAAACTAGAAGAAAATAGCTTCAAAATGACACCAAAACGAGCTTCGTAGCTCGCGGGGTTCACCCGCAGCGCTACCATAAACATTCGCTAAAATTAGCAATTCTCGCTAATATCTCGCTAGATTTGCCTTTGGCAGCACTGTATATCTCGCGAGACTCTGACTCAGAGCCTTCAGTGCCACGGCTCACGGCCGTTTGGCTGGGAGACGGACGTGTGGCCTGTCGGGCTCCTGCTCCCTTGCACTCGATTGTACAGGCTTTTACAGGCTTTCAAAGCCTTTAAATTGCTGTAAATTGCCATGGCGTTCGGGAACGTCTCCCACAGACAAAGGATTAAGGATATATGTTGTCAGATTGATGTCGGTCTACGAGGAAACTGAATAAACAATAACTTAATCAATAAACCTGCCACACAATATAAACCCTGTCCCCTTAAAGGCTCTGGTGAAACTCTAATCCTGTAGTAGTTAGAATAAGGAGGTGAATTAAACATTTTACTAGACTAAACACATATATTTCTTCAATAATATACATTGCCACTTTTAAATCGTTACCATGAAGTATGAACAGGATATAATAAGTGTATCATACGGGTTGATATATGAATTTGTATACTCTATATAATATTATTTAATTATAATAGCAATTATATATTATAGTTTAATTCGATAACTTAATCGGTATAATGGTACAATAATGGGTTAATATGAAAGTAACTGGAGTACAGGTAAATGGAATCAAACAATTGACCACTTGCGAGTGTCATGCTATAAGGAAGTTGGAGCTGTAGACATCAATATTTAGCCGAATTACCCGATAAAATATGGTCATAAATACATATATATAACTACATTAACCCAGATTGATTATACTATTTATCTATCATAAAGTCACATTATTATTGCATTTCTCTTTAATATCGATTTTCACGGCTCCAACTTCCTTATAGAATTATGCTCACACAATGTTGTATGTGATTATTTTTGGTTGGCATGGAAACGGAATAAATACGCAAGTTTGAAGGTTTTAGTCCCGTCATATTGGCGTTTGAGTGGCGTACCAAATAGTGTATTATATTGTTAGTGTCTTTCTGTGTATGTTGTATGTGTGGGTGGGTGTTGTGTGTGTGTGGGTGTCTTTCTGTGTGTGTTGTATGTGTGGGTGTGTTGTATGTGTGTGTGTGTTGTGTGGGTGTCTTTCTGTGTGTGTTGTATGTGTGGGTGTGTTGTATGTGTGTCTTGCTGTGTGTGTTGTATGTGTGGGTGTGTTGGTATGTGTGTTGTGGATGTGTCTTTCTGTGTGTGTTGTATGTGTGGGTGTGTTGTGGGTGTGTCTTTCTGTGTGTGTTGTATGTGTATGTGTGTTGTGGGTGTGTCTTTCTGTGTGTGTTGTATGTGTGGGTGTGTTGTGTGTGTTGTATGTGTGGGTGTGTTTGTTGTGTGTGTGGGTGTGTGTATTGTATGTGTGGGTGTGTTTGTTGTGTGTGTGGGTGGGTATTATTTGGGTGTGGGTGTCTGTGTGTGTTGTATGTGTGACAGTGTGTGTGTGTGTGGGTGTATATTGGTAGTATGAGGTCAGAGTTAGTACACTTGCTACATGGTAAAGCCTAACTACTATTGAGTATAATATTGTGGATATAATAAGAAACATATCACTAATCATCTACCATATATTAGTTTGACGATATTAAGACCTTTCGCCCCATTTATTTGTCAATATTTAGACTTCATGTAGTTTAGGTGTCGATTTTTTTCCTGGCGAGCGATAGCGAGCCTGTAATTAAAGAGAAACTGGCATTCGGCCAGGACATTTTTCTATCGAAAAATTTGCAAATTTATCTTGAAGGAGGGTCTTGGGCGGGTGTTTTTTAAGCTTGATGGAGGCCTTGGGGAGGAACCTAATAAGAAAAATATATATAAATGAGCAAATAAATACGCCCATCCCCCTCTGTGTCTTGATTGATGCTGCCTTCTATATAACTAATTGAGTAACTTATTGAGTAACTTATTGAGTAACTAATTGAGTAGAGTAACTTATTGAGTAACTAATTGAGTAACTTATTATGTTCCTTCCAACAACCAACCATACTCCTAAAATCGATTAATGAAATTTACAAACACATGTGGCAGTCCGTGGATTCGAACTCAGGATGCTCACACCGAAAATCAACACCTTATACATCGCACCACGAAGACAGTTGAGTTACTGAGTAATTGAGTAACTAATTGAAATTCCTAACCCAGTACACGCTATTAGTGATCCCATTTGACTCAAGATAATATATATCACAATTGCATTCGATAATTGTGGCTCTGATAAACTAATATACTAGTTAATTTTATAGTCTATATTGCGACTCTGAGCAAACCTTATATATAATTTTATACTAGTAAAATCTTATACTATTGGTAACGGCACATTTAATTAAGGGGACATGGGCCGTTTTTCTGGTCCACCTTCTTCCTCATGCTTAGCCCCATTAGTTTTCAGATTATAAGACGTTCGGCCCATTAGTTAGGCGGTTTTAAGACCTTTCACCCCATTTCTTGATCATTATTAAGACTTTTCATGTCATGGTGTCCATATTTTCCTGGCGAGCGATAGCGAGCCTGTAATTTAAGAGAAATCGGCCTTCGGCCGGGACATTTTTCTATCGAAAAATGTACAAATTTATCTTGAAGGAGGATCTTGGGCGGGTGTTTTTTAAGCTTGATGGAGGTCTAGGGAGGAAGCTAATACAATAATAAATATATGCATAAATGAGGATGTAAATAGGGCCATCCCCCCTTAATCTGACACATTTAATACATTGGCCTTAAGGGGAGATTTCCACCTGAAGGATTCTTTTCTGGACCCCTTTCTTCCCCATGTTTAGTCCCTTTGCTATTGAGATTTTAAGACGTTCGCCCCATTAGTTTGGCGATTTTAACAACCCTCGCCCCATTTCTGTCAATTTTAAGACCATTCGTGCCATTTAGGTGTCGATTGTTCCTGGCGAGCGATAGCGAGCCTTTATTTTAAGGGGAATCGGCCTTCGGCCGGGAAATTTTTCTACCGAAAAATGTACACATTTATCTTGAAAGGGGGTCTAGGGGGAGTAATTTTAAGCTTGATGGAAGTCTAGGGAATCCACTAAAAACCTCCCCTTAATGGTAAGTTGGTAACCTATAAATACTGATGTAAGTTATATACCGTATATATATATTATATTATAGTGAGTAATGAACCAACACACATCGCCACACTAATACTACTACCCTGTAAAGAATGGAATACAATAAAACAAATGCTGGATATCACCATGTTCAACCCGGAATATATATATATATATATATTTTTTTTTTTTTTTTTTTTTTTTTTTTTTTTCATATCATTTTTTTTCTTAATAACTGGAATATATTACTACGTCACAATATAATATTCTGTCTATCGTATCTACTCAGTCACATTCCCCATTTGTTTTCTGTTTTTCCTTCCTCTTTCTGTTTTCTTTGTGTATTCCCTTTGTCCCTTTTTAGCTGGGGGGGGGGGGGTTGGCCGACTCTAGAAGGCATACACACTGCTCTGACCAACACCATGTGATACCGTAAGAGGGGGACCACCACCGACCCGCTTTTTTCTTCTTCTTGGGTAGTAGTAGCCATTCGACCCCATTCAGCTTAATGTTTGAAGACGTTTATCCTCATCCAGGTGCCGATTTACACCTGGCGAGCGATAGCGAGCCAGCATATTTGGGATTAAAGGGTCTCCAGCAATTAACAGGCTTCGAACTATCTCACTTAACCCTTTTTACTATAACAGATCCTTCTTAAGGGGAGGTTTTTAGTTTGTTTCCTACTCCTCCAGCAATCTTAAAATTTCACCCCCTTGACCCCCTTTCAAGATAAATTTGTACATTTTTCGGTAGAAAATTTCCCGGCCGAAGGCCGGTTGCTCTTAAATTACAGGCTCGCTATGGCTCGCCAGGAAAATATCGACACCAAAATGGCACGAAAGGTCTTAAAAGTGACATAAATGGGGCGAAAGTTCATAAAATCGCCAAACTAATGGGGCAAACGTCTTAAAATCTCAAAAGCAATGGGGCTAGACATGAGGGAGAAAGGAGTCAAGAAAAAAATCCCTCAAGTGGAAATCTCTCCTTAAGCATTTCCTCCCCCCCCCCCCCCGCCAGAAAAAGTGAATTAGCCCAAAGTAAACAAACCACTTGTCAACCTACGCTCATCATATGCCCGTAAATCCCCATGGCTTATCGTGTAAAGAATTCCTTATCTCGCTTGACCTTATAACACTGAAACGCCTCCCCCTTGGCCTTCACACACTTGCTATCTCAACCAACGTGGGTGTTATGTAGCCTCCAGGAAGTTATAGGCCGCTGACGTAAACGATCATGTGTAAGTATGGCGGGAACTTGGTAGGGATGACGCGGGAAGGGAGTAGTCAAATGAGCGACTGTGTAAATATGGCGGGAACTTGGTGGGATGACGCGGGAAGGTAGTAGTCAAATGAGCGACTGTGTAAATATGGCGGGAACTTGGTAGGGTGACGCTGGAAAGTAGTAGTCAAATGAGCGACTGTGTAAATATGGCGGGAACTTGGTAGGGTGACGCTGGAAGGTAGTAGTCAAATGAGTGACTGGCAATATGGCGGGACGTAGTCAAATCAGAGTTCGTGTAAAATATGGCGGTAATCAGAATCTGTGTAAATATGGCAAAGTTGGTTAGGGTGAGTTGGATGACGCGGGAAGGTTAGTAGTCAAATGAGAGCCAGAGCCTGATTTGAGATCCTTAATTCACGATTGGCTAATCAAAGAACAACTGTGGTTGGTTCGAATTCGAACTATTTATGGTATAAGGTAAACTCCCCTTAATCATCATGATTATGCTACCATAACTTCGTTGATAAACTATGCAAACTATTATAGCATTATGAACTTGAAGATACCCCCCCCCCCCTCTCTCTCTCTCTCTCTCTCTCTCTCTCTCTCTCTCTCTCTCCCCGGAAAACCTAATATTTTCATGTTCGATGTTATTTGATGAAGCAAATATATAATTGAACTTCAAGCATATAATTTTGCAACATTTCTTTTGTAATTGCATACTTTATATTGAAATTCATTATTATTTAGTAATTAGATTAATGATTGCTAAATGTAATCGTAAGCAGTGAAAATTATTCCGTTGGAGATATTATTGAAAAATGATGTAATAGCTGTTTGTATTGTATTTTGTTTTCATTGCCATTATAACCAATGTATGATGTTTATTGTGTGTAGGCCTATGTATGTATGTATGTATGTATGTATGTATGTAGTTACTCAGGCCCACTCCCCACTTTTCCTTTTCTTTTCTTTTTTATGTATTGTTTTGTTTTGTTATTACCAGACATAAATTACCTCTGTGTTAAATATAGTATAACGAGTCTACAGAAAGAAATATAGTTTGATAATAATGTTTGGGTTCATCTTGTATTATTGTTATTATAAATATGGTTCCCTCTTTGTTTACAGACGCCAGCCTTCTCCTGACTCGGTAAGTAGATATTATTACACTATTGTCATTATTTTGTTATATTTATCTTATACTACTTACTACTACTATTACTACTATTACTACTACTACTACTACTACTATTACTACTACTACTACTACTTTAGCTTGTCCTATTTTTCTATCGAAAAATGTACAAATTTAGCTTGCTGTCAAAACAAAAATACATACAGGTATATATATGCTGGCTCGCTACCGCTCACCAGGAAAATATTGACACCTGGATGGGTGGTAATAGTCTTAAAACAGTAGGCTAAATGGGGCCGAATGGATACAAGCCAAAGAGAGAGGGAGAGAAAGAGATAAACAAAAAAAGCGAGGTGGGCTCCCTTAAAGTCATTGGGAGGTGTTTGGTGATGGGAGTGGAAGCAAAATATTAAATTAGTATTGAGGGCTTTGATTGCTGCCAACATTTTCCAGCAATGTATTTTAGTGTGCTCCCTAGACTAACCCCCCCCCCCCTCTCTCTCTCTCTCTCTCTCTCTCTCTCTCTCTCTCTCTCTCTCTCTCTCTCTCTCTCTCTCTCTCTCTCTCTCTCCACTCTGTGTGGGTGAGGCACAAATAGAAACAGTAAGGGAAGCCAGACAAATGAAACAGGAGTTCCAGCAACTCCTTATCAAAAGCCTATAGGCCTCCTCTGGCTATTGCCTTGTCTTTCACATCAGCGAGTTAATAAGGCGTTGGGATATTCTAGGGGGGTATATTTTCAAGTTAGTTGGAGGGATTGAAATGATCTACGCGACAACTACAAAATGCTACGTGTTAATTCTATGAACCTACAATTATAATAGTTTTCTTTGATTCTTCGATAGGGTCAGATTCTCCACTAAGCTTCACTTCTCCAATAGGAGTAGATTCCCCAGTCAACTTGATCGATCTAGGATTAATAATTCCAATATAAATAGACTCTCTGTTAGGCTTAGACTCTACACTAGGCTTAGACTCTACACTAGGCTTAGACTCTACACTAGGCTTAGACTCTACACTAGGCTTAGACTCTACACTAGGCTTAGACTCTACACTAGGCTTAGACTCTACACTAGGCTTAGACTCTACACTAGGCTTAGACTCTACACTAGGCTTAGACTCTACACTAGGCTTAGACTCTCCACCAGGCTTAGACTCTACACTAGGCTTAGACTCTCCACCAGGCTTAGACTCTACACTAGGCTTAGACTCTCCACTAGGCTTAGACTCTCCACTAGGCTTAGACTCCACACCAGGAAGAGAAATTCCAGTAGGCTTTGTCCCATCACTAGGCTTAGACTCTCCACTAGGCTTAGACTCTACATTTGGCTTAGACTCTCCGTTAGGCTCAGACTCTCCACCAAGCTTAGACTCTACACTAGGCTTAGACTCTACACCAGGAAGAGAAATTCCAGTAGACTTTGACCCAACACTCGGCTTAGAGTCTCCACTAGGCTTAGACTCTCCAATAGGCTTAGACTCTCCACTGGGCTTAGACTCTCCGTTAGGCTGAAACTCTACACCAGGAAGATAAATCCCAGTAGGCTTAGCCTCTCCACTAGGCTTAGGCTCTCCACTAACTTTAGACTCTCCACTAGGCTTAGACTCTCCACTAGGAAGAGACATTCCAGTAGGCTTAGACTCTCCACTAGGAAGAGACTCTCCACTAGGCTTAGACTCTCCGTTAGGCTTAGACTCTCCACTAGGCTTAGACTCTACACTAGACTTAGACTCTCCACTAGGCTTAGACTCTACACTAGGCTTAGACTCTACACTAGGAAGAGAAATTCCAGTAGGCTTAGACTCTCCACTAGGCTTAGACTCTACACTAGGCTTAGACTCTCCACTAGGCTTAGACTCTCCACTAGGCTTAGACTCTCCACTAGGCTTAGACTCTACACTAGGCTTAGACTCTACACTAGGCTTAGACTCTACACTAGGAAGATAAATTCCAGTAGGCTTAGACTCTCCACTAGGCTTAGACTCTACACTAGACTTAGACTCTCCACTAGGCTTAGACTCTACACTAGGCTTAGACTCTACACTAGGAAGAGAAATTCCAGTAGGCTTAGACTCTCCACTAGGCTTAGACTCTCCACTAGGCTTAGACTCTCCACTAGGCTTAGACTCTCCACTAGGCTTAGACTCTACACTAGGCTTAGACTCTACACTAGGCTTAGACTCTACACTAGGCTTAGACTCTCCACTAGGCTTAGACTCTCCACTAGGCTTAGACTCTCCACTAGGCTTAGACTCTCCACTAGGCTTAGACTCTACACTAGGAAGATAAATTCCAGTAGGCTTTGATCCAACAATCGGCTTAGGCTCTACACTAGACTTAGACTCTCCACTAGGCTTAGACTCTACACTAGGAAGAGAAATTCCAGTAGGCTTTGATCCAACAATCGGCTTAGACTCTCCACTAGGCTTAGACTCTACACTAGACTTAGACTCTACACTAGGAAGAGAAATTCCAGTAGGCTTTGGCTCTCCGTTAGGCTTAGACTCTCCACTAGACTTAGACTCTCCACTAGGCTTAGACTCTCCAATAGGCATAGACTCTCCACCAGGAAGAGCAATTCCAGTAGCCTTTGACCCAACACTCGGCTTAGACTCTCCACTAGGCTTAGACTCTCCAATAGGCATAGACTCTCCACCAGGAAGAGCAATTCCAGTAGGCTTTGACCCAACACTCGGCTTAGACTCTCCACTAGGCTTAGACTCTCCAATAGGCATAGACTCTCCACCAGGAAGAGCAATTCCAGTAGGCTTTGACCCAACACTCGGCTTAGACTCTTCACTAGGCTTAGACTCTCCACTAGGCTTAGACTCTCCAATAGGCTTCGACTCTCCACTAGGCTTAGACTCTACACCAGGAAGAGAAATTCCAGTAGGCTTTGACGCAACACTAGGCTTAGCCTCTACACCAGGAAGATAAATTCCAGTAGGCTTAGACTCTCCAATAGTCTTAGACTCTCCACTCAGCTTAGACTCTACACCAGGAAGATAAATTCCAGTAGGCTTAGACTCTCCAATAGTCTTAGACTCTCCACTCAGCTTAGACTCTACACCAGGAAGATAAATTCCAGTAGGCTTAGACTCTCCAATAGTCTTAGACTCTCCACTCAGCTTAGACTCTACACCAGGAAGAGCAATTCCAGTAGACTTAGACTCTCCACTAGGCTTAGACTCTCCACTCAGCTTAGACTCAACACCAGGAAGAGCAATTCCAGTAGACTTAGACTCTCCAATAGGCTTAGACTCTCCGTTAGGCTGGCTCATCGACAGTTCCAGGGACCAACTAAAATCCTCTGATGAATTAAACTCCCCGGCCTTATCATACTCCTCCATGCTATAATACTTGGTGTAGTATTCATCATGTCTGTCCATCATCTCTGCCATCACCTCCTGGGGGGTTGGGGGGGTGGGGGCGGGGAGCTGTACATCCTCTTCCAGGCTCTCCTCTAGGCTGCTGCTACTGTTGTCCTCTGAGCCGTTCACTAGGCTGTAGGCGTTCTGCTTCTGACGCCATCTCTGAACGTTGGTATCTGGTTTGAGGGGGAAGCGTTTATTTGGTTGGTCGATTACCTCATATATTTGTTATTGTTTTAGCTATATATATTTTTTTTTAGTTTCCTTCTTAGAAAACGAATATAAATAGTGTGAACAATGAATGAATGCAAACACTATAAATGCATATTAAGAACTCTGAATGAAATAATGAACGAATTATACTATGCATGGCAGCACAACAGTTATTTTATAAGAAAACTATTAAGGGGAGGTATTTAGTTTGTTCCCTAGACCTCCATCAAGCTTAAAATTACACCCCCTTGAGTCCCTTTCAAGATAAATTTGTACATTTTTCGGTAGAAAAATGTCCCGGCCAAAGTCCGGTTCCTCTTAAATTACAGGCTCGCTATCGCTCGCCAGGATAAAATTGACACCTGAATTGCACGAAAGGTCTTAATATGGGGTGAAAATTCTTAAAATCGCTAAACTAATGGGGCAAACGTTTTATAATATCAAAAGCAATGGGGCTAAACATGAGGGAGAAAGGGGTCAAGAAAAAAATCCCTCAAGTGGAGATCTCCCCTTAAGTTTACCGTAGTACATATTCGGCAAGTGTACAATCCATGTTTAGGGTCGTCTTCTCACTATGCTGTTGCTGACATGGTTTGGGATACAGGTGAAAGATTTACACATTTTAAGGAATCATTTATGCATGATTTAGCATAGTGACAGTCATGTATTATTAGCATCATTTCATTTTAATATTGTTGTTTAATGACACATTGATACTGTATTATATTTCTCGTGATAAATTAGGAAGTACAAATGTTAATAATTATATGAGAGATATGGTATATTTGTGGACATTGTATGAGCGTTTATACTAAGATTATCTATTTATTCTTTATACATACTAATGCATACGTTTCAAAATAGTTTTAGCTAGGCTCATTAACTTGAATTTAAGCAATTACATGAATGTGTCCCTACATTATTAAATACTTAGATAACTTAATATATTTAACTGGGAGATAGTTGGGATATATGGTAGGTTGAAGGGAATTATTTGGCTCAATAGGTAGATTGCTAGAAAAGAGGTAAAATATAAATCGATCAATAGATTTTATAATGAACACATAAATGGATGGATAGTATAGTATTTATTGAATTAGAATAACTATTGAATACATAGGAATGGTAAAGGCGGTGTCACACGAGCCGTTTTTCGAGCAATTTTTACGGGCAATTATGGTCTGGAAGCTTCAAAAATTACACTTTATCAAAATTCAGCCGCCTATCGTACTCTGTCTTCAGTCTAGTTACCGATATCAGTGCAAAAAAGTCCCGAAATATAACGAGAAAAAACTTGCTCATGGAAAATTGACGGAAAAATCGCTCGTGTGACAGCGGCTTAAGAGTTACAAAAGTTAGTAAGTAAGTACATTGAGAAGCAAACCCTAAGGAATCTTAGTAGGTGAGATATAAGTCATTATGAAGTAAGCTTAATCGTGCATGCTGTTTAGTGATTTATCTTTTAAGTTACGGTACAGTCGGCCTAATAAGTGATGGCTCGGCAACATTATGTCTTTATCAGTAATTGGTATCAGCAATATTTATACATGATTTCTTCTTTTTGAGTGAGATATACAACCATGTTCCTACACTTCCCCACCCTATTTAACATCTGACAGACAAGCGAGCCAAACGTAATGACAGCTGAGACATGACTTATTAGCGCCAGTGTACATCAAAACATTCCTTTAATACAGCACAGAGCGAGCCAAACGTAATGACAGCTGAGACATGACTTATTAGCGCCAGTGTACATCAAAACATTCCTTTAATACAGCACAGAGCGAGCCAAACGTAATGACAGCTGAGACATGACTTATTAGCGCCAGTGTACATAAAAACATTCCTTTAATACAGCACAGAGCGAGCCAAACGTAATGACAGCTGAGACATGACTTATTAGCGCCACGGTACATCAAAACATTCCTTTAATACAGCACAGAGCGAGCCAAACGTAATGACAGCTGAGACATGACTTATTAGCGCCACGGTACATCAAAACATTCCTACCTGTCTTCTCCTTAGGATGTGTCGATTGTTGCCGATGTTCGTTCTTGTTAGGTCGTCTACCATTGTTTTTAGGTACGTTTTTAATTTAATGTTAGTTCTTGTTTCATTATCCGTTATTGTATTAATGTCCGTGTTTCCTTTCTATGTAGGGTCTTCTTTCAATGTCCGTTTTCTTCTTTATGTAATATACGGTCTTGTATTCGCTGTCCGTTTTCTTTTCCTACGTCCGTTCTTGTTTTAGTACCCATGTGTGTTTGAATATAATTTAGTTTTGACTCGCCGTTGCTGTTTGGATATCCTGTATTGTAATCTGTTCCATTGGAGAGAGTAGGTTATGTTTTTCTTGATCCTGTGCCCTTGAATATAATATGTTGGTATTTGAGCGATTATTATTGCTAGAATGTTCCTTACGGGGTTTGACTTACCTTACTGTTGTGTCTGTGTATCTGTTAAGGGGGGCGTTATTGTTCTTAGTTTGTTCTCTATATCTCTATCAAACCTTTAAAAAAAAAAACACACAGAATCCCAAAGACTGGGGACCCCCTTCGGGATAAAATTACGCAAGGAAATATTCGACACCTATATGGCACGAAAGTTCTTAAAATTGACAGAAATGGGGCAAAAGGTCTCAAAATCGCCAAAGTAATGGGGCGAAAGTTTTATAATATCAAACACGAATGGGGGCTAAACATGAGGGAGAAAGGGGGTCCAGACAAAAATAACCCTTAGTTGAAAATCTGCCCTTAACTTGAACCTTGTCAAATATATAATAATCCCAGGTGGCGGGAGAGTTGACATCATATCATAGGTGAAACTGTAGGCGACCTGGAAAGGTGGTGTATTATTATTACTAAATAGTATCCATGTCGTAACCAAATAACCAGTTTACATAATATACCCTATGTAATATACAGTATGTGTCTGCCAAAGTCTAAGTAATCATTTGGAAGTTAGTTATCATGTAGGATAATTTCAGTTGGGTTGGAGTAAGTCTATAGTCTGGAGTATAATGTCTGTATTACAACCTTTATTTGGTCTTGGGTGTACAAATATATGCCCCATAAGGAACTTTTTAAATATGTCTACTTAATATTAAATCATCACAGTATTGCTCTTAAGGGGAGGTATTTAGTTTGTTCCCTAGACCTCCAGCAAGCTTAAAATTACACCTCCTTGAGTCCCTTTCAAGATTAATTTGTAAATTTTTCGGTAGAAAAATGTCCCGGCCGAAGGCGGTTTCGTCTTAAGTTACAGGCTCGCTATCGCTTGCCAGGATAAAATCGACACCTGAATGGCACGAAAGGTCTTAAAATGGGGTGAAAGTTCTTAAAATCGCCAAACTAACGGGGCGAACGTTTTATAATATCAAAAGCAATGGGGCTAAACATGAGGGAGAAAGGGGTCAAGAAAAAAATCCCTCTAGTGGAGATCACCCCTTAATGCGTATATGGTCCAACAAATTACAAGACTTACCTACAAATACAGTACCACGTAGTGATAATGTAAGTGATCAGAGCTACACAGCCGTAATGATAGGTTGAATTATATGGCATTCATTAAATACCAGTTTTACCCGTTTTATTATTTCCTATATATGTATAAGGTATTGAAATCTAACCTTTATTAACGTGTTAGAAATATTATCAGACGTGTGTTGTAAAACGGTCTGACTATTACTTGAAACATATTGAAATAGTTAAATGACACTGTATCGTATACCTAACATGTTTCACAATTATTTTACCATGGCTAAGTTTGATAATTTAACTCGAAGAATTATGTGTGGTTATCATTCAGGTACACACATATACTGTACAGTATATATATAAATTAGTTTGAAGTTAATTTAAATATAATTTGTGCACTTCCTTCTCGCCTGCTGTACATACTCAGAAATAAATATGTTATAACTTATCACTCAGTCACGTCATGAAATAATCTAGAACCATTAGTCCATCATATAATAGCTACCTTAGCTTACCTGTAATAAGTGTGACCTATGTATACAGTTACATTGTCACCTGTAACCACCTGTCACCATGTCATCATATCACCAATTCTGATAGTCTCATTAATTGGTTTGTGACTTAACAGTACAGTACTGTATAATAGTGTTTGAAAGTAATGTAATGTACCGGTATGTGAAATTTATAGACATGTTTTGTTCAGTTTTCTTTTGCTGATAAACTTCGGGTAAGGCATTTTTATTGATATTTGCGTGGTGTACACTAGTGGTCCCTGAGTGGTAAGGGGTGTGACCTGTGTTTGTGTCTCTCTGTGTTGTATCCATTTGGCCCGGTCTCAGGCGAAGCCGGATTTCTCAATAAAATGCTAGCTCGCTAGCTCTTGCTAGGAAAACATCGACACCTGGATGGGGATAAATTTCTTAAAACAGTAGTCTGAATGGGGCCGAGTGGATACAACCAAGAAAGAGAAAACACCAGGTCACCCCCCTTATCCCATACAGTACCAGCGACCTCTTTTGGTTTTTATTTCAGCTGCATTTAGACGATATTTTATGAAGCTTAGGAAGGATACATGGTAGCTAAAAGGATTACTTGAGCGAGTCTGTAATCTTTTAACGGGTAGACATCCTTCCTAAGCTGAAAAAAATCGTCTAATAGTAACCAGAATAAAGTTAAAAAAATGTCACCGGTACTGAAGGGGTTAAGTACATATTGGTTATTTTATATATATATATATAGCTACTATAAATTGACAGGGTTCCCGTAGTCATGGAGAATCCGGGAGAACTCATGGAAAATAAGTCCGTCTGACATTATCTTTAGTAAATATTTGTTAGTAAACATTTAGTCAAGTAGTACTGGAATTATAGGAATAGTCTTGGGATAAGTTAGGGTGGGGGGGGGGGGAGTTTGTTTCTCTAGACCTGTATCAAGCTTTAAGAAAAATGCCCCCCAAGACTTCCCTTTTCAGTTAAAGTTGTACTTTTATCGATGAGGAATGTTCCGGCCGAAGGCCAGTTCCTCCTAAATTACAGGCTCTCTATCGTTTGCCAGGAAAAACTTTGCACCTAAATATCACGAAAGGTCATAATATTGACAATACAATAGGGCGATAGGTCTTTAATTCGCCAATTTGATGGGGCGAATGACTTAATATCTCAAAACTAATGGGGTTAAACATGAGGGAGAAGGGGGTCCCGAACAAAACCCTCCTCTGTCAGTGTCCCGTGGTCAAACTAAAAGCTGCATTAAAAGTGTTTGACTGGTTGACAACTGGTGTCTGTAATAACAAAGGCCTTGGGGTTTGCATTATATACAAGCTCTACCGGTAATTAGGATATTTTAGCTATATATCTTTAAGGGGAGGTTTTTAGTTTGGTCCCTAGATATCCTTCAAGCTTAAGATTACACCCCCTTGAGCCCCTTCCAAGATAAATTTGTAAATTTTTCGGTAGAAAAATTTCCCGGCTGAAAGCCGGTTCCTCTTGAATTACAGGCTCGCTATCGCTCGCCAGGATAAAATCGACACCTAAATGGCACGAAAGGTCTTAACATTGACAGCAATAGGGTGTAAGTTCTTAAAATCGTCAAAATAATGGGGCGAACGTCTTAAAATTAGAAAAACAATGGGGCTACACATGAGGGAGAAACGAGTCAAGAAAAAAATCCCTCAAGTGGAAATCTCCCCTAAGTATATGGAAAACTAAAATTTAAAAAAATATTAAATAAATTAATACATACATTTAAATATAAAAAGGGTTAGCTGAAGTTTGTATATTTTGCTAGCCATTATATACTAGTAAATTTAAATACTAGCCTAAACCAATTAACCCTTTGAAGCTCTGACGCGTTTTAGCAGTTTATTTGGGCTATCATTAGACGATTTTATGCAGCTTAGGAAGTATCTGTGGGTATTAAACGGGTAAATACTATCTCAATCAACCCTTTGACTTCCATATACCGTTACTAATCTGAATAAAATCGTCTAATAGTAGCCAGAAACAGAACAGAAATGCGTATTGGAGCTTGAAAGGGTTAATATATAAAGTTAAATACACCAAGGAATAGCTGAAGTTTGTATGTTTTGCTAGCCATTATACACTCGTAAATGTAAACACTAGCGTAAACCTGCGTCCGTGCGTAACAGCGTATAGGTAGGTAGTCATGTAGTAAGATTATTGCATTTATCACTGTTTTAGGTACATGGTATGGAGGGTCACAGTTCTATATATTGGTCCCAGTTATATCACTCTGGTCGGTTTAAACACGGATGCTGGTGGATGTAAATAATATATAAATTACATGATTTGAGAATTTGAAAAATGTGATTAATATATATATACTGTATATATATATATATATATATACCATATATATATATATATATATATATACCGGTATATATATATATTTTTTTTTTTTTATATTGACTAAATGAAGCTGTACTTTGCTGTAAATAATGTGTGTGGTTAGGAGAACATAATAATAATAATAATAATAATAATAATAATAATATACTGTTGATAATAAATACTGGCAATGGTGTATATGGCTAGACAACCATCAATATAATAATGACAACCTCTTTAAGGGGTTTAAAAAAACTCGGTTTTTGTTCGCTTTCTCTCCCTCTCTCTCTCTCTGGGTTGTATCCATTCGGCCTCATTCAGCCTACTGTTTTAAGACGTTTATCCCCATCCAGGTGTCGATTTCTTCCTGGCGAGCGATAGCGAGCCAGCATTGTATGGAGAAATCCATATTTAAATTATTTTTTTTTACAGCAGGCTAAATTTGTAAATTTTTCAATAGAAAAATGTCTTACGGATTTATTCCTACAATGTTGTCTCGCTATCGCTCGCCTAGAAGGAATCGACACCTGGATGGGGATAAACGTAAAAGTAGGCTGAATGGGGCTGAATGGATACAAGCCAGAGAAAGAGAGAAAAGGAGAAAAAAAGAGCAGGTCACCCCCCTTAAAATAAATACTGGCCAATGAGAATAACAACCATAATAAAAGTGTTTATAAATGAACAGAGACAACATAAGGGACACAAAACACACAACACAAAATACACGACACAAAACACACGACACAAAACACACGACACATAACACAGAGCTATGCCATCACCACATTATACTCTGCTCACTAGAGGTAGGCGAATGTGTGTCCTTTGCTCACCATTTGTTTAGACTTTCAGACAAAATGAGAAAATACTATACATAAACTCCTTTTATTATCTCTTAACCCTTTCAAGATCCAATACGCATTTGGTTTCTAATTTATGGCTATTATTAGACGATTTTATTCAGATTAGGAGGAGTATATGGAAGTCAGAGGGATAAATGAGATAATCTTTACCCATATAATTCCCACAGATCCTTCGGAAGCTGTCTAAAATCGTTTAATGATAGCCAGAATAAACTGTCAAAATGCGTCATAATCTTCAAAGGGTTAACCCTTACTATACCAGCGACGGACATTAGCCGTCAGTAAAAAAGTCACTCGTCAGTACCAGCGACGGGCGACGTTCGTCCATAATATGCGGTCCTTGTAACTGTCCGTATCGAGCGGTACCTGGTACCATGACTTGTAGGCACAGCTCTGAGACATTGGCAACACTTCTCAGCTTAGTTCCAAGCTCCCACAATCTAGCTGGGTCAGTGCTCCTCCAACTTTTGAGGTGGGAGGGTGTTCTCTCTTGACTCTGAAGCCATTTTGGAGGGTACATTTATGGTAATACCCTCTGGTACAGTAGGGGTTAATAATCAATATCCTATATAGGCATATTTTGTGGCTATTTTTATCGTAGGTGAGCCCATCATGATGAGTTCATGACAGTGACACTAAACTATCTGGCCAGGTTATAGTGAACAAAGTATAGTGCCTACACCCCCACCACCAACACTACCACACTAACACCACCACACTAACACCACCATCACCACCACACTAACACCACCATCACCACCACACTAACACCACACTAACACCACCATCACCACCAAAACACTCATATTAGTTAAACCACTCGCTCTCTCTCCACCACTGCCACCCTTCTCCTCTTCTTCCTCCTCACTATCCTCCTCCTCACTACTATCAGCGGGAGGAGAAGGTTTGTGGTGCAGGGTTGAGTATGCAGTAGCGATTGATGGGATAATACCCTCACCAGAACACAGGTTGTCCGAGTCAATAAAGAGGATCCGGTTCTCCGTGCCCTGGTAGATGGGACTGATTTGTTGGATGTACTCCACGTAGGCATCCGTATCCAGTACACCTGTAATAGGGGGAGATTTTTAACCCTTTGAGTACCAGCGACGTGTATTATCTTTAATTCTAGCTATATTTAGACGATATTATGCAGATTAGAGAGGGATTGGGATTGTTTTTTTGTTTTTTTCCTTATGTGTTTACCTGAGAGATGGTGGTTGATCTTGTTGTCCCTGATGACCGCGAATCCGTCCCCTCCGTTGGCCAGGAATGAAGGCATGGCGATCCTATAAACCTCCTCAAACTCCACCTCTTGCATCTGTGGCACCCGACACTTCTGGCAGCGGGCCTGGAGTCTCACCACCCGGGACCCTGGCTTTAAGCTGATGTCGTATACTACCACGAAACCTGAGGATAACAAAATATTATAGCAACATAAAACTTACTACCGCGAACCCCGACAGAATGGTAACTAATATAACAACGTAACTACGCAGCTTAGTGAACGACAACAACAACAACAACAACGTAACTACATAACCATACCCTGGGGAAAAGATGTTAAGCAAATCGCGTCGTAACCGCGAGAGGGTTAATAGATAGTTATGCAGATGTAGAGTCATGGACTAATGCACTGCCTCTACTGAAACGATAGATAATACGCCAGTGAAGCAGTGGATAGGATTCAGATGGCGCAGGCTAGACAGAGGGGGTAGGCTAGACAAAGGGGGTAAATGGAGAGGGAGGGGTGTGGGGGATAGTGGGAAATGGGACCACCGAGATCATGGATTGTCTGCATAATTAACTCCCTCTCTCTATCTAAAACAATTAATTTAATTAACACTGTACGTTCTTGTTGGTTGTTTTGACTGTG
>CM064491.1:8760452-8762952 GCA_032716605.1 Paralithodes platypus | reverse complement strand
TAAGGAGAGGGATTATTAATATATAGTGAAATAAGAATGGTAATTTGAATCAGACAAATGTGTTGGAATGGTGTTGTGCGATTTTACTGTTTTGTGAGCATGCTTTTCTTTCATCATATTTACAGTCAGAAAATACGAAGAAACGGTGAAGACAAAATTATATGTGTTTGTGTGTGTGGGTGTGTATGTTTCATATAATATGTGCGTCACCTGTTATTCCTTCCCATTCATACAGAACCAGGTAATTACCCCTGAGAAAATTGCGGGAAGTGAACATTGCAGGAAGTATGAGTTTGTTTACATTATGACGTCACAGCTTTCCCGCCACCACCGTATACACCTTCCTCAACACGTAGGACAATACACCTTAATTAAACGTCACCGGATGTTGCCTATTTCCGGATTATGTAATATTAACTCCATTAACACGATTACATGTTGTCATTGTATTGTGGCTATTATTATACTATTTTATTAAGCTTAGGACGATATCTTTTAATCAATTATTATCAATGCAATTCCATATCGATACACACATATTCGTTATTTGTGGCTTTCGACGATTTTTATTAACCCCTTGAAGCTCTGACGCGTTTTAGCAGTTTATTTTGGCTATCATTAGACGATTTCATGCAGCTTAGGAAGGACCTGTGGGTATGAAAAGGGTAAAGACTATCTCAATCAACCCTCTGACTTTCATATGCCCTTCTTAAACTGAATAAAATCGTCTAATAGTAGCCAGAAAACAGAACAGAAACTCGTATTGGAGCTTGAAAGGGTTAATAAGGCCAGAAAAGGCTCTCCGTTGTCATGAGGTTTAGTATATAAGCTTTTAAGGGGAGATGGGTCGTTTTTCTATATCCCTTTCTCCCTCATGTTTAGCCCCATTAAGTTTTCAGGTTTTAAGATGTTTGCCCCATTGTCAATATTAAGACCTTTCGTGCTATTTAGGTGTCGGTTTTTTTTTCCTGGCGAACGATAGTGAGCCTGTAATTTTGGAAGAATCGGCCTGGACATTTTTCTACCGAAAAATGTACAAATTTATCTAGAAGGGGGATATAATGGATGTTTTTTTTTAAAGTTTGATGTACAGTAGGTCTAGGGAGGAAACTAGAAATTGTTTTTATAAATGAAAAAATCGACCAAAAAGTGAACCATGATAGTATGTCCTTGGCGTGGAATAAAGTGAATGATCATGAATTATATAATCTGCGTAGAAGTGTAGGCTATACCCACAACACGCACATCTTTGTTTATTAATGGAGGTGCTGTAGTTTGGTTCATTATGAGGGTGAATAACCTTAGAGAGAGAGAGAGAGAGAGATAATAATTACGTCTATTGGTACTGAGAATTACGTCTTGGGGTACTGAGAATTACGTTTATTGGTACTGTGAATTACGTCTAGGGGTACTGAGAATTACGTCTAGGGGTACTGAGAATTACGTCTAGGGGTACTGAGAATAACGTCTATTGGTACTGAGAATTACGTCTAGGGTTACTGAGAATTACGTCCAGGGATACTGAGAATTACGTCTAGGGGTACTGAGAATTACGTCTAGGGGTACTGAGAATTACGTCTAGGGGTACTGAGAATTACGTCTAGGGGTACTGAGAATTACGTCTAGGGGTACTGAGAATTACGTCTAGGGGTACTGAGAATTACGTCTAGGGGTACTGAGAATTACGTCTAGGGGTACTGAGAATTACGTCTAGGGGTACAGAGAATTACGTCTAGGTGTATTGAGAATTACGTCTAGGGGTACTGAGAATTACGTCTAGGGGTACTGAGAATTACGTCTAGGGGTACTGAGAATTACGTCTAGGTGTATTGAGAATTACGTCTAGGGCTACTGAGAATTACGTCTAGGGGTACTGAGAATTACGTCTAGGGGTACTGAGAATTACGTCTAGGGGTACTGAGAATTACGTCTAGGGCTACTGAGAATTACGTCTAGGGCTACTGAGAATTACGTCTAGGGCTACTGAGAATTACGTCTAGGGCTACTGAGAATTACGTCTAGGGGTACTGAGAATTACGTCTAGGGGTACTGAGAATTACGTCTAGGGGTACTGATGCTGTTATTGATTGTTTACTTGTATAGCTTTCTAGTATTTCTTAGGTGGTGCGTTTTCAAGATCGAATTAAGGGGAGATCTCCACTTGAGGGATTTTTTTCTTGACCCCTTTCTCCCTCATGTTTAGCCCCATTGCTTTTGATATTATAAAACGTTCGCCCCATTAGTTTAGCGATTTTAAGAACTTTCACCCCATATTAAGACCTTTCGTGCCATTCAGGTGTCTATTTTATCCTGGCGAGCGATAGCGAGCCTGTAATTTAAGAGGAACCGGCCTTCGGCCGGGACATTTTTCTACCGAAAAATGTACAAATTTATCTTGAAAGGGACTCAAGGGGGTATAATTTTTAGCTTGATGGAGGTCTAGGGAACAAAGTAAATTACCTTCCCTTAAGCAATACCTGGAATAATAAGGTAATGATTT
>CM064491.1:8737952-8757952 GCA_032716605.1 Paralithodes platypus | reverse complement strand
ACAGGCTCGCTATCGCTCGCCAGAAAAAAATCGACACCTAAATGGCACGAAAGGACTTGAAATTGACAACGAAATTGGGCGAAAGGTATTAAAATCGCCAAACTAATGGAAGGAACGTCGTAAAATCTCAAAACTAATATGCTAAACATGAGGGAGAAGGAGGTCCATAAAAAGCGAGTAGTACCCCCTTAAGGTGACAGACTGATTTGTAAAGAAACACTTATTATATTTACCTGCACAGATAGAAAGGTAGAATAGTTAATAAGGTGACAGATTGATATATAAAGAAACACTTATCATATTTACCTGCACAAATTGAAAGGAAGAATGGTTGGTAAGGTGTAAGACAGATATATACAGAAACGATTATTTGATAAAGGTATGTGAGGGATAAGCTGTGACAGAGATATAAATATTTTAGTTAGGTATTTAGGTAAGGGACATCAAAGAGAGAGAATATGAATAGGTGGGTAAGTATAGGTAGGTAGGTAGATAGGTAGAGGAAAACCCTACAGTGAGATATTTTGGATAGTTGGGTTAAGTTTGTAATTAAGATAGTTATATAGGTAGAGAGATAGATAGTTACATAGGTAGAGAGATGGACATGATAACTGTTATGTCCCAGGCCTTCTGAAAGCCAGCGTGGCCCAAGGCAATAATGATGATGTCCACACCTTCCACCTTCTTCAGTCGCTACAGTAAATACGCTGTTGCAGGAACGATACAAAAACCTAATTAGATTATGGCCACTACCTCCCTGTGATTTCCGCAAAACAAGTTGATCACACTTTCTTCGTCAGTGGTGAACACAATTTACGGTACTTCTAGTTGCCTCGAGTCAAAGAAGTCTCATCAGCAACAAAACAATTACCTATGACATTAGCTGTTCTGTCTTCCCAGTTTATCAGTTAGTTGAAGTCACCTAAATAACACTGGCTCTACCATCGATGTTACTGCCTAGTCTCCTGTTGAAGGCTTCATCCTTATCAACATTTTGATGTGAAGGCCTGAACACTATAACCATTTGCCTAGAATGACGTCCACACTTAACTATTCATATTCTGACCTAAGCATGCAGTCAGTGGCTTCAGGTAGTTTATAATGTACAGTATATGAGGGCTCCACTTCCTCCTTGCATTATTTGGGATTTGTGAAACATTATATATTATAAAATATGACATTTTGCTACATAATCCTTTACCACCATGAAGCCAAATATTGTCACAACAACATTATAATGCTCTATAGCCAAAAGTGCCTGAAGTTCTGGGAACTGTGTTGCTGATGAATGTGTGTGGGGTTGGGGGGGTGCGTACTAAACTAAAGTGTGTTACGGATAATCAATGTTCTCTCTGTCTGTCTCTCTCTGTATAATAATCATAGCAAATCAATCAATCTCACACACACACACACACACACACACACACACACACACACACACGCGCGCGTTACACATCGAGGGAGACCGAATATTTATATGATTATAGATTAAAATTGTGCTATGTTTATTGAGGTGGAATTTATGTAATATGTATATAATGTGAGTAAGATTGATTGTTGGAAGGTGATACATGTACAGTATAGTGATGTGTAATGTTTGGTGGTTGTATGAATATATAAATAATAATTGTTGGTTTATAGGTCACTTGCAGCCGTGAGGCTGAAAATCTATGGAGTTTTTCTTAACCTACATACTGTACACTGCTTAACCCGTTCAGTACCATCGATATCCATTGTACTTAATGCTGGTCGATTTTATTCAGTTGAGGAAGAATTTCTAGCAATGATAAGGCTTCAGACTATGTCGACCGACCCTTTTAGCTACCACAAATCATTCCTAAGCTGCATAATATCGTCTAAATATAGCTAGAATATAATATAACACACTTCGCTGGTACTCAAAGGGTTAACTACGAGTTGACATGCGAACTAACAAACATACCTTTGTTTCGGTAGTGAGGTAACCAACCACCCCGATCTTCCGGCCTCCCCGTTCCAACACGACAGACTTAGCGTGTAGACCCTTCATGGCCGGTTCTTCCGCGTCATCCAGGTTAGCAGCCAGCACCGGGAACTTCAGGCGCTCCAGGAAGTTCACCACCCCGTCGGCACCGTCTATACCGTCGTCGAACTCGTGGTTGCCGAAGGACTGGTGGGGAGACGAAAAGGGGGATCGTTAGTCTGGTTTCGGGATATGTGGATGTAAATTAAAATCAAGATCTATATACAATACACCCCCCCCCCCCCCCCACCCACCCCTTCGATCGTCAGGAAAAAATCGACACCTAAATGGCACAAAAGGTCTTAAAATTGACACCGTTAGTATACTATGTAAAAATAAAAAGGTATCGGTACTTTTTAGGAAGTAGTTTATTAGATCATCAGTTTCTCCGTCCACCTACAGTATATATGTTATTTACGGAACTATGAGTATGAATGTTCAAATATAAAGAATTGTTATAACCTTTCCACATATATTGTCCTTTAGCTACTTCAGAATAAAATATTTACTTTAGCTCTACACTGATATATTAATAGGTATATGGATAATATATTAATAGGTATATGGATAATATATTAATAGGTATATGGATAATATATTAATAGGTATATGGATAATATATTAATAGGTATATGGATAATATATTAATAGGTATATGGATAATATATGTGATGATCAAGCTTATATATCGCTGTAGAAGAAAGGCCAGCCAGTTATATTATTCGTGTCGAGGAAAAAACAGTAACGAGAGTCGAGGGGTCATTATTCCTACCCTGTAAAATATAACAGGCATAATTAAAATAAAAACAATAGTATACCCATTCAATGGTAAAATACTGATAATAAACTCATCTCGTGCAAAGGATAGAAAAGTAAATAGTTATCAGTAGATTAACAATATATACTGTATACCCAATTATGTTCCAGAGCTTACCTTTGTTTATACCGTTGATATTTACAGTGTAGACGCGTCATAATGAAAGGCCTATCATTGCCTTATAAAAGAGTATGTCATAGTTTCCTTGCATCAAAGTTTTCGGGGATCTATTGATTTTGACTGTACATAGGCATATAGTATTGTGTGTGTGTGTGTGTGTGTGTGTGTATAGGGTAAGGTATTATGACCTGTGTATGCCAAAACCAGTAGGGTATAGAAGATATAACAAAAGTCGTAGAAAATAAAATATGTGCAGAGAGAGAGGGAGATGGGGGGCGGGGGTGTTTTAATGTGCACTATGATATTCATGGAGGGTACAGTGGTTGTGATTCCACATAGGTATCCATTTTAAGTCAACTCCTGTAATGATAGCCAGCCTAGGAGAAAGACAGCTATCATCATTCAGGGGTTAAGGGGGAAGGCTGTATTTTTTGGTCGATTGTTTCATATATTAATTATTTATTAGTTTCCTCCCTAGACCTCTATCAAACTTTAAAAAAAAAAAAAAAAAAAAAAATCCATTACATCCCCCTTTTAGATTAGTTTGGAAATTTTTCGGTAGAAAAGTTTCCTTCCAAAAGGTCTTAAAATCGTTAAACTAATGGGGCAAACATCATAATCTGAAAACTAATGGGGCTAAATATGAGGAAGAAAGAGGACTAGAAAAATGCCCCATCTCCCCTTAACCCGTTCTGTACCGGCGACGTCTTTTTTGTATTCTATCTATATTTACACGATTTTTTTGCAGTTTTAAGAAGGATCTGTGGTAGTGAAAAGGGTTAAGAGAGAAAGTTCGAAGCTTGTTAATTGCTAGAGGCCCTTTTTAAGCTAAATAAAATCGTCTTATAGTAGCTAGAATAAAATTGTAGAGTCGTCGCGGGTACTGAATGGATTAAAGTACTGTATGTGTGGCAGAATATGTTGTTTACAGTTGTTGTTGTGTCAACCCCGGTTGCGACACCTTGGCTGACACCTCATGTACACATCAGCAGCCACACACATCAGCACTATACTTACATAGCCTGTGGACTGTGGACTGCGCACACACACACCACTACCACTACATTTACACAATCTGCAGCACACGCACATACCATTAAACTGTACGTACACATTATGCAACACACACACACACACACACACAAACACGCCAAAGGGGCCCCCCCCCCCCTCCTCCTCCATTTTACAGATGATTTTACGGATATTTGCAGTGTACTATACATGACTCAACCTTATGTCCGATCCCCGTTCACTAAAGCAAATCATTTGGTTCGTAACTTCCTGCAGACGCCAACAGATAGCTGCTCTGTTGCTCTAAGAAGAATAAGAGGAGCTGATCTGTTTCCGAGTCAGGGGAACTGGGCTGATTGAGGAGTAGAGATCCTATAGTGAGAGAGAGTGGCCAGCTAATCCTTTGGACGACATATTGGTGCCATGATTATCAAACCACGGGGTGATATTTTATTTGTATTTATGTGGAATGACATCTAAATTCCAAGCAATATTATCCTGTATTAGTATTGCCTAAAATGTATTATAGATATGGGCCTATCTGAGTTAAAAGAGAGACTAATGAGACCCACAGTGGCACCAACATGACTAAGGTTGACTGATCTGTCTTATTATAGGGTCTCTACTCTGACGTGGTATATGTAGATGATGATCTCATGTGACCAAGGTAGTGGGGGGGGGGGGGGATGGCTGAGGTGTTCTGACTTAAGCAAGGGGTGTGCAACATTACAAGGAAGAAGGAATATTGCAAGAAGGGTGGAACATTGCAAGGGGGGTAGAATATTGCAGGGAGGGTAGAACATTGCAGGGAGGGTGGAACATTGCAAGGAGAGTGGAACGTTGCAAGGAGGGTGGAACATTGCAGGGAAGGTGGAACATTGCAAGGGGGATAGAATATTGCAGGGAGGGTAGAACATTGTAGGGAGGGTGGAACATTGCAAGGAGAGTGGAATGTTGCAAGGAGGGTGGAACATTGTAAGGAGAGTGGAACATTGTGAGGGGGGTAGAACATTGCAAGGAGGGTAGAACATTGCAAGGGGGGTGTAACATTTCAAGGAGGGTGAACATTGTAAGGAGAGTGGAACATTGTGAGGGGGGTAGAACATTGCAAGGAGGGTGGAACATTGCAAGGAGGGTGAACATTGCAAGGAGGGTGGAACATTGCAAGGGGGGGTGTAACATTGCAAGTAGAGTGGAACATTGCAAGGAGGGATAGTGTTGGATAGTCTTTCCCACGTTGTTCAGTGTTGCCTCCGTCATGTCACGTAAGCCAGGAGAATCTATGACCGATTGTTTTACTAATCTTGTTGGCGGTTGGTCAGGATTAGGGTGACAACTATGACTCAAAGATAAATAGTATGCAATATTCAACCTCTCATCAATACTGGACCATTTGATTACGGTATATATATATATATATACAGTATATAACTATATATATATATATATATATATATATATATATATATATATATATATATATATATATATATATATATATATATGCCGGTATATATATGTTAGTAAAGCCAGGTAATACATTTTCTTTAATACATACAAGGTTGAAAGAAATGGCAATTTCTGCATTGGACATTTTGTTATTCAAAGTTTCCAGGTCTCTGATGAGTTTTCGCTGGGTGGCTGGAAGTAGATGAATGAGATGAGCAAAATTCATGGTGGTACAGGGTTACATAAATGTACATGGTGATACAGGATATACGACGCGTTTCACTGGACAACCAGCATTATCAAGTAAGGGTAGAATGATATAAAATTATTATTATTATTGTGAGATAGAGGGGCTCACTAGTGATGAAAGAAGAGGTTGAAGTCCAAGGTAAAGTGGTGAGTAGGAAGAGTTGTAGAGATGAAAGATGGTGGGCAGGATCACCTTGCTATTTTTTCTTTGGTTGTTGGGAGTAAATGTTGAACATCTTGGTCTTGTTCAGCCGTTGTCTCTGTTTTTTCGGCTTAGAACTGGATGGGTGGTAGGAAGGTTCGGTGGAGATTGCTGGCGTTGTTGGTGGATCTTCAGCAGGGGCAGGGTTCCCGTTCTTAGGTGTCTTGTTGGTACACCAAGGCATAGGTGATAGAGTCTCGGCAGGTGGAGTTCCTTGGTTGTAGCTGAATTTTGGTGAGCATCGGGTGGCGCTTGTTGGTGTTCGGCTATAATTGATGATTGGTGGTCGTTGCTGCTGTTGCTGGTCAAGTTCCATTGGTGTTGATGATGAGGAGTGCTCCACTTTGCTTCTGTTTAGAGTAAGAGGTCTTGGCAGAAGCAGTTGTAGTTTGGGAGCACTCCTCGCCTCCAGTGGTGTTGGTTCTGGGGCTCGGTGTTGTCGTCTCTTGGAGGGTTTCTTCTTTGCCGACGACCTCTTAGTGATTGCTGAGGTCGTGGAGAGAGACTCCTCAGGGATGGTGATTGTCGGCAGCTTGTTGACTGACAGCAGATAGGGGATCAGCTGGCAGAGTTGTTGTTTGTCTGTACCAGCGATGGCTATGGCTGACTGGATACAGGCGTAGATTTTTGCCCTCAATACCGCTTCCCCTTCTGCATTCGTTGTTGTTGTTGGCGCCTTTGGTGGAGTGTTCTGTGGAGAGAATGAGGAGCCCTTGACAGGGGCTCCTTTAGGGCCTGTGATGTTGATGGCTTCTCTTCCCTGACTCCCGGAGTAGATGGAAAACTCCACTGCTTCACCATTCTCCAACGAGGCTCTCTTGCTGCTCTTGTTGTTGTGGATGTTGGTGTGGTGGCAGAAGATATCCTCGTTGTTAGAAGTGGTGATAAAACCATAGCCTGCTTTGAAATTAAACCACTTGACCATACCAATGGTTGTGGTAGTGCTGGTGGCCATGGCAGAGGTGGTCAAGAGTGGAGAGGCAGGTGTTTGCAGGCTGGCTGGAAGTCTAGGAATCATATAAAAGGTAAACAGGAAGGGTATATATAGAGGGTGGAGGATCAGAGGAGGCGAAAATCAGGGGGCAAAAGTCTCCTATTGGTGGAGGGGTATTCTAGGAGTGCAAAAGGGGGAACCGCTTCACGCAGGCGCACTGGATGCGGGATGGTGTTGGTCGGGTGGCGGGGTCAAAGCTGATTGGCTGCGTGTCGAGGGGCGTGGCCTAAGTTGCGTGGTCCGTGTGGCGCTGGCAGAAGACGAAGCTGAAGGAGGTAGCGCGGGGGGCTGCGTCAAGGGCACCGGGGGGCGAGGAGGGGCGTTAGGTCCTGTAGGGTAGTGCCTTTTGGCAGAAGGAAGGATCTGAAGGTCTAGAGTTTGGTTGTTGATGTTAGGATGTAAGGCTTGGATATATAACGCTTCGAGTATAGGTAATCTCCTTGGGTCACTTTCTTTATCGAGTATGGTGGTGTGTTTCTCTAACTCGTTGCGTGGGGGGTGGGGGGTTGGGGGTGAGATAGTGGTCTTTGATGGCTCCAGCCTGAAGGTGAAGAGTTAACCGACGTGAAAGACGAGTCTGCGTCATGCCAATATAGGAATGAGGTCCACAGTCCTCATAATTACAGGTATGTTGGTAAATGACGTGATCGTCGGTCATCGTGCACTCATTCCACTACTCTCTCCGGCTTCCTGCCTGCAAACACCTGCCTCTCCACTCTTGACCACCTCTACCATGGCTACCAGCACTACCACAACCATTGGTAGGGTCAAGTGGTTTAATTTCAAAGCAGGCTATGGTTTTGTCACAACATCCAACAACGAGGATATCTTCTGCCACCACACAAATATCGTCAACAACAACAAGAGCAGCAAGAGGGCCTCGTTGGGGAATGGTGAAGCAGTGGAGTTTTCCATCTACTCCGGGAGTCAGGGAAGAGAAGCCATCAACATCACAGGCCCTGAAGGAGCCCCAGTCAAGGGCTCCTCATTCTCTCCACATAATACTCCACCAAAGGTGCCAACAACAACAACGACTGCAGAAGGGGAAGCTGTACTGAGGGCAAAAATCTACACCTGTATCCAGTCAGCCGTAGCCATCGCTGGTACAGATAAACAACAACTCTGCCAGCTGATCCCCTATCTGCTGTCATTCAACAAGCTGCCGACAATAACCATCCCTGAGGAGGCTCTCTCCTCGACCTCAGCAATCACCAAGAGGTCGTTGACAAGGAAGAAGAAGCCCTCCAAGAGACAACAACACCGAGCTCCAGAACCAACACCGCTGGAGGCGAGGAGTGATCCAAAACAGCAGCTGCTTATGCCGAGACCTCTCAGTCTTTGCATAGGCAAAAAGAAACACTCCTCTACAACAACAACAACAGCAACAATAACAACAACAGCTACCAAGGAAAAGTCGCCTCCAAGAACTCCAGGAACACCATCACCTGGATTCTTTGGGGAACCAACCTACCAACCATCCTACATCAACTCTACCAACAAGACACCTAAGAAGAGGAACCCTGCCCCTGCTGAAGATCCACCAACAACTCCAGCAATCTCCCCCGAGCCTTCCTACCACCTCTCCAGTCCTAAGCCGAAAAAGCAGAGACAACAGCTGAAGAAGACCAAGATGTTCAACGTTTACTCCCAACAACCAAAGAAAAAATAGCAAGGTGATCCTGCCCACCATCTTTCATCTCTACAACTCTTCCTACTCACTACTTTACCTTGGACTTCAACCTCTTATTTCATCACTAGTGAGACCCTCTATCTCACAATAAACTTAAACTTAAAACTTTATATCATTCTACCCTTACTTGATAATGCTGGTTGTCCAGTGAAACACGTCGTATATCCTGTATCACCATGTACATTTATGTAACCCTGTACCACCATGAATTTTGCTCATCTCATTCATCTACTTCCTGCCACCCAGCGAAAACTCATCAGAGACCTGGAAACTTTGAATAATAAAATTTCCAACGCAGAAATTGCCATTTCTTTCAACCTCGTATGTATTAAAGGAATATATATATATATATATATATATATATATATATATATATATATATATATATATATATATATATATATATATATATATATATATATAGTAGTGGCAATAGATTCTGCTCGGGGGAAGCGGAGTCTTATAAGGCTAATATTGTAGGCTACAATATACACAATACCTTAGAAACATAATATAATAGGTTGGAGGAGAATTCGTGGGTGCCCAAGGTGGTGAGTGAGGAGGGACTCTGCTATTAAACGGGTGGTGTCACCAGAACAACTGAAAATTACTGAAAAATCTTTTTGTTAATGGAATGGCCTAAAGGTTCATAATGATCTCGAATGGCTGAAAAGGTTCATAATGATCTCGAATGGCTGAAAAGGATGGTTTAGAAATGGGAAGTCCAGTTCTATAAGATCGACCCAGGTGCTCCGCAACCCTCGTGTTTAAGTGCCGTTTTGATTGGCCTATATAAGTTGCATTACAGCAGCTACATTTATATTGATAAACAATAGAGGATTGCAGAACATCCGGGATACGATCTTTGAATTTGAAATGATGTGACAAAGTATTGGTAGGTTTGAATATTATTCTGAGGGACACTTGGGGATAGAAGCAACGAATCAATTTTGTGACTTTATAGCGTATCGAGTAACTTGATGGTCCTAAAAATGGCATAGTGAAAAATATTACTGCCTTTTTAGCAGTCGGTACGGGGCTCGGGACTTGGAAAAGTTTATTTAGTTGTTTATAGATGAATTAAATGTTGTCGTTAAACCTGTGAAGGTTGGTTTCCTGTATATTGAAGTATTAAATGAGTCAGGTGTTCTGTTAATATGTATGTTTAGGAAGGGGAGTTTACCATTTGTTTGAGTGTCGGAAGTGAACTTAATGTTTTCATGTTGTGAATTTAGATAAGCTAAACAAATTGGAACGTGATCGGGAGACTGGAATAAACCGAATGTGTCATCTCCTCCAACCTATTATGTTTCTAAGGTATTGTGTATATTTTAGCCTACAATATCTACACGTAGTTCACATATGGTTTAGCTGTTGCTGTTGTTTGTGTTTGTTTTTTTTTTTTTTTTCGCGATTTCTAACTTTTTATGTTTTTTCTAAATTATTATTAAAAATATATTTGCTTTAAATGTCAACATCATTTATTAATAAATGTATTTCTTATTGCTTTAGGTCTGATTATGACATATGTTAATGTCGAAACGTTACCGGTACCAGAATAAAGATGTTCGTGTTCACCTTGGTGTTGCTTTCCCTTATATATAATATTTTCATTCTCCTTCACCTTGTAACCGAGGAGCTTAAGTTTATAAATCCAACATATTGATTTGAATGAATCCTAGATTTGTTGGATATTATCTCGTTAATACAGATAAAATATTGTGGATGGAGACCTTTATAGTTAATAACCATAACAGATAAAGTTTGTATAGTTGAGAAAAAACCTGTAACACAAGATATATATATATATATATATATATATATATATATATATATATATATATAGAAAGAGAGAGAGAGAGAGAGACTACGTGTGGTGTTGCAGGGAGTGTGTGTGTGTGTGTGTGTGTGTGTGGGTGCTGTCAGTTATAATTTATTTATATTCAGTAATGTCTTTATCTCTTTTGGACACTTAAAGGGATCCCAGACGGTATTGTGCAGCATAATTTACTGGTTCGGCTCAATGGTTTAAGGAAGGGGTTTAGTTTGTTCTCTAAACCTCTATCAAGCTTAAAAAAGATACCACAAGAGTGACAAAACCCCCCTTCGATATACATTTGTAAATTTTTCGGTAGAAAAATGTCCCGGCCGAAGGCCGATTCCTCTTCAAATACAGGCTCGCTATCGCTCGCCAGGAAACAAATCGACACCTAAATGGCACGAAAGGTCTTAATATTGGCAAAGAAATGGGGCAAAAGGTCTGAAAATCGCCAAACTAATGGGGCGAATGTTTTGAAATCTCGTAACTAATAGGGCTAAACATGAGGGAGGAGGAGGACTCTAAAAACCAACTGCCTCCCCTTAACCACAAACAGGGTCGTGCAGATTTGGTAGTTTCTAGATTCACTTTACTGGGATAGCTGCCTTTCTATACAACATTCTCTCGCTCTCGCTCTCGCTCTCGCTCTCGCTCTCTCTGTTTATGTAAGATTATGATGCATTATGTAATTTGATTAAGATGATTTTATTGTATGAACAACCATTGTATATTTAATGGAAATAAAATAATCTGAATCTGTCTGTCTGTCTGTCTGTCTGTCTGTCTGTCTGTCTGTCTGTCTGTCTGTCTGTCTGTCTGTCTCTCTCTCTCTCTCTCTCTCTCTCTCTCTCTCTCTCTGTCTCTCTCTCTCTCATTCATATACGTGTGGCCAAGCTTCCTAGTAATGTCGATATCAATTGGTACATAATTCAGGATAAACCTTGCACTTTCATTCATTTGATTATATAGTTCTTTCTTCGGATAGTGTATGCCGTGGGGGAAATATTTAGCTGTACGGAGTATACAGTGTATGGTTAGTATGTTATATCACATACACACTATATATATATATATATATATATACATATATATACATATATATATATATATATATATAGAGAGAGAGAGAGAGATAGAGAGAGATAGAGAGAGATATAGAATATAGATAAAGAGAGAGAGAGAGAGAGAGAGAGAGAGAGAGAGAGAGAGAGAGAGAGAGGTCACACACACACCTGTATATAATTATGTAATTATATATAAATTAACCAAGTGTTCCATGCCATTTGCATTTCATACTACCATTATAGAAACTTCCAATATATAAGTATACTGTACAACCTCGTGCTGTGTATTCGGTACACATATAGTTCAACTTGTAATATATATGCAACTTAGGTGCCAATAGTCATTTTAGCGATTCACTCATTAATTTTATTGACCTCCAACAACACCACCACCACCACCGCCACCAACAACACTACCACCACCGCCAACAACAACAACAACAATACAACAGCAATAACAACAACGACAACACAACAACACCAATAACAACAATACTACCAATAACAACACCACCATCAACATCACCACCACCACCACTGTTATACGATCCTTTCACTCATATTTAGACAACTCATAACTCAATTCATACTTGTGACACGACTTTTTGTATATGCCTGTACAAGGAGCTGTTAGCTGTGGTCCAGAGGCAAGACCACAGGTGTCCTTATCAATAGCTAAGGTAAACATGCTGATTAATCATTTCATTCCTATATTAACGACTTGCTAACCTAAACACCAGGAGACCCCTGGACTGGAGTTATGCACGATTATTCACTCGTCATGTATTATTATTCACTCGTCATTCAGGATTATTCACGCTTTCATCATTGGTTATGCATTCTCGGAAGGCGAGGTGCGGTTGAACCTAGACATGACGGCGATCACACGAGAAAAACTGGACAGACACGAGTCGAGGGCGGAGGTCCACTCACCACGCTCTCACACACCCCTTTCACCATTCTCACCATTTCATCATTTCACACCTGATTTGATTCCTGACTGTGTTCCTGCATACTTATACAACAAATAAAGGAAAGACTGATCGCATGGGTTGATTGATTCCAGACTCCTAATATGTCTATAAACTATTAGTGGTGGCAGTTTTCTACAAACATTATTCATCACAGAGAGGCCTACTGAAGATCCACCTCAACACGGTGTCATCGGAGTAAAAAACCTCACACCACCAACACCAATAACTACAACAACAACAACACAACAGCAACACGAATAACAACAATACTACCAATAACACCACCACCATCAACAACAATACCAACAACAACACCACCACCATCACCACCACCAATACCAACACCAACAATAATACCAATAACACCAATACTGCCAATAACACCACCACCAACAACAACACTACCACCACCAACAACAACAATGCCACCAATAACACCACCACCAACAACAACACTACCACCACCACCACCAACAACAACAATACCACCAATAACACCACCACCAACCACACTACCACCTCCACCACCAACAACAACAACAATACCACCAATAACACCACCACCAACAACACTACCACCACCACCAACAACAATACCACCAATACCACCACCACCAACAACAACACTACCACCACCACCACCAACAACAACAACAACAATACCACCACCACCACCAACAATACCACCAATAACACCACCACCAGCAACAACACCACCACCACCACCAATAACACCACCACCAACAACAACAACAATACCACCAATAACACCACCACCAACAACAACACTACCACCACCACCATCACCCTTCTCATGAATTACCACCTCCTACCCCCCCCCCCCCCCCTGATGACTTGCGTGCCGTAGAGTGTTGAGTAATAATTATTATAGTGTACTGTACTGTACTGTACTGTACTATAGGTGACAATAATATTCTTAGCAACACTGGTGCTATCAAGTACGGTGTGTAGTAATATATATATATATAATTATATATATTGTAAGATTAAAGTGGGCTGCTGGGAAAACATAGACAATCTGTAGACTGCAATGCCTTATAATGATGCATGAATATATACATGTTGGAGCGACCTTGGTGACCCTGGTCTCTGGGTCTTCTCCTGGGTGACTTGGATGTGTGTGAGTTGGTGCTTTTTATCTGTGTTTATTCGTTGTTTTATGTTGTTTTTGTGTTTTCCCTGTTCTTGCTCTGTCTTGAGTCGGCTACCCCCAAAATGGGGATTGGGCCTGAGCATATAGATAGATAGATAGATAAATGTTTAGTTGGAGAGAATGCATGCGACACTCCAAAACTCATGCATTTCCATAAACACATACAATATATATATTGTTAGTGGGTGGTTCAGTTTACCTCGTGATCCACTTTCTCTCTCACAACTTGTCTTCCTGTTTAAATCATTTCATTTACATTATTCATATTCTCGCACTTCAATAGACTCCTGAGATGGCGGGGTGTGTGTTTGTGTGTTTTTTTTAGTGTATGTGTGTGTCTGTGTTTTCTGTTCGGCTTTCTTTTGCTGTGTATGTGAAAGGGTATGCGAGTGTGTGTGTGTGTGTCTGTGTGACTATATCAGGACATTTCCACACTCGTGAATCCTTGTCATTCCATTACGACTTTACATAATTTATCTTATCTACCTCCAGCCGATTTTAATGCCCCTGATCTCTCGCTCTCGCTCTCGCTCTCGCTCTCGCTCTCGCTCTCTCTCTCTCTCTCTCTCTCTCTCTCTCTCTCCTTAATGAACTACTGCAACGCGCGCAACATTATTATATTCAACTTTAGAAAGGCCTCTCATAGTCAAGGAACCCCCCAAACAAATCCAGCCTTGACTTCAACCCAGTTCATTTATTTCCTACCTACCCGAGATTAATTACATGTTTACCATTGCATACTTAAGGGGAGACTGGCCGTTTGTTTGGTCTACTAATTCATTTATTCATATATTTTTTTAGTTTCCTCCCTAGACCTCCATCAAGCTTAGAAATACATCCCCTAGGCCCCGCTTCAAGATAAATTTGTACATTTTTCGGTAGAAAAATTTCCCGGCCGAAGGCCGGTCCCTCTTAAAATTGCAGGCTCGCTTTCGCTCGCCAGGAAATAATCGACACCTAAATGGCGCGAAAGGTCTTAAAATTGACAACGAAATGGGCGAAAGGTGTTAAAATCGCCAAACTAATGGGCCGAACGTCTTATAATCTCCAACCTAGTGGGGCTAAACATTAGGGAGAAGGGGGTCCAGAAAAACGGTTTGCATTAACATTTATTCCATATCACATACTTGACATTCCTTCCCTACCCATTACTGACCTACTCCCAACACCACACATACATACTGATCATACACTAAGACCACAATTACATGTTTGTCACACACACTTCCACACATACTATACATACTTACACACTTATCACACACACTTCCACACCTACAATACATACTTACACACTTATCACACAATTCCACACATACAATACATACTTCCACACTTCCACACATACTATACATACTTACACACTTATCACACACACTTCCACACCTACAATACATACTTCCACACATACTATACATACTTACACACTTATCACACAATTCCACACCTACAATACATACTTACACACTTATCACACACACTTCCACACCTACAATACATACTTCCACACATACTATACATACTTACACACTTATCACACAATTCCACACCTACAATACATACTTACACACTTATCACACACACTTCCACACCTTCAATACATACTTACACACTTATCAGTCACACTTCCACACATACTATACATACTTACACACTTCCACACCTACAATACATACTTACACACTTATCAGTCACACTTCCACACATACTATACATACTTACACATTTCCACACCTACACACTTATCAGTCACACTTCCACACATACTATACATACTTACACACTTCCACACCTACAATACATACTTACACACTTATCAGTCACACTTCCACACATACTATACATACTTACACACTTATCAGTCACACTTCCACACATACTATACATACTTACACACTTATCACACACACTTCCACACATACAATACATACTTACACACTTATCAGTCACACTTCCACACATACTATACATACTTACACACTTTCACACCTACAATACATACTTACACACTTATCAGTCACACTTCCACACATACTATACATACTTACACACTTATCACACACACTTCCACACATACAATACATACTTACACACTTATCACACACTTCCACACATACTATACATACTTACGTACTTATCACACACTCTTCCATACTTATCACACACACTTCCACACATACTATACTTACTTAAACACTTATCACACTCTTCCATACTTATCACACACACTTCCACACATACTACACTTAAACACTTATCACACACACTTCCACACATACAATACATACTTAAACACTTATCACACACACTTCCACATACTATACATACTTAAACACTTACCACACACTTCCACACATACTATACATACTTAAACACTTATCACACACACTTCCACACATACTACACTTACTTAAACACTTATCACACACACTTCCACACATACTATACATACTTAAACACTTATCACACACTCTTCCATACTTATCACACACACTTCCACACATACTACACTTACTTAAACACTTATCACACACACTTCCACACATACTATACATACTTACGTACTTATCACACACTCTTCCATACTTATCACACACACTTCCACACATACTATACTTACTTAAACACTTATCACACTCTTCCATACTTATCACACACACTTCCACACATACTACACTTAAACACTTATCACACACTTCCACACATACTATACATACTTAAACACTTATCACACACACTTCCACACATACAATACATACTTAAACACTTATCACACACACTTCCACATACTATACATACTTAAACACTTATCACACACTCTTCCATACTTATCACACACACTTCCACACATACTATACATACTTAAACACTTATCACACACACTTCCACACATACTATACATACTTACGTACTTATCACACACTCTTCCATACTTATCACACACACTTCCACACATACTACACTTACTTAAACACTTATCACACACACTTCCACACATACTATACATACTTAAACACTTATCACACACACTTCCACACATACTACACTTAAACACTTATCACACACACTTCCACACATACTATACATACTTAAACACTTATCACACACACTTCCACACATACTATACATACTTAAACACTTATCACACACTCTTCCATACTTATCACACACACTTCCACACATACTACACTTACTTACATACTATACATACTTACATACTTATCACACACACTACCACACCTACAATACATACATGGATTATTACCGTACTCTCCATGCTTACCATACACTACTTATAGTCTATATATCTTGCCCCACACTTCCACACCTACTACACATGGATTCTTACCGTACTGTCCAGCCTAACCATACACTACCCTACACTTGGCAGCATAACGATGACCGGACAATTCAACCAGTAGACCATTTCAACCAGTAGCTCTCAACCAGTACCAAATAAACCAATACGGTTAGGTTAGGTTAGGTTAGTACTATATTTTGGCACTGGTTTGGTTGGTCTTGGTTGATTTGGCACTGGTTGAGAGCTACTGGTTGAAATGGTCTACTGGTTAAGATGTCCGGGAACTCAACATAACATACACCCCATGTCACCCACCCATAAGTAGGTTATACCAAGAAAGGTCATGGAAGGGAATAGGGCAACAATGTATGTACAATGTTTTTGTTCCGTCTTTCTTGTTTTCCCGTTGCCCGCTGTTCGTTCCGTCAAGTGTTACTAGGTTACTACACCGACTGGGCTACTTTTTTGTTGTGGCCTAATATTGCGTTCCTTGTGTTGTACTGTATAATGTGTGTGTGTGTGTGTGTGTGTGTTTGTGGTGGTGTTGATGGGGGGGGGGGGGGGGTGCCAAGGACGTATATTTATCTTGAAGGGGAATCTAAGGGGTGTTTTCTTACAGCTTGCTTGAGGTCTAAGGGGGAAACTAAAAAAAACAAATACAAAAATAAAACCATATATGGAAACAAACGACTCATCTTCCCTTAAATCATTGTTTATAGTTTGACCTTCCTTAACCCAAAAACTGACCAGTGGTTAATAAAACTGACACCCCTGTACTGTAGAGGATAGGCATGTACGGAAGGTGGTGGACAGTTGAACCATTAAAGATTTCGGGCTATACGGAAGTTAAAATTATACATATACTGTAAATATTAGGTAAAATTCCAAAAACATGTTAGGGTTTGTGATGGATTGACATTATATGCAATGTGGTTTAATGTACTTATATATTTACTGTATACATATGTGGTTTAATGTACTTATATATTTACTGTATACATATGTGGTTTAATGTACTTATATATTTACTGTATACATATGTGGTTTAATGTACTTATATATTTACTGTATACATATGTGGTTTAATGTACTTATATATTTACTGTATACATATGTGGTTTAATGTACTTATATATTTACTGTATACATATGTGGTTTAATGTACTTATATATTTACTGTATACATATGTGGTTTAATGTACTTATATATTTACTGTATACATATGTGGTTTAATCTACTTATATATTTACTGTATACATATGTGGTTTAATATACTTATATATTTACTGTATACATATGTGGTTTAATATACTTATATATTTACTGTATACATATGTGGTTTAATATACTTATATATTTACTGTATACATATGTGGTTTAATTTACTTATATATTTACTGTATATATATGTGGTTTAATATACTTATATATTTACTGTATACGTATGTGGTTTAATCTACTTATATATTTACTGTATACATATGTGGTTTAATCTACTTATATATTTACTGTATACATATGTGGTTTAATCTACTTATATATTTACTGTATACATATTCAGTATGCATGTCGGCTTTATATCGATATATATAGTTTATATAACCTTACACTCCGAATTGGCAAGTGAACATTTGTAATTTATGTCTATACCTTGATTAAAGTTTCATTATGTTTTCTTATATAACATAGCTTATGAAACACGTCAAAGGTCCGTCACTATAAAAAAAAAAAAAAAAAAAAAACTATTGGGATTAACAAAGCGATGTGATGTCATAAGGTATATACGTAATGTCAAGGTTGAAAGGCCACACCTGGGGAGGATTTTTGTGCCATTTTAACACAAGAGACCACCTTCACAAACGTTAATTAGTGGGCTCATACCTGGCGAGTCACCTGCTGGGCTTGGAAGGTTTTTAAGACTAGGGTTCTGGTTAAGTGTAAGGTCAGATTTAGGCATGCCATCTTTTATTCGTGATAAGATTGGATGCGGACTTCTGGGTTAGTTGAAAGATCAATTAAGATACAATAGACTTGACTCGTGATAGCTACGTTTGTGGGTTAGCTGTTAGACCAGGTTATTATTATTATTATTATTATTATTATTATTATTATTAAGTGTACGAAGGAGACTAAAGGCAGGCTGCCTGTGCGAGTGTCTCCCCCAAAGCCAAAAGAGTGACAGAGCCAAATTCAATGGACGTTGTGGTCACAATGCCTGGACACACGAAGTCTAAAGCAGTTTAAGTCATAGGATGAAGGAAAGATTGATTAATGGACAGAGTTCCATAGTTCACTTGAGTAGAAGAAAAACTGAGAAAATTTGCCAATTCTTGGGTTAGAGAGCTGGACAGAATAGGAGTGGGACTGTGTTGAAAGGCGGGTGCCTTACACTCGCCGCAAAGGAAGGGGTATGCACTGAGAGAGCTCTGAAGAACACTGATTGCTGTAATAGCGATATAAGAGTGAAAGAGATGCAACATTGCGGCGTGTAGCAAAAGATTGTAGGGAACCAGTAAGAGGAAGTGAGTTGATGAGACGAAAAGATTTGGATTCTATTCGTTGGAGAAGTGTGGTATGGGTTGAGCCTCCCCACACATGCGAACAATACTTTAGGTTATACAGTAGTTATGGGTTCTGGGTTAGCTAGTAATTCAGTTAAGGTATATTAATAGCTCTGACTTTTCGATAGGTAGAGTTATGAACTAGATGTTTGTGAATTTGTGTTTTGTTTGTATGTGTTCATTGTTTTCTGTTGTGTTGTGTTGTCCCTGTTCTGGCTCTGTCTCGAGTCGGCCACCCCCAGAAAAAAAAGGAAAAATGGGGAATGGGCCTGAGTACATACATACATACATACAGTACATACATACAGTACATACATACATACATACATACAGGGTTATGAGCTAGCTATAAGTCCAGGAAATGATGCTGGATACCTCGACAGGGCCTCAGATGCCTTAATGTCATCCTTATTAACTACTCAATTAGTTTTAAGTATTTCAAGGTTTTAATGTAGCCTATTCACCTTTGTATTATTTTGTCTCGTTTTTTGTTTAACGTCTGAACTTTTGTATATTAAGTAATTCAAGGTTTTAATGTGTGCAGCTTCGTATTATTTTGGTTTCGGTGTGTG